>OZ024742.1:327500514-327533014 GCA_964016885.1 Eledone cirrhosa
TGGTTCTTGGCTTTTCTACCACCTTAATCTTTAAGTGGGTCTTTCTCAGGGCCTTTCTACACTGGTTAGCTAATTTCCCTCCAGAGGTAGCGTCCACAAACATGACACTCTGGTATCTCTGGTTGTCGTACCATGAGGTGGCTTTCCCTATCTTATGTCTAACCCTATCTAAGCTATTCCATGATTTGCTCCTGTATAATGGGCAAATTCCTTTCATGTCCAGTTCTATGAGGGTCTTATACTTCTCCGTGGCTCCTTCGTATACTCTGATTATGTCTCTTTGGTTGTAGCCAGAGAACTGCATGCGGTTGATGAAGTGTTGGATGTGTCTTTCCATTTCTGTTGGGTCGCACATGCGGGACACGTTCTTCATCACTCGTACCAAGTCTGCGATCAGAATATTAAACTTAGCACTACTGGACATTGCTGAGTTTTTGAGTATCAGGTATTTGGAGGCCATGGGTTTAGCATAGTGTGAGTGGAGAATTGAGGACCGAATAAATTAAATTAACCGATATAAAAGACACAGAAGCGAAAAGCGAAAACCAACCAAACAGTGAGTGTGTTCTGTTATTAATTCTGTCAATATTACACAAATGTGACCCTCCCCAAGTATAACAATATATATATATACCTATATATATATATATATATATATATATATATATATATATATATATATATATATATATATATATATATATATATATATATATATACATATATACACACACACACACATATATATATATATATATATATATATACATATATATATACACACACACACACACACACACACACACATATATATATATATATATATATATATATATATATATATATATATATATATATATATATATATATAACAACGATAATGATTCAAATGTAAATAAAGGTGTATATAACGATTCGAATGTAAATAATATATTGAATAAGTTTGTGTATATATAAGAATATGTAATTTTATATAAATACTCATTCTCCTAGCGAAGACAATGGAGTTTGGTTATATACACAGACAAACACATTTTATTCATAGTTTTAGAAATGATATTGCGTTCCTGTAGAAAATCTGACATTATCTAGTAATGCCCGTAAGGGTGGTTGGTTGTTCCAGAGCCTAAGCCTCGTTATCACCTTCACCCGCGGTAATGCTGCCAGTGTGTTGACTTGCCTCAAAAAGTATTAGAGGGAGGCCCTAGTACCATTTATAGGCATCATTGCAAATCACTGAACTTTTTATTTCATAGATGTCATTTTGTTACTGAAAATTTCAACTACTTCCTGTAGAAGACATGTAAAATGTCTTTAGAAAAACTTTAAACTTGAAATTTACAAATTAAAACAATGAAAAAATAAAATCTCAAATAGTATCCGAGATATGGTATTTTATGAACAGGGGAATACTTTATGCTCACCCTGTATATATATATATATATATATATATATATATATATATATATATATATATACAGAGAGAGAGAGAGAAGAGAGAGTGTTGTTGATAGTCCTGTAGAAACCAGTTCTATATTAAATAATTGTTTTTACTTTTGGCACAAGACCAGCTATTACCCAGTACATTACTGGTACTTTATTTTATCGACCCCGTAAGGATGAAAGGCAAAGTTAACCTCGACGGGATTTTAACTCGGACCGTAAAGGGAGGTAACTATGTTAGAAAGCATGGCCTCCAACCCTCTACCGAATGATGTTTACACTTTACTAACTGTGATTACCCCCGTTTTCACTCAGGATTTAGACACTCACACACACACACACACACACACACACACACACACACACACACACACACACACACACACACACACACACACACACATGTGTGCGTTTATGCGCACACATATGCGTATTTAATTATACATAATTTTTTAAGGAGTCTAATTTAAATAACGTTAAAAAAATGCTTTTGTATTGAAACCTATCGTAAAATATGGAGGTTGACATTTGTAAATTAGTGTTTACAAAGTCAAGTAACTCGATCTCACAATGAAAACAATGCTGACGTTAATGGTCTTGTTATAATAGACTAACTTAGATGGTTGAGTATCAAAGCAGTGTTGTTCAATGACATCTCAGCTGACACACAGCCTGAATTCGCTTATCTAATAGTGTCATTATAGGGTTTTAGCTAATCTGTTAGGAACCACAGATGCAGTTCAGTACCACATTTACATTTGGGATAAGTGGGCTGCAGCCCAAGGGTCTCATAGTTCAGGGTCTCTGTTCCGTTTTAAATATGCGCTAAAATATATTTTAAAGTATATGCTAATTAATATTATACTCAATTAAGATAGGTCTTATAACCCTATTAGAATTCAATGTGATATTGTTATGAATATCCTATCGAAGCAAAGAGAAATTGGTTTTGTGGAAAAGTGGTATCTTATTGCAAGTCAATGAGTATTATAAAATTAGTCATATATATATACTGTATATATATATATTTGTTTTGCGAGGTTTTTGATATGAAATCGTGTGTCGAAACAAATATTGTTATACTTGGGGAGGGTCATATTGTTATAATAATATTGCCAGAAATAATAACAGAACACACTCACTGTTTGGTTGGTTTTCGCTTCTGTATCTTTTACATCTCCACAGTTAATTTATTCGGTCCTCAATGTTTACCATTGACTGACCAACGGTAAAAAATACATATATAATATAGATATAAGCACATATATATATAGTCTAACAAAGTTCTTTCGTTGCACATCTGCAACATCATCAGTGGTACTATTATGTTCCTCCTGTTGCATTGTATATCTACGCCATCTGGTAAACATTGAGGACCGAATGAATTAACTGTGGAGATGTAAAAGATACAGAAGCGAAAACCAACCAAACAGTGAGTGTGTTCTGTTATTATTTCTGGTAATATTATTACAACAATATGACCCTCCCCATGTATAACTATATATATATATATATATATATATATATATATAGATATATATATATATATAATTGGTATTGGATGCTTAAAGCGTCCGTATGCGGTAGGCCGTATGGGTACTCAATGCCCTCGTAGAGCAGAGTATGATATCACAGAAAAAAGAGAATCAGTGTTGCGACGAAAGGAACTTATTGGACATATTACAATTGTTTCTCGGGCGACCAGCTCGAGGCACGATCGATATGGTGATCAAACCTGACTCTGAAATCACTCGGTCGTCGGATACGTTTCGATTCTACAAAGCAGATTTTCCTATAGTCCTTTAACATCGAATTTCTTCGTTTGTTGATTTAGATCCTGTTGTTGTCATTCATATATATATATATATATACAAAATTACAAGAAACGAAGTGAGCTGTGTGGTTACTGTAAACAAAGTTTAGGATGGTAATATGGACGAAACAAGAGAAGAAATCCTTCATCAGCTGTAAACCGTAGATCATAGATGTTTCGGCGTTCAATACAGGGCATCAAAAGTGATCAGCGGCGCGCCCAAGGCCTTTTATCGATCAAAAGGCCAGAAGGTCTGGGGCGCGCCGCTGATCGCTTTTGATGTCCTGTACTGAGCGCCGAAACATCTATGATTTACGTTTTACAGCTGATGAAGGATTTCTTCTCTCGTTTCGTTCATATTACCACCCTAAATTTTGTTTACAGTAACCTCACAACTCACTTCGTTTCTTGTAATTTTGTATTTACCGCTGTGACCCCCCCTCTGCCTGTTTTGCTCGATTTGTGGTCCCACCACGCTTTCATATCGACTCTCCCCTTCTCTCTTCCCTTTTCTCTCTCTCTCGTTCTCTCTCTCCTTTTATTCTTTTTTTCTTTTCTTTCCCTCCTGGCCTTTTGATCGATAAAAGGCATTGGGCGCGCCGCTGAACGCTTTTGATATCCCGTATTGAGCGCCGAAACATCTATGATCTATCTATATATACTAGCCGAATTACTCGCGCCTTGTTGCGTTTTTACACATTTTTGGGATAAGAAAATGATGATTGATTTTAAATCAGTGATATAATTTATGGAGAAAAACTCCATTAGGGTGTCTTAATATTATTGAAATTTGCTGAAATTTTGTGAATAGGCACCATATCTTGTCATTTACCTATGGTTTAAATTTCATATAAATTGAAGGCAAAACATTTTCAGCGGGGGTTTGTGCTCCCGGGGACAATCAAACAAACAGACAGGAACTACAACTTTATATATATATATGTATATACTCTCACACGCACCCTCCGCACACATATATATATATATAACAAATAGTTTATCGCTCTACATGGCTGAATACAAGAAATGTAATCTGAGTTTTTCGAATATTAATAACAATATTCGATTCGTTTGCAATTATGCAAACGGCCTCTTTTAAGCCATATCAGTAGAATGACCGCGCATTTTTGCTCTTGTGTTAGCATGTAAACAAAACTGCAGACATTAATGTTTCTGGGTGATTACCCTTCATCAGTATACTGCTTACCTGCCAAATGTCAGAGCTAGTGAAAATATGATATTTTCTGAAATATAGTGACTGATCGGCCTGATTTACATATTAACAGACTGTCTGATCTGTCAGATTTGCATATTAGCAGACCCACTGATCAGCCAGATTTGCATATCTGCAGATAGGCAGTCAGTCTCATGTATACATATATATATAAAATGTTGAACAATGAAAGCAAGACAAAGTTTAGTAGTTATTAAATCCATTGTTTTACGATCGTTTCAAAGGGCAAAATAAACAAAAGAATTAGTTTGAAGTTGCGTAGCTGTTATCTATTAGCTATTTTGCCCTTTGAAACGATCGTAAACAATGGAGTAATTAACTATTAAACTCTGTTTTATTTGTTTTCATTGTTCAACATTATATATTAAAATATATATATGAAACACGATATTTTTTTATCAAAATCTAGAATATTATAATTGTTATAAAATATGTTTCGTTTTCTTTGCGTGTCACTTGTGTTATAGAGGTTGGCATGAATCGATGCCAGTGTCTAAGCATCATTCTATGTACTGAACTTCATTATTGTACTTTTAATATCCATTAATTTTTTTTTTTTTTCAAGCAGATTTTGCGGGCCCCAAATGTTCTCTAGCCCATGCCCCCTAGTTGTTTTAATCCGGCATTGAAGCAGATGAGATAATACAGTGGAAGCATAGAAACAGTAATGCATGGACAAAGATCTCTTACAATATTCAATTACATCCCTTTATATTCTGACTCAAATTTCACCACAGACGTGGGTTCGACTTCTGGATGAGGCAGCACGTAGTGTTCTTGAGCAAAGCACTTTATTGCAAATTGCTCCAGTCTACTCAGCTGAAAATGATTAACAGTAGCAGTTGCAGGTTAACCCAACAATTGACTGGAGCCATGACTAGTCGTTAACGCCAATAAAACCAGTATGCTCAACAGTCTAAACCTCCTGGCTTGGAACAAATTGTTGCCACCCTGTTTACCTCTAAACCCTAAACACTAACCCCGAAACTAACGTCACTCATGTACCCTAAACTCTAACTTTAAATCCTAGCACCATTTCCAATCCCAAACCTTTAACCCGTACCGTAACCATTTACTTTAAACTTTAACCCATCTTTAACTCTCTTCTTGATATCTAATCCTAAGGCACAATTTCTAAATTTTAAAACAGAAATTAAAGAAATACATAGACAAGAAAATGTTACAGTGGGGAGTCTAAATATTACACAAATCTATGAAAATATATGTTTGTTGGTCAGTTCTAATTTGTTTAGTTTATAATTTAATGATATTCAATATAATCCTTCCCATTAAAATTAAAACTTTCAAGCAGCATGTAACCCAAATAAATTAAAAAGGAAATTGTGGCGTGTAATCCTGAAACGTAGAATAACGCTCTGTGTGTTTAATCTAATCTGTCAACAACTAAACATAAACAAATGTACGTAACATATTAGGATTGCAGTAAATACCAGTGCAGAATGCGATTGGTCCTAATTGTTTATTCCCTCCACCACCACTTAAACATATAAATGTTCACTCACCTCTTTTCCTTTCTTCATTACAAAACCAGTTTCCTGCTATAGTAAATATGTATTTTTCTTTGTTAATAAATTTAATATTTTGAAAAGTTATGAAGAAAAACCACATAATCTTTAACTTGAAAAGATGTGCATCTATGCAACATTTGAGACCATGCATACATATACACATAAGAAGTAAGAAACTCTAGGGAGAGCGGGAGGATATAAGGTCTCCTAAATGGTTTCCCCCCTTCCTTATGCAAGTGTATTGACGTTTAACTCCTTACACTATTATCCGTATCTAGGTCAAGGCTTCTGGGTGTCCTTCTACTGACACTTTTTATCCACTTGGGTATCAATAATTTCTGAGTAGGGCAGTGAAGCATTTTGTAGATTGCATCTGTTCCTTCCTCCTTGACTAAATCCTGTTGGAACTTTTCTCAGTTTCCTTTACTTCGGCCTTCTTCTTTTTCGGCCCTCTTTTTTTTCTCTGAAAATGAGAGCTGTTTCATGAGATTATAGGCAACTTTGTCTACAAACCCTCTGGCCCCAACCTATTTAGTAAAGATTTTGGTCTGGAAGCCGGCTTCTCTCATGTTGCTGACTAAACTGGCATACTCCTCGGTCTTGTAGATATGGGTTCTTCCATTCTACTTTCAAACGGTAGTCAGTTACTCAAAATGAACAGTTTTGAAGAACTAGAGCGCAATATAATCTTTGGCTTCAAGCAAGTCTTGATAATTTCTGGGTGTTTTGTTTTTCGATTCAGGGATGTCAACAGTTCACTCCCCGTCATCGAGCACCCCCATAAGATCCCACTCCCATGCCCCGGATGGCATAGCTGTTCTTGGCCATGATTTGTTACCTCTTATCATATAGAATATCGCTGGAAATTCTGGTGGTATGAACTTTGGCCGTACTTATCACTTGTACGATCTCCTTAAGCAATTGATTGTACCTCCAGGTGAATCTTCCTTGGGCCAACACCACATTTCATGAACTATAAACATGTATGACTGTCTATCTACTCTGGCACAATGGGATCTCAGAGTTACCTTCTTTTCCCCACTCCACTAGGTTCGCATTCAAGGATGGGAGATCACACAGACAGATCTGAGGATGAAGCTGATTCTGAGAGGGGCTATATGCCCCAAATACCGGCTGAGACTCCTCTGGAATTCACTTTTTGCCTGTCAATCTCGCCTGATGGCTTTGCTGTATTGCATTCGTGTTTCCCATGGCTTCTGACCACCATTACTGTTTTGTTACGCTCAGTCTCTGCCTATTGCCCTAAATGTGCTCCGTTATCTCACTGATGAAGAGGTTTTCCTTCATTGTATCCACCGCATCCAGAACTTTCAATTTTCTACCTGTCTTCAGCCTTAGCTAGATCAACAGCACATTCTTCTCTCCTGAGTCTTCAGGCGTGCTCAAAAGCCTTGCTTCTTCAAACCTGTACTCCTCGATGATGGAATTGAAAGGTAGTTTCTGCATTATGCCAATACATTTATAATGCTCTCCCTTTTCGGTGAATCTCGTGAACATCTTTCGAGAATGGAACTCGTATGATGGAGAAGGCAAAGTGAGGAGTTAGCCTATAGAGCCTGTGGATCTAGTATTTTTCAGTGTTACCCGGTCTTTTTCCAGATGCCATCCGGACCATTTCCGGAGTTCGATGGGCTAGTCATATATCGAAAAATAGACTTCTATATATTAAGATAGAATCGTTGTTGAACATTTATCTGATCTAAGAATGATCAAATTTTCTACTACATATCGACGAGTTGATAATTTGGTTATTTTCCGATCGATCCTGGTACTTAATTCATACTTTCTTTTTACTGACTCCAGAAAGATGAAAATCAAAGCTGACTTTAGAGACATTTGAATTAAGAATGTAAACAGCCGAAACAAATAACACAAGGAGCGTAATTTGATAAACGCTCGAAAGATACTACCAATGCACGGCGCTATCTTCAAGCAGTATTATTAGCGCTGAGTAGGGCGGTGGATTAGTAGTATCAGACCGTAAAGGACTGTAACTCTATGCTTTACAGCATAGAGTTACAGTCCCTTACGGTCTGACTTCAAATCCCGCCGAGGTTAACTTTGCCTTTCATCCTTACGGGGTTGATAAAATAAAGCACCAGTAACGTACTTGGGTCGATTTAATCGACTCTCCCCTCTCCCAAAATTACTGGCCTTGTGCCTATACAAGAAATCATTATTAGTGCTGAGTATGGTAAAAGATTCATAGCCAGTGTAAAGGTGCTAGTAAAAAATAAGACATAAAACATGAAGCATATAACCGCCTGGGGCGGAGGCCTTAATTAAATAAAATATTTAATAATTTCCTTTGATCAGTAAATAAGTAATTAAACATCTTTTCCACATAGCAGCGTGGTGGAAATATCAAAGGCAGCGGAGGAGGTCATGTGATGTTATGACCTATCACATAATTTGATTTGTGTAAATGTGGGCTGGGTGGTGAAAAATGCAAGCTTAGTAATTTTCTTAGTGTGGTCAGAAGTTTCAAAAATGAGTTTCTTCAACTTACTAAACTAAGTTAAAATTATTTTATTTTAGAAATGGGCGCACATTGTAGAGCTTGTCTAGGGTACTAAATAGCCATTGCCAGCCCTGCATATGACATATATCCTTTACTGGTTAAATTATTTGTTATGTGGAATAATATCTATAGCTTGTTCCATACATCAGTGTCATAAGATCAGATCCCTCGAGGTCAACTTCACCATTTATACCGGTCACATCAGGTGTCGATTTTTTAAAGCTATTCCCCACTTCCTGGCCAAGGCCAAGTCATCTTTCTCTCGATCATTGCCCATCTTGGGTCACATTATTCAATGTGCCTCCTTCAAAATTTGAGGAAGATTTGGTTGCTATTTCTAGCAGATCAAGCATCTATGTAGAAGTCCCTTCGCTGGTTTGTTATTTTAATTCTTTCTGGTTATGTATGGCCTTATAATTGCTGTAGTGATGATAATGATGATGATGATGATGATGATGATGGAGAGGAGGATAGCGGTGAAAGAGGGGAGTATTTTACCATTGTTTGTTTCACAACAGTTATTCATCTTCAAGCATACTCTCTAATGTTTTTAATCTATTTAATTCACTTTTCTACACACTCTTGCTCTCACCCCTTCACTATATCACTCTAGCTTTATTCCACATTCTCATACTCCTACACACTCCATCTGCACACAGTTTCTCTCTTCACCCCCACTCTTCTGTTTCGTGTATACATACCACCCAACCCAACCCACCAAACTCCCCACTCTCTCATCTCTAGCAAGAGAGTAAGTACCCTATTGTTTCTTAACTGACTGAGGTCATGTCTTAAGTGGTTGATCGCCCTCAATGATGAGAGCAGATTAAGTAAGTAAAAAACAGCAAACCTGACCTTAACCAACACACTACCACTCTTTCATAATCAAGGAAACCTACAAAAACTGTTGTAATACATGGAATAGTAGTTAGATTTACATAATATAAAAGAAAGTAGATTTGACCAAAGAAATAAGTTTCCACTGGCATTTCAATTGGTCTTTTCAATGCTGATACTATCTGCCAGTCGCAATTCCTAGCAGGAGTAGAGATTTGAATTTTGAACGCACAAAAGTATTAACATGTCTAACACTTTAACACTTCACCAATCAACCACCTCCTGGACTGGTACTTTATTTATCGACCCGGAAAGGATGAAGGGCAAAGTTGAGATTGGTGTGATTTGTGAACTAAAACCGCAGTGAGCCAGAACCGATACCGAAGCATTTAATCTGACACACTAAAATCTTTGCAAATTTGTAATAAACAGAAATGAAATCATTCATACAATCACACACACACACACACACACACACATATCATATATATATATATAGATATAAATGTGTGTGTGTGTATGTGTGTGTGTGTGTGTGTGTGTGTGTGTGTGTGTGTGTGTGTGTGTGTGCATGTGTGTGAAAGTATGTATAAGTGTATATATTTTTCTACACAAATCACCTAATAAAAGGCCACTACAAAATGCTATCCAACTCATCCAGAGCAAGGACCAAATACTGAAATAGCTTGTGGTTCACAAACCCACAGGTCTTCAATATCTTGCCCCCCCGCCCCTAAAAAAATGAAATGAAATAAAAACACAAACCTCGAGGGATCTATATTGAGCGGAGGTAGATGTTTTCTAGAAAGATTTTGACAATTTACTAAGATCGCAGACGAGCCCAGATCGCAGTAAAATGTCAAACTCGTTCATTCATCAATAGCCAACCAAGAAAGGAGCGTAATAGAAAATATAATAATTGTAGTACCTCAACAGCGCTATACTCAATGGGTTGAAACAGGAGAATTAAAGAATATCCTGAAGAAGGGCCTAAGCCCAACACGTCGAACTTTCTTTCGTCTTTCCAATATAAAGCGTGAAACTAATAAGACTTTCTGTACCTCTGTTTGTTGTCTCCTTGAAATCTCTCTCTCTCTCTCTCTCTCTCTCTCTCTCTCTCTCTCTCTCTCTCTCTCTCTCTCTATATATATATATATATATATATATATATATATATATATATATGTATAAAAGTTATATCTATATAAATACAGAGTATGTAACCGATACTGCACCAACATGTATAAATATATACACATATCTAATAGGCAGGCATGTAAGCATGCTAGAAAATGTGAATAAAAAAAAAATGGTAAACATCTTTTATCGATTTTCGGATCTAATTGGTGCCCTGTCAGATGACGTATATATCATTCAACCAATTACAAGGAAATATGTATTTGATGGGTATATATACCCATTCGCTCTGGACGTAGTAATTTGCATATAATTAGCGCTTGTGATACAATTGTTCTCGGAAATGGTGAATCAACTGTTGTGGAAGTACTTCTACAAAACTCGTCCCATGGACCGAGTGCTCTACTACTATATATATAACCTACCAGTGTTCTAATATTGTATATATATATATATATATATATATATATATATATATATATATATATATATATATATATATATATATATATATATATATATATATATATATATGTATATATACATATATATACTAACAACAATTATGTACCCTAAATGTTCTAAATGACTAGGATTTTAGTAACATGTTTCGACATTCCTTATGCTCCGATGATTCCAGACTTCCTTCTGGAAGAAACAATTGTCAGCAAATAATTGTTCTAAACTAAAATTTGATCGTTTTAACACTTTGTATATATATATATATATATATATATATATATATATATATATATATATATATATATATATATATATATTTATGTATGTAAAAGGTAAACAGAAATAACAACACAATCGGTACAGTATATGGAAGGGATATATTAGGTTAACGCTTGGTATAGCAGGAAGAGGGTCTTAACGGTTCGGACGCTAGTCCTTCATAAGAAGAAAGAATGAGAAATAAGATAGATTGAGGGGACGGTTGGGTTGGAATTGGAAAAAATGTCTTAAGATAAAAATAACAGGTCCATTCATGTTGACATGTCTTCCCCATGCCTCATCTCCCATTACTTATTCCCTGTGATCTATACCCAATAATAGTCAATCGTCCCCAAGGTGGTTTCTATGGAAATTAACTCGGAAGAACTGTATGCTGAAGTGGTATCAGTGGTTTGTTGTGTACTTTAATGTGAGCGTGTTCAAGTAAACATCGAGTGACCTCTGGGAAGACAAGTCTCTGCATCATAGCAAAAACAATACCGCTTACTGACGGCGTAGATGTACGGAATAATAAGGTCACGTTGAGGAATGCATGAGACAATCAATAAAAGCCACTACTGTCACGGTGACAGTGTTTAATTGATTTACTATTTACTATTACTTTTTATTCTTTTCGAATGACAAACACTTCATATGCCCCAAAACATTCTCCTTTGGACGCAGATTTCGAAATCAAATACGTGTTTCTGTAGGACGCACCGTTTCGAAGCCTTTCTGTGACTTATACATATAAAGGCATACATACATAAATACATACACCCTCAAATATATAGTATATCTACACACATATATATATATATATATAACGAAGGAATTGTGGTAAGGAACCAGATGGACCATAACGCACCAGAGTACTCAATACTTAGGGTAGTAGAGTGGGTAATAGGAAAAAGTATGACCACCTTTTATATGTACCCCCCACCAACACTTCAGAAATGTGTTCCCTCTCTGTAGTAACATTACATCACTGTACACACACACACACACACACACACACACACACACACACACACACACACACATATATATATATATATAGGAAAAAGTATGACCCCTTATCGGTGTTGGTAGAGCCGGGTCTTAAAGTCACAAGCGGTTAATCCTATATAAGCTTTGTTGGAGGTGTCCGTCCTCACGTTGCACTGGTAGATCACGTTATGTTCTCGGCATCTGTTGTTGAGGGGGTACGTAGATCTATCAGGGCAGTTACACCTCCTGGTCGGCTCTCCACTGATGTCTAGGTTGTTTCTTCCATAGGGGTTGAGTTTTTTGTTGTTTGAGGAGACGATATTTTGTGCGAAGTTAGGTGTGGTGCTGTAGGAGAGTTTGATGGTGTTTTTGTTGATTATTTTGTGGTAGCGGTGTTGTAGTGGGAAGTGTTTTTCGAGGAGTCTAACCATCCTAGAAACATCACCAATAACCTGGTTAAAAACATCTCCCTCCGCATATCTCGTTTGTCCGCTAATGAGCAGATATTCGACGAACATGCTCCTCATTACAACCAGCCCCCAAGCGGAGTGGCTTCCGGGAGGAAATATCCGACCAGGAGGTGTAACTGCCCTGATAGATCTACGTGCCCCCTCAACAACAGATGCCGAGAACGTAACGTGATCTACCAGTGCAACGTGAGGACGGACACCTCCAACAAAGTTTATATAGGATTAACCGCTTGTGACTTTAAGACCCGGCTCTACCAACACCGATAAGGGGTCATACTTTTTCCTATATATATATACATATATATATATATATATATATATATATAACGAAGGAAATGTGGTAAGGAACCAGGTGGACCATTTTTTTTTTTTTAGTCCAGAATTAGCCGTCGAAACGGCTTGAGCTCAGCTGTCGGGGTCTTACTGGTTCCTATATATATATATATATATATATATATATATATATATATATATATATATATATATATATATATATATATATATATATACATATATATATATATATATACATATATATATATATATATATATATATATATATATATATATATATATATATATATATATATATATATATATATATATATATATATAAACTAATATATATGATGAAACACAGATACCAACACATCTGTATATATATTGCAAAAGAAAATTTAGCCAGATTGAAGTATACTAATTATTATACTACAGTTTGTCCATATCGATTTAAAATAATAAATCAACAAAGACGAACTGCATTGCCAAAAGGTTATGATGTTATATATATATATATATATATATATATATATATATATATATATATATATATGTGTGTGTGTGTGTGTGTGTGTGTGTGTGTGTGTGTGTGTGTGTGTGTGTGTGTGTGTGTGCATATGTGTACAGTGATGTAATGTTACTACAGTGAGACATTTCTGAAGTGTTGGTGGGGGGTACATATAACATTTATACACACACACACACACACACACACGCACGTACACACACACACACACACACACATATATATATAAATACACAACAAATTCAGATGATAGAAAGTTTTTAAAGCTTTACAGTTGTTTCAATACATCACTAAAAAAATACAGAGTGCCAGGACTATATAACAAAATAAAATGAAGGAGAAAAATTATATTGAACATAGCTAAGTATCATTGATTGTTGTACATCTTTAAAAGCATCAATGTGATCCCAAGTTAGTAAAAAGTAAGCACAGAAAAACAAAATGTTCCTCGATTGAAGGCTATATTTTAAATGTACCCGTTATTTGAAGAACACAATTTTTATGTAGCCTTCAATCGAAAACTCTTTGAGCTAAGAGACCTCTGGCAGCTAAGGGACCATTACCATCTGAATTAATGAGGTAAATCAAACAGCCTTTTGAAAATGTCAAAAATATGGTATGCAAAGCTCAAATGTTCGTTTCTTTTCTGAGAGATAGGAGGTTTGATCCCTCGGAGCTGTCACAGGCTACATCTTTTTTTTTTTCGCCTCTAAGGTATCTCTACGACCGAGCACCCTACATCTATAAACTGTATTCTCTTTGCGGTTTGTAAATTCGAAAGTTCGAGCTTCGCATTCGATGTTTGTTAATGCATATATATGGATCCGAAACAGTGACTGTACAGGCCAATGCGTGGATGTTTGTTTTCCGACAGCTTTGTGTGCTAAACAAGGAAGTTTCTTACCGTTTAAAATGTACTGTTCATATGTTAAGCTGTTGAAAGAATAATTCCACTCTGATTTCATGACTGAGGCTTCTGGCTGGAAATGTTGTCTTACAATTGATCTTTTGCGTGTGCTCCAAATGGATTGTTGAGCAATTTGTAAGCAACTAGATCGCAATTGGATATCGATCTAAAGCTTTATATATATATATATATAACGAAGGAATTGTGGTAAGGAACCAGATGGACCATAACGCACCAGAGTACTCAATACTTAGGGTAGTAGAGTGGGAAATAGGAAAAAGTATGACCCCCGACGGCAGAGCCCAAGCCGTTTCGACGGCTATTTCTGGACCCAGAAATAGCCGTCGAAACCGCTTGAGCTGTGCCGTCGGGGTCATACTTTTTCCTATTTATATATATATATATATATATATATATATATATATATATATATATATATAAAGGTGAAGGTTATATTATATATATATCATAATAATTGTTTCTACATTTTGGCACAAGGCCAGCAATTATCCCAGTGTATTACTGGTACGTTATCTTATCGACCCCGTAAGGATGAAAGGCAAAGTTAACCTCGGCGGGTCTGAACTCAGACCATAAAGGGCCGTAACTCTTTGCTGCAAAGCATGGCGTCCGACCCTCTACCGATACTGTCAATCCATATCATAATAATTGTTTCTACTTTTGGCACAAGGCCAGCAATTATCAGTACATTACTGGTACTTTATTTTATCGACCCCGTAAGGATGAAAGGCAAAGTTAACCTCGGCGGGATTTGAATTTAGATCGTAAAGGGACGTAACTCTTTGCGTCAAAGCATGGCGTCCGACCCTCTACTGATACTGCCAAATAATTGTTTCTACTTTAGGCACAAGGCCAGCAATTACCCAGTGCATTACTGGTACTTTATTTTATCGACCCCGTAAGGATGAAAGGCAAAGTCAACCTCGGCGGGATTTGAACTCAGATCGTAAAGGGACGTAACTATGCTGGAAAGCATGGCGTCCGACCCTCTACCGATACTGCCAAAACGCAAATGTTAAGTGACAATTGTAATTTGATATCTCCTCTACTTATCTCTCTCACAACAGTGTTGAGAGAGGTGTGAGGCAGGGATCCCTACAGTGACTTGTTTATTAAATGACGTGTCCAGGAGATGTTGTATGCCTAGCATAGCAGTTTGGTGTATGTACCATTAAGTCACTTGCGACGAACAACATTCAACGTCCACAACTCAAAACTGTACAGAAGGATTGTCTCTATATAGGCCAGAAAAACCCTTCTTTTTGTGTCCTTGTAGATGGCCCCTTTCCACACCCTCTGCAAAGAGTAAAGCGGACACCATAATTGAGCAAGCCTGGCATCCATGTCACCGCCAGAGTCAGTGTAGGTATTCACATAATTGAAGTCACTTACAGGTTCGATAATTGAGCCATCTGGATGGTCTCCCTTTAGAAGTTTGGAAACTGAAGCGAGTGTGGTGGTGGTGTTGTAGAGGAGCAGATGGAAGTGTAAGGTATGGGGATGGTGGGGTAGTGGTGTAGATGGCGGTGTTGGTGTAGGGGATTAGATGGAGGTGTAGTGGTGGTGATGTAGCAGTGTACATAGTGGTGTACATAGTGGTGTGGTGGTGGTGTAGTGGGGTTGATGCAGGCGTAGGGTGTGTGATGTTGGTGGTGTAGTGGTGTACATAGTGGTCTGGTGCTGGTGTAGTGGGGTAGATGGAGGTGTAGGGTGTGAAGCCAATGCTAATTAAGTCCAGATAGAATCTCAAGTGACACTCACTACTTAGTTTCAAGTGTCACTCACCACTTAGCAATGTGTTTCCTCGTTCTAATGGCCAGCACCAGTAGCAATGTGAATGTATATACATTTATATTCATGTATGAATATATATATATATACAGATATTTTATATATATATATATATATATATATATATATATATATATATATATATATATATATGTGTGTGTGTGTGTGTGTATATATCATACATATATATATTATATGCATATAATATATATGTATATATATTTATATATATATATATGTATATGCATAAGTAAGTAAGTATATATATATATATATATATATATATATATATATATATATATATATATATATAAAAATATATTATACATATTCATGTATAATATATATAATATATATGTATATATATATTATATATATATATATGTATATATATTTACTCATATATATATATACATATATATATATATATATACAGTATATACTCATATATATATATATATATATATATATATATATATATATATATGTATGTGAGTGTGTTTGATTATAAGCTGATCGATTGCGAAACGCGTATCATATGTGAAATATCATAATGATATTATAGTAATACGTCTTTCTCCTCTGGCAGCATCAACAGAGGGTTGGACGCCATGGTTTGCAGCATAGAATTACGTCCCTTTGCAGCATAGAATTACGTCCCTTTACGGCCCCCTCAGTTTCACCGCCCCTGTAAGGATACGAATTATGATATAATTCCATACGTAGTATATCATATGGGCGACCGGACCCATATCGGCATTGAGTGACCTTGAGCCAATCCTCTGCGAAACGCGCGTAACAGGTCGATATGCAATTCATATTTTTCGTATGTAAACGAAACTTTTTCTATTATGTACGCTCTGCTGTGCATAGAGTGCTTGATTTGGTACCAACACCAGTATTTCCCCATACTACCTACATTATATATATATATGGGCGGTGGATTGGCAGTATCGGTAGAGTGTCGGACGCCATGCTTTCCAGCATAGTTACGTCCCTTTACGATCTGAGTTCAAATCCCGCCGAGGTTGACTTTGCCTTTCATCCTTACGGGGTCGATAAAATAAAGTACCAGTAATGCACTGGGTAATTGCTGGCCTTGTGCCTAAAGTAGAAACAATTATACATATATATGATAAATGTAATGAAGACTGCACCAATGAGTATAAATATATACATGACTCTAACGTAAGCATGTAAACATGCCAGAAAATACGAATTTCTGATAAACATCTTTAAACGATTTTCGGATCTAATTGGACCCTCATCAGAAGGCGTGTATATCATGCAATCAACATGTACTTGCCTGGTATATATACCCATTGCCCCTTAGTTTTATTCAGAAATGGACGTACTAATTTTCATATAATTAGCGCTCGTATTGGTAATTATTTAAGATATAAATTGAGAAGTGCGCTAGCAGCCGAAGTGTATGGTAAAGATACATACTCTGTATTTATACAGATATAACTTTATCATAATACTAGCAGCAGTACCCAGCGTTGCCTGGGTAGGTAAAATAATATCTGCTTTGATGAAAAGATGTTGATCTTAGCGACTGAGAGTTTTTTGAAAATCGGTCGTAAGGTGTAGCAAATGGCGAAAGAAATGTTCAGTGAAGTCGAATGGAATATGTGGGAGGTGGAAAAAATCGTATTTTGAAGAGTTAAACGACTTCCACGCCGTCTCTGAACAAAAAAATTCAAAGTGTAAAGCTACTATAAGATGTGCAATGATAGGTTCTATGGTAGTATAAAAGTTGAACCAAATAAATTGATTTATGTGTGAGGTGGAGCCGAAGTTTCAAATTTGAATGAAATCGGTTGAAAAATGTGGGAGCTAGAGCCGAAAAGGCGGAAATTTGAGCGAAAAGGTGGTATTTTCGAATATTTAAGCGGCTGCCACGTCGTTCCTGGACAACAAATCCAAAATGTAAAGCCTCTCTAAGACGTGAAATAATCAGATCTAGCGTAGTGTAAAATTTGAACAAAGTAGATTGATTAATGTGGGTGTTAGAGCCGAAAAAGTGAACATTTGAGTCTAAAAGTGGTATTTTTTAATATTTAAGCGGCTGCCATGCCATCCCGGAACAACTAATGCAAAATATAAAGCAATTACAGGATGTGCAATGATAAATTCTATTTTGCTTTAAAATTTGAACGAAATCGGTGGCAAAATGAGGGAGCCAGAGCCAAAAATCTTATTTTTCGATACCTAAAAAAAGGTGACCCCCTATCGATTATTATCTGCAGAATGACCCCGGAATAAAAAAACAACAACAATACGTTGATATATAGAAAACACTCCCCGATGACTAATCTATGAGCCTGTAAAATTTCATGAAAATCGGTCATAAGATGTAGGCCCCTATAGGTAATACACTGACACACACACACACACACATAATTTTATATACAGATAACTTTATCATACGCTTGGGTGTTAGCGCACTATATATATATATATATATATATATATATATATATATATGTGTGTGTGTGTGAATGTGTGTGTGTGAATGTGTGTGTGTGTCTAAGCACTCATATACACACATGCATGTATTTTAGTCTTCAAATTTATTATTATTACTATTTGGCTCCCTCGGTTGAGCACACTATTGCAGTTATTTTAATAAATATTTGCTCTACGGTTCTTATATATTTGATATATATTTATCCTTACCGAGCCCTCTTTGGATTTTAGTCTTCAAATTTATTATTATTACTATATATATATATATATATATATATATATATATATATATATATATATATTGTGTGTGTGTGTGTGTGTGTGTGTGTGTGTGTGTGTGTGTGTGCGTGTGCGTAAGTGTGAGTAACTTTGATAACTGAAAGCTTTCAACCAATATCGGCTTAAGCCATGTCTAGCTTAATAGCACCATACACACATATATATATATATTAGATTCATATATATGTTAGATTCATGTATATATATATATGTGTGTGTGCGTATGTGTGTGAGTATGTGTGTGTGAATGTGTGTGTGCGTATGTGCATGAGTATGTGTGAGTGTGTGTGCATGTGTGAGTGAGTGTGTGTGTAGGTGTGTGTGTGTACGCATGTATGTTTATGTATGTGTATAGATATATATACATGCATGTGTGTATGTGAGTGCTTATACACACACAGACACACACACACACACACATATATATATATATATATGAAACGAAAGAATGAGTGAGCGAGTGAGAAGGAGGGTGTCGGGCAGTGAGCAGTAAAAGCATGGAGGAGCGTTTGGAGTGAGAGTGTGAGCTGAGCCTTCCCTCAAGAGAGTGACTTACAAGATGGATGGCGAAGTTTAAAACAATGACGAAGTAAAACATAGAGTAGAATAAGATATTTAACGACAATACACTTTCATACACACACGTATATGTGTGTATGAGTGTGTGGTATACATATATATATATATATATATATATATATATATATATATATTTATGTTGTATATGTACATATATATGTATATATATATATATGCGTGTGTGTGTATAAGTATGTGGTATGTATATAAATATATATTTATGTTCTATATGTACATATATATGTATAAATACTTACAAATATGTGTTTATATATATATATATATATGTATATATATATATATATATATATATATATATATTTTACATATATATATATATATTCTTATATATATATATACATATATTTATATACATATTCATATATATATATATATATATATATATATATATATATATATATATATATATATATATATATATTTATGTATGTATATATGTATGCATATATATGTGTGTGTCTGTGTGTATACATACACACTCATATTTAGACACGTGTATCAGGAAAACCGAGAGAAAAGAGAATATTCTGTGAGGGAGGGGAGGATGGGTGGTTGAGAGATATTAATTGTATAAAATAAAAACAAAGACAAAAACAAAAAAAAAAACAGTAAAAAGATGTAAATTATTGTCAGTTAATATTGGAGTGATTCAGTACAGAAGAAATAGAAAACAATAAGTTATATTTAGAATTAGTGCTAAGGAATTAGGGCGGCAAACAGGGGTAGATGAAGAGTTAATGGTGCTAGATGTCTGCGGTGATTCTATTTACGACACAAGGTCATGTGTTATTAGGTTGAACTGGAACGAAATTTGAAACTGTCATCTTTAAATATGAAATAATGAGCACTTCTTTGTATATACACTTGCATATACTTTTGTGTGCGTTTAACTCCCATCGTCCTATACCACATGAAACCGCATTATTAAGACATTCTTGAAAAATACAAAACAATACTATGACTGTATCGCATTAAAAATATAAGTTTGTTATCATTGTTTTACACAATGATCTGTCCTCTCGTAAAGATACTATAAACATTTGCTTTAAAAAAACAATCCTTTTGAAATATTTTCTACTGAATCATTACTGAATGTTAAGATTTAAGCATTTATACTATTTTCAAATCCAGGCATGACTGAATAGTTAAGGAGTTCGCTTTACAATCATGAAGTTCCACGTTTAATTCCACAGCGTGGAATCAAACATGGAACTTCATCATGATGAACTACTATTAGTTCATACAACAAAATATACACGAATAATTACCACATATACACAGAGAATTTTCTTTCTGTTCTCATTCATTAAGTATTTTTTAAATATTTGGTCAATGTTTCTTTCAATTATATAACGGAATAGGAGCAAGGATTCTGTGTGTATCAGATATAGCCGTACTGGTCTGAAATTAGTTTCTAACGTAGGAGGTTATATGAGATTAAGACACCAACACACTAAAACTACAACAACTAATTCTAACTAATATAACCATACATATCTGAAACAAATTATGATGGTATGTTCTGAAATATGTGTCTAGTCATCTATCCTCAGACCAGTGGTCTGGACCGAAGGCTTACAACAAAATAGAATTTGCCAAAAGAACCCGAGAATCAGACGATTGTCTTAAATCGGGTGACAGATTAAAACTTCCATCCATACTAACGCATTTCTATTGTATTTCGTTTTACGTATAATTGGCTTCGTTTATCATATCAATATATTTTGTCCACAACCATCAAGTCCATTCTCCGAATTTGTTTGACATGCTGGAAATAGCTGCCAAAAACTCACTGGAAGATGCTTTCCAGTCTTCGACAGAATACGATTTGTGTTAATTTACATTACTAAGAATACAATAGAAAATGTAGTTCTATGTGTCACATATAAGCTTCATACATAAGCCTGATCAGTAAGGAAACAAAGTGCAAAACCAAACATAACTAGACATTTTTTAGTCTATAAAACAAGTCTAAAGTACCTAATGTATAATAAAAACGATGTGAAGGTAAGTTAGAGCAGTACAAAAGTTACTGACATTATAGAAGTTAATTCAGAAGGGTTAATCAAAACAACCAAGAAGCGTAATGAAAAGCCATGGCACAAGACACCTATCTCCTTAAATCAAAATGAATAACTAATGCAATTATAAAGGAACCGATGGTAACACGAAAAAATCATATGCCGGTATGAATGAAGCCAGCATTAAAAATCAGTTCTTTAAATATAAACCGTCAGCCAAGTACGGGGGAAAGAGATATACTACGGATTTATCCAGATGTTCATGGCAATTGAAAGACACATTTGTTGATCATTTCGATATCATATAGGGCAAACCTTTATAACAACACCATTACATAAATAGTGAAAAGCAATGGCAATTATGAACTGCAGAGAAATATGTAATTAAATACGGTACTTTAAACAAAAGTGTGTATATATATATACATATGTATATATATATACACATGTATACATGCATATATATATATATATATACACACACAGGGTGTCCCTAAAAATATATAAATACTTCAACACAACAGCATTCTAATAAATATGTGCATACATTTGGGGGGGCGGGCACCCAGTATATATATACATATATAACATATATATACATACACACAAAGGTTTTCTGTGCGTAATATAAACATAAAAGTTATGTAAACAATCTTTTTTAACGGTTTCATATCCGTCGGTGTTTATTATAAAAGAGAAGTCTGTGACTAACATTGCTTTTCATTATATTTCAGAAGAGAATCAACTTGCTGTTCTCTTTGACAGACACTTTTAATTCAATGACATTTTTTTCTTCTGAATATTCAACAATCTAAGAAATGTTTCAATGTGTATTTTTCAGTGCACATGTGTGTGTGTGTGTGTGTGTTTGTTTGTATGTGTGAGTGTGTGTGTGTGTGTGTGTTTGTTTGTATGTGTGAGTGTGTGTGTTTGTGTGTGTGTGTGTATGTGTATGTGTGTGTTTGTATGTGTTTGTGTGTTTTTGTATGTGTGTTTGTGTGTTTGTGTATGTGTGTTTGTGTGTGTTTGTGTCTATATGTATGTTTGTGTGTGTTTGTGTGTATATGTGTGTTTGTGTGTGTATGTGTGTTTGTGTGTTTGTGTATGAGTGTGTGTAAGTGTGTTTGTGTATGTGTGTGTGTAAGTGTGTGTGTGTGTGTGGATGCGTGTGTGTCTGTGTGTGTGTGTTTGTGTGTGTGTCGCAAACATGTCTGTAATGTTGTTTCTAGTAATTTTTCTTTACATTATTTTATGTTATGTAGAAAGTCCACAGTATATTCAATGTTGTTCCTGTGGCTTTTACTCACTTTCAATGAGAAGTCACGTGGCTTAGTTGTTAGGGCGTTCGGTTCAGCCATTTATTACATTAATTTCACGAGTAGACATCGTCTCACTGATCGAACAGCTGGGACACATCATGAAAACCAACATAAGTATATTCATAGTTACTTGTTGAAACCATGACTGAAGGCGTTTCATCCGTAGCTATCCCGTTTTTAATATCAGGGTGTTCGTCGTCCAATGCGTACCTTTGTAAAAGAGTGAAATTGGTTGTTCTTTCTAACAAGTGGAGTGACTACGTGTAGGCCCTCTCATTTGGTTCATAGCTGTCAGATTAATTGATGTTGGCAAGCAGATAAAAAGATCAATCATTGAGGGTTAACACAAGCTGTAGTTGTATACGTTGGGCCTCCTTTGGTTCTGACGAGGAAAGTTTCAGTTGTTTGATCAACGGAACAGTCTTATGTTGAAATTAACCGGCAAGCGGCTGGCCTAGTGGTTAGAGCATTGGGCTTGAAATCGAAAGGTTGTGAGTTCAATTCTCGAACCGGGTGATGTGTTGTTTCCTTGAGCAAGACTTTATTTCACGTTGCTCCAGTTTACTCAGCTGTAGAAATGAGATGATAGGACTGGGGTCCCTATCATTAAATCACCCAAGACACCTCCAACGAGATATACTTTGGAGGAGGCCAGCTAAATCTGCATAGGTGTGAGCTGTCACACACACACATTCCTTCAATGCCTGTAGCCTTAACGTAATTCTCAGTAAGATTCAGTGAGACACAGTGAGTAACAAGGCCGACCATTTGAAATATAGGTACACCCCACTTTTTACACGCAGAGCAACGTGAAAGTGTCATTAGGTGCAAAAATCGAACTCACGAAGTTTCGATCATGAGTCCAATACATTAACTACGAATTAACCACGAATGTCTAGTCGTGTAAGAAAGAAGGATCAGATGTTAGAGAAAGACAGTGAGTAAAAATAAAGTTAAAAGGGACAATCCTATTGAAGTCTGTCTTAGCAAGAGATTTTCTTGGTATTGTCAGTAATCCACTGATGACTTCTCACTGGTTTGATGTCTTTAATTATTCACCTGTGTTTACTTTATCACCCCCACCCACACACATACCACCACACGTTCACACACTCATCCACCCCCGGCCACACATACAGAATAGAATGGAATGCTATCGGTTTCGATGATGAGTGTTTAAGTTGTTCGATCAATGAAACCGCCTGCCCTTGAAATTAATTAACGTGTAAATAGCTGAGTATTCCACAGACACGTGTACCTTTAACGCATTTTGCAGGAAGATTAAGCATGTCACAGTGTATGACAAAGCTGGCACTTTGAATTACAGATAAAGTTCACCCGATTCAGACCTGCCAACCTCTCAAACTCCAAACGGGGACTACCATGATAAAAGGTGCCCCCAAACCGGGAGAAATGAGTCAAAATGGGGAGATTTTACATAATTGTTTCTACTTTTGGCACGAGACCAGCAATTACCCAGTACATTACTGGTACTTTATTTTATCGACCCCGAAAGGATGAAAGGCAAAGTTAACCTCGGCGGGATTTGAACTCAGTCCGTAAAGAGACGTAACTATGCTGGAAAGCATGGCGTCCGACTCTCTACCGATACGGCCAATCCACCGCCCTATGGGGGGGGGGAGATTTTACATAATGAAAGCTATACCCATTTTCACAAGAGAAGCCATCTCTCACCCATCCAAAAGTTGGTGGGAGATCTCCCCATCGGAAGGGGAGAGTTGACAGGTCTGCGATTCACTTTTTGTCTATCCAGTTACGCTCACAAGGCTTAGGTCGACTCAAGGCTATGGTAAATGACATAGTACTTTTCGTTAAAACTATGCCACAAGCTTTATTAAATAAAAAAAAAATATTGAAGTTATTTCAAGAGGATAACAGATTGAAAGAACGTTCAGATGTGTTAAGTTACTGCAGACATTCTCCAAAGTTTTTATTTTGAAATTGTGTACCTTCAAATGGTTGACTGAAGCAGCAAAAAAAAAAAAAAAAAAAATGTAATAATACAATATAGGTTTTTGCCTCTACTACAAGTTATTTCCCTTGCAGCGCTATGTCATTACAGACTCAGTTGTCAAGATAAATAGAATTTTCAACTATACACACAATCTTTTTGCCTACCTTATTGATTTGTATATTCAGCTCATATCTTCACCATCCTATGTGATCTCTATTTATCAAAGAGCGATTACAACATTAACAAATATTATCGCTTTGATCTTCCTTGTCAGCCACCTAAATTTGACCATGACATTTTAAAGATTTTTTATTGTAAACTATTTATATACAAAATTTACTGTATTGTAATCATCTACCAAATTTCATTTTCAACATTTCGCAATCAACAAAAGCTCGACAACAAGAAACTTTGAGCAACTATTTATAAACTATTTCAGCTTCCAGTGAATTATATCACTCTATTTTTAGTATTAAGTACTTACTTTCATTTACACATATACATATATAGATAAATGTGGACATATATGTTTACATCTATCCATTCATCCGTCCATCCGTCTATCAGTCTACACACACACACACACATATATATATATATATATATACCGTATATGCTGGCGTACAAGTCGAAATTTGGAGCCTAAACATATCTCTCCAAAGCCAGGGGTCGACTTCTCAGCCGAATATGAAATGTGGACCTTTATCACTGAGGGGTAAACAGTGAAACTGTCTTCCTAACACTCATTGTGCACCACTTACCATAACTCTAGCAGCCCACCACAATTATTTCCTACTTAATCTCATATTTGTTAAGTCTATTTAACGTAGAGATTATAATGATAGGGTAGGTTACGATAGGTTGGTTAAAGTTAGGTTTAGCTGGTTTACTCAGTGAGGTAGATTTCACTTGTGACTGAACTGTTTTAGAAGTGTCTTAGCCTTTAGCACACCACTAACATTTTTGAATTATTTCTGCTGCAACTGCATTATTTTTGTGGTACTACCTTAGTTTTGGGGGGTTGTCTTATCTGGCGAATATAGGCCTAAACCCGAATTACACCTCAGAATTTTAGGGGTCGATCTATGCGCCGGATCAACTTGTAAGCCTGCATATACGGTATATATAATTTATCTTATGCCAAAATCTCCATTGAGAGAATAGCAGTTAGACAAACTAATATAAGCAAGTCTTGCTCGTATCAAGTCCCCAACTGCAATTCTATTAAATAATGTTTCTTCTTCCAAAGAATCCCTCTGATGAAAGAACTTCTTTCAATATTGTTTCTACTTTTGGCACAAGGCCAGCAATTACCCCAGTACATTACTGGTACTTTATTTTATCGACCCCGTTAGGATGAAAGGCAAAGTTTACCTCGGCGGGATTTGAACTCAGAATGGCAAGGGCCGTAACTCTATGCGTCAAAGCATGGCGTCCGACCCTCTACCGATACTGCCAATCCACTTACCTCTTCTTTCAATATTAATTTATTAGGATAGTTAATATAGTTTCTTAATTCTAGAAACTGCAATTGAGGACTTGATACGACCGAACACTGATTATATTGGTTTCTCTAGGTTGTATAATCCCTAATGAAGATTTTGGCATAAAATAAATATGTTTCAACGTTTCTCTGATTTGATATTTGTCTTTATTTTTCATTGAGATTTCCAAGTATATTAGAGTCAGGGCGTTTAGGTATTTCGGGGCTCTTCTAGTACTTCAAACCTTCACTACAGTTGAAAGGCTTGGAGAGGCTCATTCTTCTTCCTGCGGAACCCCTAACACAGCTTTAGACGAAAATATTATCAGCAACCGCTATAGTAAAATTTAAGTCTGTGTGCAGTTATGTGTGTGTGTGATTCAGACAGGCGGCGTATTTGAAGAGAAGATTAAATGCCCTTATATTTGTTCTAGCTCTCTGCTCTCGCAGTACAAATCTTGCCGAGGTCCACTCATAATTTCATCCATACTGGGTCGATATATAACACGCCAGTCCAGGCGTGGAGAAATGCGAAATTGTTGAAGAATCCGACTGAGATGCTTTGCTGTATCTAATCCGTCTCTGTACGTTCTGAGTTCCCCATCTACTTCTACCAAGAATTGTCATCGACAGATTTCAATAATTGTTTCTATTTTTGGCACAAAGCCAGCGTAATGGAAAGACCAATGGAAAACATTGTCCAATCTGACGACTGACTTCTTTCTTTTATTTGTTTCAATGTGTGCGTGTGTGTATGTGTGTCTGTATATGCATATATTTGTACGTATGAGCATTATTGTATGTATTGTGTGTAATCATGTGTATGTCTGTGTGTAGGTTGTGTTGAGGAATGTGCATCATTCTATGTATGTTTGTCCAAGTTCATGTTTGTATATGTGTGCATATGTGTGCATATATGTATCATTATAGGTATGTTTATGTCCATCTGTCTGTCTATCTATATGTATGTCTAAACAACAACACACACTAACTGCTTCAATTGTACCCACGCATCCATGTATGTATGTTTGTATGTATGTTCTTCTGGTTTTATAATTTCACAATTTTTTCCCCAATAGACACAAGACTCTCCCATTGGAATTTACACAACATCAACTAGGTAGGCATGTCTGCATGTCTGCATGTGTAGATATGGATGTTATTGTATGTGTGGATGTGTATGTTTTGAGTTGTATGTGTGCATGTGTATATGCTTTGTATCTGTACATGTGTATATGCAGTTATTAGATGCAACATTTTTGGAATGTTTTACATATTTTTACTGTTCCATTAATGGATTGTACTTGTAATTTCCTATGTATGTATGTATGTATGTATGTATGTATGTATGTATGTATGTATGTATGCAGGGGCCTCTTTTGCCTTTAAAATGTGAGGGAGACTAACCAATATTTGTTGATTCTTAAAGGAACATGATAGTATTGCTTATGGTGCCTTCCCGGACCCTATCACATAAGTAACACTTTACACTAATTAAATTTTATATATTCAAATGAAGTTCAGATATAAAAAAATAAGCTTAAAAAGAATTTATATCAAATAAACAAAAGTAAAACATAGACGTTTCAAAAAGAGTGTGTGTGTGTGTGTGTGTGTGTGTGTGTGTGTGTGTGTGTGTACCCCCCTGAAATAAGGCCCTTGTATGTATATGTGTATATATATATGTGTACGAGTATGTATTTTGATCAATTGGGGGTGCAGTTGTTTTGTTATGGAAATCAAACTTTGATTCTCCCTTCCTCTACTCTAGTAGTAATCCTTCATCCACGTAGCCATTCTTCTGTTTCCCTATTGGTTCACCCTATGTTTTTATACTTCTACTACCACCACTACAGCTCAGCTCTATTACCACAGCTATCACCACTACCAACACTTCACATTACTTTTACTGCAACCACCACTACCTACGCCTCCCTCACCACTGTTATCACCATCACCCTAACCACCACAACCACTACCAGCACTACCACCGCTACCACCGCTACCACCACCACACACCACTAACACCCCCATCCCCACCCCAACATCACCATTAAGACCACGTTTTCCGCCAATACTAACACCATCACCACTACCACCGCTACCACCACCACCAACACCCCAACCATCTCTGCCAACACTACCACCATCACCACTAACACCACTACCACCACTAACACCCCAGCTTCACCACTAACACCACCATCTCCACCAACACTAACACCATCATCACTACCACCACTACACATCAAAGCCATCATCATCACCACCACCACCGCACATCACCGCACATCACTTATGCAACAACCACCAGTACAGCCATCATTACCACCACTAACCCCAACACTACAATCTCAATATTAGCATATACAAATATATATTACAATATTGTTTATATTTTGCCTGTTGTTTGCCATATCCGAAATCTTCCTCATTTCCGCATTCTCTCATTGTTTGGATCAATATCTTTCCATGTAATCCTTTCAACTGAAATATTTTAATGGTTTCTGTGTTGTCAGCTTACACAATCTCATAATTCTATCACCTCGCATTCCTATTTGTGTTGGTCGCACATTGAGACCTTCGGTAGCATCTGACCCGTTTTATTCTGCCAAATCTGGAGGAGGGCATCACAACAGAGGAAGAAACCTTGTAACATGGAATGGCTCATTCAGTGGGTATCGCTGGGTGTTTTCTGCGTCAACGCTTTCGCCATCTTCTCTGTATGGTGTTGCTGATATATACTGTCGGGTTAAGGATGTAAGGTCTTTGATTTTCTCTTTTTTTCTGTCCCCCCTCTCTCTCTCTCTCTCTCTCTCTCACCCTCTCTCTCACTCTCTCTCTCTCTTCTCTCTCTCTCTCTCCTGATGATTTCTCACGAATGAAACAGTTCTGGTCCTGTAGACGCTCTTCTATATTAAAACAGTTATACTCTGCTATGTATTGAGTACCTTACTTACTGTGGTTACCCCCGATTCAACCCGGAATAACACACACACATATATATATATATTTCTAGCCATATTGTAGTAGGTAGGATGTGTGTCACCATTAATAAACCCTATAATAATTGTTTCTACTTTAGGCACAAGGCCAGCAATTACCCAGTGCATTACTGGTACTTTATTTTATCGACCCCGTAAGGATGAAAGGCAAAGTCAACCGCGGCAGGATTTGAACTCAGATCGTAAAGGGACGTAACTATGCTGGAAAGCATGGCGTCCGACCCTCTACCGATACTGCCAATCCACCGCCCTAATAATAATCCACCCTATAATAATTGTTTCTGATTGAGACACAAGGCCAACAATTTGGGGGAGAGGAAAGTCGACCCTAGTACATTACTGGTACTTTATATCATTATCGACCCTCGTTAGGGTGATAACTGAATGCCACAAAGCATTTAATCCGACGCTCTACCGATTACTCAAATCCTCGTCCTCACCACTTCTGTATAAATAAAGATTTCTGATTTAGGCACAAGGCCAGCAATTTTTTTTTTGGGGGGGGGGGGAGAAAGTCGATTAAATCGACCCCCAGTGCGTGACTAGTACTTTATTTTATCGACCCCATAAGGATGAAAAGCTAAGGTAACCTCGGCAGAATTCTAACTCAGAAGGTAAAGGGCCGTAACTCTATGCAACAAAGTATGTTTTCTGACGCTCTACCGATACAGCTACATGTGTATAATTAATTGTTTCTATTTTTGGCACAAGGCCAGCAGTTACCCCAGTGCATTACTGGTACTTTATTTTATCGACCCCATAAGGATGAAAGGCAATGTGATAGTTACCTTTATTTCATTACTGTTCAATGTCTTAGATATCCTATTACTGTTTAGTTATTCATCAAGAAATGTATATCTACTTCCAAATATGTCATCCCTAAGTTGGTCAACTTCGCAGACCCTGCCAACTACCAGCCTTTCAAATTTATAACAGACCAAAGATGATGGCAGCAATAGTACACAACAGCTGCTTTGCTCCCTTGAGTAATTCTATCCTATACAATGACCACAATTCCTTCTAATTAGTAAAGTTTCCGTAGATGCTGTTCACGTGGAGACTTTCTGACACACATCATACGCAAGATATGTTCTGACTTTTAAAATCCCGCCGAAAACAATGTTATTATCCCAAACGTGTGAAACACTCGACAATGTCTGGCACGATGACTTCTTAGCTAAGTTGTTCGTCTATGGAATCCAGTTTTCTATATCCGCTTGGATCAGAAGATCAGAAGTATGTTGTTAGAGTGGTCTATCTCATCAACATAATACCATCTCTACATACATCCTCAGGAATTGGCGTAATGCAGACAGCCAGACATACAGACAGATATTATAAGGCTGCGACGTTATATGTATGTATCTATCTAAAAAGAGAAAGACTAAGAATTATAGAGAGAGATCGCTAAATCGCCTAATGCGGTCCCTAGGGTATTGAAAATTTGAAATTTCTTTTGCTCAGAACACTCCCTGAAACATAAGTACTACATGTGTAAAGTTTGAAAAGAGTCGGTTGGGTGGTTCTCGAGCTTTAGGGATTCGAACTCACACACACAGAGACAGACATCTTCAGTTTTATATATATAGACTAGCAGAAAACCATATGCGGGGCGGTTTTCTGCTAGTCTATATATATAAAACAGAGAATGTCTGTCTGTCTGTCAGCTCACTAAAACCTGAGAACCATCCAACTGATTGTTTTCAAACTTTAAACATGTAATACTTATGGTCCTGTGAGTGTTTTGAGCAAAAATTATTTCAAATTTTCAATGCCCTAGGGACCGCATTAGATGATTTAGCGTTCTCTCTATATAATTCTTAGTCTTTCTTTTTAGATAGATACATAGATATAACGTTGCACCCTTATAATATCTCTCTGTATGCATTACGTCATTATGACGCGCTCAGCGCGATTCCCTCGGCCTCAGTGACCAAAGTCAGTGGAGAGGGGAAGGTGGTGTTTCTGTAGCACGTGTTTTAGCGTCTATTCACTCTCTCTCTCTCCCTCTCTCCCTCCCGCTATCCCCCTCTCGTAGTCTGTCTCTTTCTTTCACTTTCACTCTCTCTCTACGCACGTGTTTCCACTGTCGGACAGACTGACAGAGATATTGCTGGTTATATATATAAGTAGATAATATATAATGTATAATATAATATAATATAATACATAATATATATATATATAATATATATGTATAATATATAAAATATATATATATATATAAAATTAAGTATGTGTGTGTGTGTCTGTGTGTCTGTGTATTACCTATAGGGGCCTACATCTTACAACCGATTTTCATGAAACTTTACAGGCTCATAGATTAGTGATCGGAGAGTGTTTTCTATATATCAGCGTATCGTTTTTTTTTTTTAATTATTCCGGGGTGATTCTGCATTTTTTAGGTATCGAAAAATAAGATTTTGGGCTCTAGCTCCCACATTTTGCCACCGATTTCGTTCAAATTTTAAAGCAAAATAGAATTTATCATTGCACATCCTGTAATGGCTTTATATTTTGCATTTGTTGTTCAGGGACGGCGTGGCAACCACTTAAATATTCAAAAATACCACTTTTAGTTTCAAATTTCCACTTTTTCGGCTCTAGCTCCCACATTAATCAACCTACATTGTTCAAATTTTACACTACGCTAGATCGGATTATTTCACGTCAGAAAGTAGCTTTACATTTTGGAGCTTTTGTTCATGAACGGCGTGGCAGCCGCTTAAATATTAGAAAATACCACCTTTTCGCTCAAATTTCCGCCTTTTCGGCTGTAGCCGATTTCGTTCAAATTCGAAACTCCCTCCCCCAGCATGCCCCTTCGTCAGTCACCCGCGTTTCTCAGTGATAGAGGTCATCAACACCCTCCCCCGCATGGCCTGTGTGTGGCCATAGATGAGTCATTGAGAAGCAGTCGCTAAGATCAACACCTTTTCATCAAAGCAGATATTATTTTAGCTACCCAGGCAACGTTGGGTACTGCTGCTAGTATATACATAATATAATATAATATATATATATATATATATATATATATATATATATATATATAGCGAACAGCAGAGGACACGTACCGTTCCTCTCCGACGGATAACCTCCCCCCC
>OZ024742.1:327538014-327543014 GCA_964016885.1 Eledone cirrhosa
GTGACCAGTTACAGCCAGTTTCAACAGAAAAAGGTGGAGAATTCTGGCCCGTTTTGGCCGGTTTGAACATTAAAGGGATAAAGAAAACAAGAAACGAAGAAACAAGAAGATGCATTAACATGAAGTCGTGTTAGTCTCACACTTAAAAGAAAGGGAGTTAAATAATCAACGTATCGGGCGTTTGCCCTTCATCAGGAAAAACTGCGTTCAGAATGTAGAAAGGGACAGAATACAAAGGGAAAAATGAAAAGAAAAAACAAATTTAATAAAGTTAAAAATAAAATAAAAAGGAAAGAGGAGGAGAAGGAGTTGTGATGGGTGGAGGAGTAGTCCGGTGTGGGGGTGTGGGAGTCGTGGTGAGGGCTGAAGGCGTATAGTTGGTGGGGTGTGTGCATATTATGCTGCGAGTGTATGTGTGTGGGTGTTAAGGAGGTTGTTGGTGGAAGTGTGTGTGTGTGAATTTGTATACACATGCGTCCACGCGCGCCCACTCACACCCATGAATATGCACACAAACACACACATGTATATGTGTACACATACATACACACGTATTCCTGTGTACGCACTTGTGCATATGTGTGCGCGTGTGTATGTTTGTATTGTGTGTATTATGTAGTTACATTATTGGTGTACGCATGTGTGTGCGTATGTATGTGTGTGTGTGTGTGTGTGCGCGGATGGGTTAGGGTGGGTTTTAATATCTAGTATGGTCCGAGTTGGGCTTTTATAACCAGTAGGGCCCAATGTGGTAAGTCCGAAGTATATGGTGGCCGTGTGTAAAGTGGAAGAGAAAGGAATTGTGGGTGAGTGGTAGCCACAGGAAGTTTGCGGGTATCCATGTGTGTGTGGGGGTGGGGTGGGGGTGCAGAGCTGTAAGGGAGTATTAAGGGGTGGGGGTGGATGTTATGGTCAGCGGTGAGAGTGTAGAGGACGGAAGTTGAAGGAGTGTGTAGTGGGTGAGAGAGTTGGTTTGACAAAGTGGGGGCTGCCAGGGTGTATGGTACGGATGGTGTGGTGGTAGCGGTGGTAGTATTGGTGGTGGTGGCGGTGGTAGTATTGGCGATGATGGTGGTGGTGGCGGTGGTAGTATTGGCGATGATGGTGGTGGTGGCGGTGGTAGTATTGGTGGTGATGGCGGTGATGGTGGTGGTGGTGGTGGTAGTATTGGCGGTGATGGTGGTGGTGGCGGTGGTAATATTGGTGGTGATGGTGGTGGTGGCGGTGGTAGTATTGGCAGTGATGGTGGTGGTGGCGGTGGTAGTATTGGCGGTGATGGCGGTGATGGTGGTGGTGGTGGTAGTATTGGCGGTGATGGTGGTGGTGGCGGTGGTAATATTGGTGGTGATGGTGGTGATGGCGGTGGTAGTATTGGCAGTGATGGTGGTGGTGGTAGCGGTGGTAGTATTGGCAGTGATGGTGGTGGTGGTAGCGGTGGTAGTATTGGCGGTGATGGTTATGGTGGCGGTGGTAGTATTGGCGGTGATGGTGGTGGTGGCGGTGGTAGTATTGGTGGTGACTGTGGTGGTAGCGGTGGTAGTATTGGCGGTAATTGTGGTGGTGGTGGTAGCGGTGGTAGTATTGGCGGTGATGGTGGTGGTGGTGGCGGTTGTAGTATGTGCAATGGTGGTGGCGGTGGTGATGGTGGTGGTGGAGGTGATAGTATTGGCGGTGATCGTGGTGGTGGTGGTGGCGGTGGCAGTATTGGCGATGATGGTGGTGGTTGTGGAGATGATGGTGCGGGTGGTGATTAAGGTGCTGGAGTGGACAGCGGATGTTTTTGTTTCGGGGTGTGTGTATATACTGTTTGTGGTGGTGGTGGTGGTGGTGGTATGTCTTGTAGGGTGCGCAGTGCGCTCAAATAACATATTACACATGTTAGCTGAACTGAGGGTGTTCATAGAACCCCTTATATATGACATCAGATAAAATATTAGAAAATAATACAGCGATTGGTTTTTAGAATAGTTGAATGACAGTGTAACAGAATAATAGAATAATTGTTTGGTAGAATGAGATAATAGTAAGATGTACATACGTGCTGTTGTCATTGTTAATGTAGTCCTCTAACTGGGTGAAATCCAAGCCTTCATTTTCGAACCCAACTTCATTGCCTGAAAATAGGAAGCACAAATCGTGATCATAATTATCGTCGTGATCATGATGATGATGATCATCATCATCACCACCATCAGCACCGTCACAATCATCATCGTAATCATCTTCACCACCACCACCATTATCAACCATCATCGTGATCAACCTTATCGTTGTCATCATTGTCGGACGCCATGCTTTGCAGCAAAGAGTTACGTCCCTTTATGGTCTGAGTTCAAATCCCGCCCTTACGGGGTCGATAAAATAAAGTACCACTGATATAATTACTGGCCTTGTGCCAAAAGTAGAAACAATTATTACTACCATTATCATTTTCATCCTCATCATCATCACTATCATCATCATCATCATATCCATCAAGAGCAGCACCACTACCACTATCATCACAACCACCATCATTATCGTTACTAAAACCACTATCATCCCCATCATTAACAACACTATCAGTATCCCCACAAACACCATAATCAGAAACTTCCACCTATTCCATCCTCATCATCACTATCACCTTACTAGCATAGTATGGTAATATGGATGAAGTGACCCCCAACACCATAAACAACAGCCGAATCTTCCTCAGATGACTCCCTAGTACCATTAAAATGTTATGGAACATTATCTCAGTTAGTTCTAGATACAGTAAACAAAATAGGTTGTTATATCCGGAATATATTTGATATATGTAGAGAGAGATAAATTGATAGTTAATCAAATGATAAGATAATTGTTTCTACTTTTGGCACAAGGCCAGCAATTACCCAGTGCATTACTGGTACTTTATTTTATCGACCCCGTAAGGATGAAAGGCAAAGTTAACCTCGGCGGGATTTGAATTCAGAATGGCAAGGGCCGTAACTCTATGCGTCAAAGCATGCTGTCCGACCCTCTACCGATGCTGCCAATCAAATGATAAGATAATGCTAAATACATATATACACATATATTATCACAGGATCCACATGACGGGTGCAATGTGTCCGAACACAGAAGAGCCGAACTCCCACCGTCATCGCCCCCGTCTCTCTCGCCCTCCCCATCTCTCTGTATAGTGAGCAAATGGGGTCCCACGTGCAGGCCGCTCCACAGCCCCCGCGGACAGAATAGAGAAGGCGTTTCCCCAGATGGTAAGGGAGATGTGCTGGAAGAGCCATTCCTTTTGATTATGTTTTGAAGAGGAAGAGCCATTCCTTTTGATTATGTTTATAGGCAATGATAATTTCTCTCTATTGATTGTAGTCTCAATTGTGTTCCTTCAAACAACTTAACTCTTTATTACATGTAATACTTAAAATATATCGTCTTACTTCACTCATGGTACAATTAACCAAGCATAATATATCGAATAATAGAAGTAACACACATGTACACCAGGTCCGAACACAGAAGAGCCGAACTCCTACTGTCATCACCTCTGTCCCTCTTGCCCTCTCCATCTCTCACTATTTTGAGTATATGGGGTCATACGTGCTGGCCGCCCCACGGTCCCAGCGGACAGAATCGATTCATAACTGACCAGATTCTAGATAGGAATAGACCTTTGTCGGTCTCAATGATGAGTGTTCCAGTTGTTCGATCAGTGGAACAGATTGCTTGGGAAATTAACGTACAAGTGGATGAACATTTCACAGACACGTGTACCCTTAACTTAGTTCATAAGAAGACTCAGCGTGTCACGGTGCGTGATAAAGCTGATTCTTTGAATTACTGACACAAATCCTTGTTACCAGCTGAGTGAACAGGAGCAACGTGAAAGGTGTCTTGCTCAATATATATATATATATATATATATATATATATATATATATATATATATATATATATATATACATATATATATATATATATATATATTGAGCAAGACACTTTAATTCACGTATATATATATACATATATATGTTTTGCTCAAGAACAATCAACACTGCCGGGAATCGAATTCGCCACTTAACGATCTTTACTGAGTTTACTACTTTTCAGTTTGAATTATAAAATATACAGATTATGTAAGGGAAGATCACATTAGTCAATGTGACTACAAAGCTCAGCAATAACAAAATAAATAAAGGGCGGTAATAACGGCTTGAATACCTTTATGAGTCTCCTGCTTCCTAGCTGACTGGGACTAAATAATGGTTTATGATTTAAGCACAAGGCCAACAATTTTTGTGTGGGGGAGGGGGGAGGGGTGATTAAATTGGCCCAGATACATTACTGTTGTTTTATTTTATCGACACAAGAAGGGTGAAAGGTAAAGTTGACTTCAGCGAGATTTGGACTCAGAACTAAAAGAACTGGAACAAATACTATTAAGCATTTGTCCGACTGTTTAATGTGTCTGTCAGTCCCTCACCCAACTCTGAATAATTCAGATACAATGTCAACAATTTATGGGGACGGGAAAGTCAATTAACTCGACCCAGTAATTGACTGGATATTTATTTTATCGTCTCTGGAAGGAAAAAAAGGCTAAGTTGTCCTCAGCTGGATTTGAACTCAGATGGAATAAACATTGTCAAGCATTTGTCCAGCTGTTTAACGATTCTGGTAATCCACCGCTCTACTAGGACTAAAAACAATAGCAACAAGCTCCGATCAAAATCATTCTCATCATGCTGATTCGAAGCGTTCAATAGTAAAATCGTTTATCTTTTATGTCTATGATGTTATTTGTGTTGATACTTTGGCTTATGTCAAACTTTATCCAGCAAAATATTGATCAAAGGTATTTTAACCTTTCTTCTTAAGTGATCTTCCCCTCATTTAAATTCCGATTTGAGGGAGGCTTGGCTGCTATCTCTAGAAGGTGTAGTGACCATCGGACTCCTCTGTTGGCTCATATATAATGCCTGTGTTATACTGTGGGCCCACATCTTATGCAATCAATA
>OZ024742.1:327548014-327550514 GCA_964016885.1 Eledone cirrhosa
CATTCTGAGTTCAAATCCCGCCGAGGTTAGCTTTGCCTTTCATCCTTATGGGGTCGATAAAATAAAGTACCAGTAATGCACTGGGGTAATTGCTGGCCTTGTGCCAAAAGTAGAAACAATTAATGATACACATGTAGCAGTATCGGTAGAGCGTCAGAAAACATGGTTTGTTGCATAGAGTTACGGCCCTTTACGTTCTGAGTTCAAATTCCGCCGAGGTTAGCTTTGCCTTTCATCCTCACCGGATCGATGAAATAAAGTACCAGTCACGTACTGGCGTCGATTTAATCGACTTTCTTCTTCCCCTAAATTGCTGGCCTTGTGCCTAAATCAGAAATCATTAATTATACACAAGTGGTGAGGACGAGGATTTGAGTAATCGGTAGAGCGTCGGATTAAATGCTTTAAGCATTCAGTTATGACCCTATATGTTTTGCGTTCATATCCCGTGGAGGATGACTGTGCCTTTCATCCTCCCGGGGTCGATAAAATAAAGTATCAGTACCAGTTGTCGTTTTAATACCCCCCCCCCTCTTAATGTGCTTATGTTTGCTGATTTCTTGCTTAAAGTCCACTTGGGAGGGAACACCATAAAGTGGAAGGTAACGCTTTTGCCGTTCTGTCCGCAAGGCGCGGCTGAGGCTGCGCCCAGACTAAGGTGCAGTGACTGTCCCTCTCCCTTTCCTTTTCATTCGTTAATCCTTCTTTCTTATTTTCCTTTTCATTTTCTTTTTTTATTCTACCTTTTAATTCCCTTTAATAGTTTGTTTTGTTTTTATTAGATATTGCTCAATTATGTTTATATAATGTCAATGGATTCTCATGACGTGATATTTTGTATATTGAATAAATATCTATCATATTGCAGTATCTCAATGTGGTGGGGGTGATGATGATGGTCGAATAGCTGTAATGACTAATCTCTCACATTTCACCTCAGGCTAATCAACAGTATTGATTATTTACGTGGCGGTAGTGTTGTTATTGTTTCAATTAACAATTAGTTCTATGTGAGGCTTTAGAGGCAGGATGACCCATTTGCAAGGACAATTTATGTGCATATAAGATAACCTTTGAGAGATCATTCGGCTTGTTGTCTAATACCTTATCTACTCGTCTAGTTCACGGACCAACAATCTGAAATCATTTTATTTAGGAGAATGAGGCAAATAACTGGAGAAAAGAAGTGAATATTGTAGAGCTAGCCTAGAGTGCTAAATATCGAGGCACCAGCTCTACTCCTGCCACTACCACTACTAATAGTAATGTTTTCTAATTCACAAGAACAGTACTTTTTCGGAGAAGGGGAAAGTTGATTATATCGACAGGATTTAAAATCAGAACGTAGAAAGTGATGATTAAATATCCGAATTATTTTTGTTCGATACTCTTCTGTTACTGTCAATTTATTAACCTGAACTCTTTGGTAGAATAGTAACCAAAATCCATAAATTGAAGGAAAATAAAATGGATTTGAAATGTGTGCGTTTCAACGCAAATGACTATAATAATATTTGAAAAAAATCCAATAAAGTACACCTGAAGACGAAAAGAATATTCTATTGTTTATAGTGATCGACTATTATTATAGCCAATTGTGTTCTAAAAGGTCTCAAGCCTGTCTTAAGCCAGAAGGCTCATTAGGCCGGTGCTTATCCCGGTTTCATGGCTAGAAGCGACTGAGAATACAAGACTTCCCCCTGGAAAGGACGCCAGTCTATCTCAGGGTTAAACCTGGTACTCATTTTCAGCTGAGTATACTGGAGCAATGTGAAATGAAGTGTTTTGCTCAATAATACATTCAACCCAGCTCAGGAACCGAACCCACGTCGTTATGATCGTAAGTCCAACACCCTTACCACCAGGCCACGCGCCTCCACTATTGGGACATATAAATTTCAAATTTCAAATTTTCACAACGCTTCTTATGTCAACCGATTTGTTTTCACAATAAACTAGTAAAATAAATAGGTTAAACGAAATATTTTCTCTCTAATATAGCTGCAAGTTTTTGAAAACCACACATCCTTGGTCTTGAACTTTTGATTGAGTTGTAAGGGCGTGGTAGTAACATGAACGATATCTGAGAGATAGAGAGGGGGGTTCAAGAGAGAGGGGGGTTCAAGAGAGAGGGGGAGAGAGAGGGAGAGAGAGGGAGGAAGAATTCACTATAGAATTGAACTGGTACTTTATTTATCGATCACGAAATGATGAAAGGCAAATTTGACATTGATGGGATGGGATCTGAACTGAGAAGACAGACAGCCAGAACAAATACCTAATTCTTTCCGACGTTTTAACGACTCTGCCAATTTGCCACCTTAAAAAGTATACTCCCCCGCGTTAAACGTTTTCTTGAAGTGTGTGACTAACTTATTTCATTATGAATTGAATAAGAAAAGAAAGAAAGAACCAGTGTATAAGAAATCTTTCAACTAAGCAAATAATTTAAAATGAAATAAAACTTACTACCGACAACTCGTTAATTTATTTCTTTATA
>OZ024742.1:327553014-327583014 GCA_964016885.1 Eledone cirrhosa
TTGATTAAATAATGATTTCTACGTAGGCATAAGGCCAGCAATATTTGGAGAGGGGAAAGTCAATTAATCGACCCCATTGCATTGCTGATGCTTTATTTTATCGACCACATAAGAATAAAAGGCAAAGCTAATCTCGGCGGGATTTGAAACTCAGAACGTAAAGGGCCATGACTCTGTGCTGCAAACATGCTGTCCGACGCTCTATCGATTCTGTACCACTTCATGGGCTGTATATTAGTGAAATTGTTAAAAGTCGATGAGTTGCTTTGAGGTATCTGCTCCGTGAGTTCTGAGTTTCAATCCCACCTCATTCTAACAACTGATGTGATGAGCAGATAGTATCAACAATGGAAAGACAAATGGAAATATCGTTTTCTTGGTATCATCTGACGATCTGGTTCTTTCTTCTTTTTGTTTTAAAGCAGTAAACATTGAAATATCTTTCCAACTAAGGTCTGATAACGATATGTATGTATGTATGTATGTATGTATGTATGTATGTATGTATGTATGTATGTATGTATGTATGTATGTATGTATGTATGTATGTATGTATGTATGTATGTATGTATGTATGTATGTATGTACGTACGTACGTACGTACGTACGTACGCACGCACGTACACATACACACACAGGCACACACACATACACATACACACACAGACACACACACATACACACACACACGCATATATATCCATATCTTCCATCTTCATTGCTTCCCACTAACCTCACCGAAGCAAAATCCTGTCAAATGTTTGTATACTTCCTAATTAGTGTTTTTGTTATTATCTTCTTTGTTAAGTTAACAGATAACCGCATTTCGGCAACATTTCAGCAGTATATTCAGATAACAGTAAAACTGTGACATAATGAAAGAGAAAACAACTTGTAACAAAATGGCTGAATATCAGTGAAGTTCTTCTGTAGATGAAGGTACAAATAAAATGATTCTAGCTTTCGATCACTATTAGTAATTTCTGCAATACTTGCGGCTTAGTATTAAGTGAATATTGAAGTAACTCTACTAAGGAAAGCATCGCAAGAAGAATTTATTAATATAAAAATAAATAAATATTTACGTATTTCAGGATATTCCCGTGGAGGTGAAACAAATTTTATGGGTTGAACCGGTATTTTAGTTACAAAGAAGACTTTAATTTTACATTATCTAAATATTATTGCTAAGTACATATATTTGAATTAATAAACATTTACACGTATCTAAAGAATATTTATTTTATATGTGGCAAAGAGATATATGTGTGTATACATATATACTTGAATTTATATGCTTTTGTGTTAAATGCCCATATAATGATGGTTGTGAGTTCGATTCTCGGACAGGGTTACGCGTTGTGTTCTTGAGCAAGGCACTTTATTTCACGTTACTCCAGTTCACTCAGCTGTAGAAATGAGTTACAGCATCACTGGTGCCAAGCCTTATCAGCTTTTCCCTTTCCCTTGGACAACATCGGTGGCGTGGAGAGAGTAGGCTGATATGTATGGGCGACTGCTGATCTTTCATAAACAACATTGCTCGGTCTTGTGCCTCGAAGGGGGACTTTCTAGGTGCAAATCTCATAGTCATTCGTGATCGAAGAGGGTCGTTAACTTATATATATATATACATATATATACAGGAAAATGTTTAACCCCGACGGCAGAGCTCAAGCAGTTTCGACGGCTATTTCTGGACTATTTCAGTCCATAAATAGCCGTCGAAACAGCTTGAGCTCTGCCGTCGGGGTTAAACATTTTCCTATTACCCACTCTACTACCCTAAGTATTGAGTACTCTAGTATGTTATGGTCCATCTGGTTCCTTACCACACCTCCTTCGTTATATATATATATATATATATATATACAATATTAAATAAATGGAAACTATATTTATAAAACCATATTTATTTCATTATATATATTTCGGGGATATCATATTAACAATATGCTATGCCTTCCTCAGACAAAATACAATATAAACAGTTTTATAGATAAATAGATTCGACATACCGTTATAACACCGACTTCCATTTGAAGAGGTTTAGGCTGGCAGTCTAAACCTCTTCAAATGGAAGTCGGTGTTATAACGGTATGTCGAATCTATTTATCTATAAAACTGTTTATATTGTATTTTGTCTGAGGAAGGCATAGCATATTGTTAATATGATATCCCCGAAATATATATAATGAAATAAATATGGTTTTATAAATATAGTTTCCATTTATTTAATATTGTAAATATACTCCAAATATTTGTCGAGTGCTTTTATATCAGTTATAAATATTTACTAGTTGTAACCCAACAATTTTAAATATAACTTTCCATATATATATATATATATATATATATATTAGAAAATATATAGCTTTCACCGTATTTTTAACTAAAGGAATTTTAGCTTGATAACGGGGTTTAGAACCCTCAGATAAATGGAAAAAGATGAGTATTGACGTACATGTACGTCAATACTCATCTTTTTCCATTTATCTGAGGGTTCTAAACCCCGTTATCAAGCTAAAATTCCTTTAGTTAAAAATACGGTGAAAGCTATATATTTTCTAATTTCAAAATCGCTCACTGTTTCTAAACATACTTACTTGATATATATATATATATATTTATATTTTTTCCTCAGCTGCGATTGTCTGTTTCTTTCTTACTGCTTCCCCTCTGTATCTCTCACCTTCTTTTTACCCCCTCTGCCAGTAACACTCTCTCTCAGCTGACCTCTTCCTCACACTTCCACTCACTCACTCTCTGCTTCTCCCCTCTCTCACTTCCTCCCGTTTGACCTGTGTGAAATCCTTTTCTCGCTCACATCTCACCCATGTCGGATGGTCTGTATCTCTCGTCCATGATTTTACCAAGCTTAAGCTTATAGATATCATGTACTTGTCTATTCCTATCTTTCCGTTGCAATATCATCTTTGTTTGTCTACATGTCTCGCTCGCTTCACGCTAATTTACTTGTCCCAATAACTTTATTTAGTTATTGCTCGCACCAACCAGAGGTATATGATTTTTAAAGCGATGAAATACCAATGAAGGTTGGAAGATCACTGATGAAGGACTAATTTCATTCATATGTAATCCATGTGCAACCACGCAGCACTCCATTTTTCTTATAAATATATATATATATATATATATAGCGAATTCATTTCATTGTTTTACGATCGTTTTGGAGGGTTCGTCATATTGATATATTGACTGGTCTATAGCATTTAGAGAACTGTAAACTATCAGACATAATATGTAGGTTCGTTCATACCGTCTTCTTCGGAAACAATACCACGAAAGGTGGCATAGGTGAGTATATATATATATATATATATATATATATATATATATATATATATATATATATATATATATATATATATATTTGTCGTATAAAACTATCAAAATTATGGCAACAAATAGAGTGAAACATCCCCCCAGCAATTAAAATTAATAATTTGAGATTCAAGGGGGCATAATTTACATATTCTAGTTAGGTTTATAAGCGGAGGATGTACCTAATATTTGCCAATTTTCAAAACTAGTTAATAATGTCATATGTTTTAATTTAAGATTCCTGTTAATGTTTAGCTATGTCTCCTACCCTATTAACATTGGTGTGCCCCATGATTAGGTTATGTCCCCCATCTTATCAATGATGGTATGTCCCAGGCTTCGGCTGTGTCACCCCAACTTCTAATGATTGGTGTACCCCAAGGTCCAGCTATGTTCCCCACATTCTCCTGCTGTACATAAATGACCTACTTAGTGTCATTAATATCCACTTCTATGCAGACAATACTAGCTATCCCAACTCCCTAGATTTCCACATATATTTGCCATCGTCACCAGTCAAGGTAAACCTACAAATCCCATTCGTTGGCAGAGCCACTCGTTGAATATCAAACCATGAAAAATATTTTCTTTGAAAAGTTGTACGAAAATATACGAATATAATTTTAAGCACAATCACACACAGATACACACTCATAGAGACACACAAACACAGGCATACATACACTCACACGTGCATGTATTTATGAAGTGGGCAAGCTGCCAAGCAAACGTTTTAATGCTAATCAATTTACCAGTATTAATGAAGTTATTAACAATAGTGGGTCTATATACCGTATCCTTGTGAATAATCAGTAATATATTTATCGAACTAGTTGCGACTTCTGATTGCCAGTGCTTAGTGTCATTCTAGAGATCCAGGCCACCCCGCACACACGAATCAACCAGAGAATACCTTTTCTATTTAAGGTTTTTAGCTTCTCGGTCCGAACTTCATTCTCCCTAGCGAAATTAAATCGCTAGATAGCGATCTGCGAATTGCACTTGATAGGGTTGCTGCTGAGTACTGCTCGGTAGGAATGAAAATCAGTGCTGCGAAGACAGTGACACTCGTCCTCTCAAGAAAGCCTGCACATTGCACTCTACATGCGAGTAGAGTTGCACTAAAGCGGGTGGAGAAGTTCAAGTATCTCGGGGGCGTGTTCACGAGTGATGGAAGGCAGGAGGCTTAATTAAGTGCAACAATTGCAGGAGCTGGTGCATTCGGTCATCAGAAGAAAGGAGGGAAGTGTGAAAGCCAAACTCGCTATCTTCAATTCTTACCTATTGTCATGAATCTTGGGTAATGACCGTAAAATATGATCGAAAATGCAAGCGGCTGAAATGGGATTACACTGAAGGATCCCTTGAGTAACGCTACACGATAGCTCGGAGATCAGTGAGTTGCTCAAGCTAGAGCCGCTGCTTTTCCGAATTGAGAGATCACAGCACCGATAGTACGGGCTTGTGGTTAGAATATCTTAGGAAATAAATGGTGGATAGGAGACCTAGAGCAAGACGGCTGGATAACAACCAAGGAACCCGGCTGGTTTCACTCGGGGATCCAGCCAGATCATATGGAAACGGTTGCTTCCGACAGGACCCGTTGGAAGGCGTACTTAAGGATTCTGCTCCCACGAACCTATCAGGAATAACTAGGAGGACTAGATTCCAATAATACACACAAGCACATACACAAACTTATACATACATTCACACATACAAATATATACGTAGATACATACACACACAAGTATGTATATATATATATATATATATATATATATATATAGAGAGAGAGAGAGAGAGAGAGAGAGAGAAAGAGAGAGAGAGAGAGAGAGAGAGAGAGAGAGAGAGAGAGAGAGAGAGAGAGAGAGAGAGAGAGATAGGTAGATAGATAGTTAAATTGCTAAGTAGATAGATAGACAGATAGATATGAAGTACATAGGCGGGCATGTCTACGTGTGTATTATTACCAGAAAGTGTTTCTGTATAACTGGCTATGATGCGGAATCGTTACTACAGACAGTTAACTAAAAAAATCTTCTAAAGAATGTCTACTATCACAGCAGTTTCGAGTAGTTCAAAAAGCCTAAGCAAGACCACTTCACATCTAAGTGCAGACTGTAAGTGTGTACAAAGTATACACACACATTGAAAGAGAGAGAGAGAGAGAGAGATGTATGAATAAATATAAAAACACATATATATATAAATACTTCAATTTTTAATGTGGTGTAGCTATATATATATAAATATATATATATATATATATATATATATATATATATATATATATATATATATATATATATATATATATATACATACATATATACATACATACATACATACATACATACATACATACATATCTTATATATATTTACATTAGAATCATGCACATATAGAATTATATATGTATATACAAAGCATTTGCATCCGTACACTGATACACGTACATGCACGCTTACACACACACAGACACACGCGTACACACATCGACCTAAAATTGCTACAAATAAATACTTGGGAAAAGGAAATTCTCGGTTATGAAACTACGTATACGTCGAAGAACCAATGGTAAGAAGTAATAATCTCATGGAAGGAAATTGGCGGGAATTTTATACAGAAAGAATATTCAGCTAATATGTAAGTGTGTGTGCATGTATATATATATATATATATATATAAGTTTATCCCGGGTTCAATCGGGGGTAACTACATTAAGTAAGGTACTCAATACATAGCAGAGTATAAATATTTAATATAGAAATGGCTTCTACAGGACTAGAACTGTTTCCTAATGATTTCTCCCGAATGAATGAGCCATTTATATATATATATATATATATATATATATATATATATAGTCTGTTCGCTTTATACACGAAGATACGTTCGTGAACGCGGAGCATAAAGAAATTTCGCATAATTCAAGACTAATTTTACCATTAGAAAATTAAAAACCATACGCGTTATACCGCGTTTTCCACGGAAAGTGAATATTTAATATTTTTTTCAAGGGGCGTTAAAGCGAATTCGCGTACTTCAGTTTGTGTAAAAGTGAACAGACTATATATATATATTTATATATATTTATATATCCAGGGAGTGTAACGCGAAGTTACTACTACAGAGGTCCGACGAGCTTTTGATTCCAGAGTCAGGCCAGATCGATACAGATCGAACCCTGAGCTGATCAGTAGCAAACGCGCGTTGCCAACCAATAAACATAACGAAGCCGTGACCATTCGTCCTTGTAATATATATATATATTTGTTGTATTTTTTCTTAGTTAATTCTTTATTAGCTATTGGTCAAATAATACTAGTGTGCGTAGAATTGAGCACTCGATGAAGTATACATGTATGTCTGTGTATTACGGAGTATTTGTATAACAATGAATTAGAAGACAATAGGTTCGAAATTACGTCATTTTATTGATTTACATAATCGCTGTTATACGTATTTCGATGGTAAGTGTTGCGTATAATAGTGAAGGTGTGTCACTTAGTGATTAGGGCGTTCTCCTTACGATCGTAAATTTGTGATTTCGATTCCCGGTTGTCCATTGTGTCCTTGAGCATGACACTTTATTTCACGTTGCTCCAGTCCATATAATTCGAAAGGTTAGCTGTGTCGCAGAGTGTCTCGCTAAATCTCCCTACGAATTACGTTAAGGGATCATGTGGTGGTGGCGGGGGGAGCTTAGACTGTTGCAAATTGCACAAACGTTACCCCAAGCATAATGAGGGAGATGAGCTGAAAAAGTTATTTATCATTCATCTTTAATCTCCCTCTTTCTTTAATTTCTTTCTTTCTTTATTTATTTATTAATTTCTCTCGCTCTCTGATATTTTTATATAATAGTGTCTGCTTGTGTGTCTGTCTCTTTGTTGTATGTCTGTTCGGGTATCTGTCTTGTATAACATGTACTAAATAAATGTTGAATTAAATCAAATAAACCGGTAAATGAAATATGTCGGTACAAGTTCGAACTATCCACACGTGTAAAATACAATTTTCTCTTTTAATATTTTATAATACCGAAATTGAGTGCAACTCGGGTATTGTTCAGAATATTTACGCTTCCTACAGAATGCCTAAAACTTATAGGTAAGGTGTTAAAAACGCATATTTTATACAAACCTATATACTTTACTTAGGTAATATACAGAATGCCTAGGAAATGTATACAGAATGTTTTTTCTGATCTAGTGTCTAAAAATGTATGTGTTGAAATAAATCTATTCTTAACGAGCAGTCCTACATGTGAAAGTTAGGTAGGCTTTCACTTAGGCATAATAAACTAATTCTTTGGCTTTACAATTCTCTTGAAATGGACAATTACTGTATTCTGGTTAAGAGACTGTTTCTAATTTCGATAGATTATTGTTCAATATCTGTCGCTTTCCGACAGGTTTGCGGTCGAGCCCGTAGCAGCGTAGAATTTGTCAGCACTCCTAAATTGGTGGTGGAGAATTCTGGTGTCCTTGGCCCTAGGGCTACCTGCCTACTCACCGCCATTGGCACAGAGTTGGTTACCCGCAGATGTGAGCCTCGCGAGCTGGAATGGTTCTTCCTGGGCGATTCCCTCACCATCCTCCGGGAAATCGCCTCCTCTCTTCTGTCCGCCGGGGCCGCAGGGCGGCAAACGCGTGTGCCCCCATTTGCTCATAATAGTGAGAGATGGGGAGAACAGGAGAGACGGAGGCAGTGACAGTGGGAGTTTGGTTCTTTTGTGTTCGGACATGGTGTATATCACTACAAAAAGTAGAATGTTTTGAATGATAAAATATTTAAATGGGATTTTTTTTTTATTGAGAAACTGTGTGTTTTTTTTTAGAAATATTTCAGAAAAAATTTGAAAGTAAATGTTTAGCTATGGGTATTGATGCTTGAAAATTGTGCGAAGGATTATACCACTTTATATATCTATTTGTACGATTAACATGTGCAAAATTCGTATTCCAATTATATAATACTTTCCTTGTATAACCGCTACTGCTATGTGCTTCATTATAAAAGTTGGATGAATTATTGGAATACTGAGTGTGTGTGTGAATACATTAGTGTGATTATATTTAGTCTTCAGTGGAGTGTGTAAGGCATTATATATAGTTTATTAGTACAAGTATTTCACCGTTCTATAAATAGCTAGTTTAAGAAACTATAGTTCTCCTATACCAGACCTGCCAACCTCTAAAAATCCAAACGGGGACTACCATGAGAAAAAAATGCACCAAAACGGGAAGAAATGAGAAAAAAGTGGGGAGATTTTTACACAATGAAAGCTATACCCGTTTTCACGAGAGAAAACATCTCTCACGCGCCCCAAAGTGGGTTGGAGATCTCCCTGTCGGACGGGGAGTGTTAACATGTCTCATTCAGTCTTCATTGGAGTGGAGTGTGTAAAGCATTATATATAGTTTATTAGTACAAGTACTAGCAGAAAAATCACCCTTCTGGTGGTTTTCTGCTACATGTGTAGTGCGCATATTGATATTATACGCAAGTATATATACATGTAGGTATGATACATCAAATAAAATCGTAATTGACAATATACACAGAAATTGAACGAAGACTGCGTTGCACTGTCTTATGTAATCAGTAACGTAATCCATGGTACATTAAAAAAGACGATATTTTATATAAACTGCATTAGGAGAAAATTAGTGACGGAAATATATGAATGTTTATTTAATCGATCGCTAACCGGAAGTGTTGACATTTGAAAATTTTAAAGAAGTGAATCATAAAATAAGCAACAAAATTATTTATATTTAATCAAAAATAACGAAATTTAGTAGATAAATTATGTAATATTCATTCATTATTTATTCAAAGTAATCCAACTTATTTTACATTTTACAAACAGGATAAAAATATATATTCTGGATGCAGTCCCGCACTCCTTGCTTTATTATAGTTTAGATTTCACAGTTCTATAAAGAGCTAGCTCAAGAAACTATATTTCTCCTATACCGTGTCTATCTTATTTTTAGAAATTGCTTTTACCACGGTCCGAACACTTTAGAACAACTCACCTGGATTAAAAATAACTTTTGAAGTAAACCATAGTGACATCTTAATATTGGCAGAAAATAGGGATTTGTGAAGTGACCACAGTCGAAGACCGAAACTGGTTTTATGACGCATTTCTTAACTGATACGTGTTAAGATTGCAAACTAGCAAAATGCCGATAATATAAAACAAGATAGACGTCAGCTTGTGTATGCGTGTGCTTAGTGTGTGTGTGTGTGTGTGTGTATGTTGTGAATTTCTTTCTTTCTCTGTGGGTCATGTTCTGTAACTATTTGCGACTAAGATAGAGTCAGTCACGGAGTTTATCCATTATTTTACATATTTCTATTATTAAATGGATACATCGTCCATGATTGTCATTAAATCACGTTTTGAAGTAATTTATTTATCTTATTAACTGAAGACAAGAGGGAGAAATGGAGTTACTCTAATTATAATTGGTGATGCACTATACCTGTGTGCATGTACACACACACAAAGACACACACACACACACACACACACACACACACACACACACACACACACACACACACACAGACACACACACACACACACACACACACACACACACACACACACACACACACATATATAATATATCCAGGGAGTGTAACGTGAAGTTATTGTAGGTTCAGCCAGGTGAGCCCTCGATGTTTAGGTTCACGTCTGTAGCGAGATGTAGAGCTACACAGAGTGTAATACAATAATACAAGGACGATTAGTTAAGCCTTCATTACGTTTATGTATAAACGTAGCGAAGGCTTAACTAATATATATATATATATATATATATATATATATATATATATATATATATATATATATATATATATATATGTGTGTGTGTGTGTGTGTGTGTGTGTGTGTGTGTGTGCATACACATATATCATGATACCAAACACCACAAGTTATTACTGCACAGAGTGTATACAAATGCACACACACAAAATTATTATTATTACTGTTATTATTATTATTGTTAAGTGTTCAGGCCGCAGTCCTCACTGAGTAATTTTGCCCAATCATTTTCTTTAATGTAAACGTTAGTGAGTTCTTTATAAAGAATTTAAAAATAACTTTTCGTCAGTTTTATGATTTAGCCGCAAGTTTTCCCTGATTAATCTAAAACGTAAAGGAGCTAATTATCAGATCGGACCGTTGCTCTTACAACATATCGGTCACAACACCTGAAAGAAGTTGTCGAGATTTGAATTCAAGAAGCACAGAGCTAGGTTAGACACAGGAAAAACATCCTGCCTGGTCCCGTCAATAGTTTCGTCAATCAATCGCTCATGGACTGGTACATTGTTCATTGTCATCAAAAGGCTGAAAGTAAAGGCAACCTCGACGAAATTTCAAGTCAGAGTGCAGTCTGTCGGAACAAATACTGAGATATTCAATGCAACTTTGACAATACGCCGCTTATGAGTATTCTAGCCGTCAATTTCAGACCTGCTAACCTCTAAAAATTCAAACGGGGACTACCATTAAAAAAAGCGCCCCGAAACGGGGAGAAATTAGGCAAAATAGAGAGATTTTACATAACGAAAGTTACTATTCGTGCAACAGCATCGAGTCATCAAGTCAAAATAGGTACTAGATTATGTTGGGTAGCGACCCGCGTTATATAAACATGTTAAGCTAATAGGCGCAGCGATAACCCGAGTTACACACAACTTCGGTAACATGAGAAGTTTGCTGCGCAACTACATGGTTCTTGTATCGATCTCACTGAATGGTTCCTTGAATAAGTATCTTCTATTGTAACCTGGGTGTGACCAATAGTCGGGGGAATTTGATAGTCGGAAAATATACCCACCGTATATTACTTCTGACGTTCCAAGAAGCACCCCTCCCCCACACACGTTACTATAATCAGGATCATGGTCATCATCATTTACATCCAATTTCCATGCTGGCATAAGTTAAACAGGTCGCTATGGATCGAGACTAGTCATATCAGTGAACCAATTCGTCTTTTACGTTCCATATTTAACGTGGTATATGCGGCTGAATTCCCTCCTTAAATTCAACCACATCACAGAGTATATTGAGGGCATACTCTCGTGGCCCCAGCACCATATCTACTTAGTATACTGGATACATTTTATCATGGCTAACATTACCATCTTACATAGTGTAATGGGTGAATTTTATCGTGGCACTAACACTACCATTCTACACAGTGTACTGCGTGCATATTATCGTTGCATCAGTACTAGAATTAAGGATGGAGTATTAGCAGAATTGGTAGAGCATCGGATAAAATGCCATCGTGGTATTGTTTCTGGCTCTTTGCATTCTGAGTTCAAGTCTCACTAAGGTCAACTTTGCCATTCATCTTCCCGAGGCCGATGAAATAAAATACCAATCAAGAATTAGGGTTGGTATAATGAACTTTATCTTTCCTCTGAATTTGTTGACCTTGAGCTTAAATTCGAAATCAATATTTGATAAACATTGTCCAATCCGCACATCTTTTCTGAAGTCAGCGGTCAGTGATTTGAGGGAATTCAGCTTTTATTTCTTGCTCATGTAATGACTATGAAGTAGCTCCCGTATTAAGCGTGTTTAACTACAGTTAAATAGGAGGGTATCAGTATTGGGGTAGTGAATATAATTAATCCATCGTTAATTAACAAAATAAGAACTATTTAATTATATATTATATTTATGAAAGCTGGATTAGAAATTGAGATATTATTGAGCAATATTAAACCTCTGTCGATTCCGATGACGAGTGTTCCAGCTGATTTGATCAATAGAATAGCCGGCTCGAGAAATAAACGTGCAAGTGGCTCAGCATTTAACAGACATGTACATCCTTATAGTTATAGACCTAAACATTTGTATTAACCAAAGGTCTATTATTTGTAATAAGCTAATAGTCTGTGGCATATATATATATATATATATATATATATATATATATATATATATAAGGAAATTTCGCTCTACATGGCTGAATATAATAAATGTTAATAATAACATTCGAATATTAATAATAACATTCGATTCGTTTGCATATTAATAATAACATTCGATTCGTTTGCAATTATGCAAACAAGCCTCAATTTATTTTATAGCCATGTCAGTAGAATGAACACTTCATTCTTGCTCTTATGTTGGCATGCGAACAGAACTGGGTATAAAATTGAGGTTTGTTTGCATAATTGCAAACGAATCGAATGTTATTATTAATATTCGAAAAACTCAGATTACATTTATTGTATTCAACCATGTAGAGCGAAATTTTCTTTTTTATTTGAATTTGGCAAAGCCGGCCATTTATCGCTCGTATACAGGAAACTGACTGGCCAGTCTGCTATGAAAAGCTGGCTGATTAATAGATCTGCTAATATGCGGATCTCACTGATCAGCCAGTCTGCTAATATGCAAATCAGGCTGATCAGTTACTGTGTATTTTTGAAAATAGTATATATTTTCACTAGCTCTGACAGTTTGGCAGGTGAACAGTGAGCTGTACTGATGAAGGGTGATACCTAGAAACATTAGTGTCTGCAGTTCTGTTCGCATGCCAATATAAGAGCAAGAATGAAGTGTTCATTCTACTGACATGGCTATAAAATTGAGACATGTTTGCATAATTGCAAACGAATCGAATGTTATTATTAATATTCGAAAAGCTCAGATTACATTTATACACACACACACACACACACACACACACACACATATATATATATATATATATATACTAGCGTATTTGTGTGTAGTAACATACATTATTTAAAATACTTAAAAATGATAAAAATATATGAATGTTCAAATCATCATAATTAATTAAAATACTTCAGTATAAGAAAAGTACATCCCACTTTACTTTAGATTCACACAGCACATACACACACCTTGAAATATAGCTGTCACTCATACACACTCACAAGCACATGCACAGACATTATTTTATCTGTGTTGTCATGATAATGATTTCTTCCCGTGAGTAAAAATTTGTAGAAATTCTACACCAGATTCCTCCTGGCACAAGCCCTTTATAGTAGGGAGCAGGGGTTGGGTGTCGAACGAGATGAGTATTATTGTCACATTTCTTTACTTCACTGAGAAAAAAACGGAAGTTGTACTTTGAGTGTGAACGACACCTGACTACTTGTGAGACAGCACATACTATATCTATAATAAAGATTTCTACTTTAGGTAGAAGGCCAACAATTTACGGGGAGGGCAAAGTAAATTAAATCGCGCCCAGTGTATTACTGGTGCTTTGTTTTATCGAAACAGTAAAGATGAAAGGCAAATCTAACCTCAGCGGGATTTGAACACAAAACGTGAAGGGCCGTAATTTTATGCCGCAAAGCTCGTTGGCAGAGACCCTACTGGGTGACACTGTAAAAATAAGTGACACTGCGACAATAATAGTGACACTGTGACAATAGTAGTGACATGATGAGAACAGTAGTGACACTGTGACATAATGACACTGCGACAATAATAGTGACACTGTGATAATAACAGTGACACTGTGACAATAGTAGTGACATAGTGGCACTGTGACAATAATAGTGACATTGTGACAATAGTAGTGATACTGTGACACAAATAGTGACACTGTGACAATAATAGTGACATTGTGACAATAGTAGTGACACTGTGACAATAATAGTGACACTGTGACAATAATAGTGACACTGACAATAATAGTGACACTGTGTCAATAATAGTGACACTGTGACAATAATAGTGACACTGTGACAGTAATAGTGACACTGTGACAATAATAGTGACACTGTGACAGTAATAGTGACACTGATAATAATAGTTGTTTTTACTTTTGGCACAAGGCTAGACTGTGACAGTAATAGACACTTTGACAAGAAGAAGAAGAAGAAGAAGAAGAAGAAGAAGAAGAAGAAGAAGAAGAAGAAGAAGCCGGGATAAACCCCAGCCTGTTGAACTTTTGGATTTAGGAAAGACTTTAACCTTTAACTATGTCATAGCTACCTGAAGATTAGGGTAGGAGCAGTGGCTATATAGCTGTTATTAGAATTTGTCAGCACTCCTAAATTAGCAGTGGAGACTTCTGGTGTCCTTGACCCTTGGGGCCACCTTCCTGCTCACCACCATCGGCTTACAGTTGGCTACCCGCAGGTGTTAGCCTCGCAAGCTGGAATGGCGCGTTTCCCTCACCGTCCTCCGAGGAAACCCTTTCTCTATTCTGTCCACCAGGGCCGAGGGATGGCCAGCACGTGGGCCCACATTTGCCCATAATAGTGAGAGATGGCAAGAGCGGGAGAGACGGGTGGAAGCAATGACAGCGGGAGTTTGGTTCTTTTGTGTTCGGACCTGGTGTATATGTATATGTATTGCACGGACACACACCTACTTATCCCTTTACTTTACACCCACACGCTGAGGTGTATGTATCCATAAACGTCTTTATTTTGAATCACGCTGTGTTAGTGCTGTCGCTAATTGATAGAATAAGTGTTATTTTTCTCTATATAAAGTTATCACTAAAAAACGTCTGTCATCAGCTCCACTGTAATGGGAGAAGTTTAAATAGATGTAGCCTGAGTGTTGAAGATTGTAACTTAAGGACACCTTCCCCTACACACAAACACTGCTAATCCCACCACAACCATTATAACCACAGCCAACCAGCTCCAATATGATTACCACTAACAGAACTAACAACACAAACACCACCATAAACACCACCACCATTAACTACCTAATTAAGTATTGTTTTTCTTTATATTTGATATTAAATGAATATTCCTGATAGTTGTTATACAGCGTTTAAAGCTGGTCCAGAGAGATTAAGGCATATTGTAATAGTAACAGTAGTGATTGTTGTTGTTGTTATTGTGTTATTGTAGTTGCTATTGTAGTTGCTATTGTTGTTGTTGTAGTCGTTATAGTTGTTGCAAAATAATTATAGTTGTTGTTATTCTTGTTGTAGGTGCTATTGTTGCTGTTGCTGTTGTTGTTGTTGTTGTACACCACATATATGTACTGTATAGACACAGGTCAAGTGTCTTGTAACAGTCAGTACAGATATCACGATACTGTGAAAGAAAATTCATTGCACGATTAGCCCGAGGGACACGGGATGAATGGGAGTGGTAACTTGAGTGAAAGAACGAATAAAATGTGTGGATTCTTAGGTGTTTGGTGGAACAAGGATGTAATTTCGAAATGTTGTTCATCAACATTACCAGCAACCTCTCTCTCTCTCTCTCTCTCTCTCTCTCTCTCTCTCTCTCTCTATATATATATATATATATATATATATATATATATATATATATATAGATATAGATATATACTGTATATATATTTATATACATATATTCTTTATTTCCTTATTTCCTATTGCTCACAGTGGATCATTGGGCAACCTTCATCGTTTTTGTACTAATTTTGGTCGTTTCAGTGGACAGCGATTACGCAAAGTCACCATTTTGATTTAGTCGATCCTATCGACTCTAATATTTTTATTTTTAAGTCCTGTGTACAATAAACACATGAGAGTCTCGCTATCAAAGATTTTTTTTCTTTGATAGCAAGGTATGTCCTTTCATACACACCCCTATTATGTCTAACGTTGCCTTTGTGCTACTGCCAATTAACTAAATTAAATATATAATAATTTCCTGTGATCGCTAAACATCTTTGCTCTGCAGTAGCGTTATGGAAATATTCAGAGCGGTAGGGGGGTCCATCTGGTGTTATGACCTGTAACGTGTTTCCGCACGAATGAGTGTGACTCTGCACAGAAAAATGCAGCCTTTGTAAATTCTTTTAGTTGAATTAATGCAAGAAGCGCCAAAGACTAGGTTTACCAACTTACCAGACTAAGCTGAAATTATTTTATTCGGGAGATTGGGGTATATATCTGAGAGGGTTGGGTGTATATTGTAGCGCTACTCCAAAGCACTAAATACGTAGAAGCAGCTTTGTGTAGTTAGCAGTCAGAAAGTACTTTCCAACCCTTATAGTCTCTGAATCATGTCCCTCAGCTTTCGGTGGTTAGTAGATGCTGTCGCAGTGATATGTGGTGACATTCAAATGTCTTCCGACTTGTTTTCGTTTTATATAGAAACGGTCAATATATCTAATGATGTGGAACGTTCTGGTAGTTGTTAATAGTCAGATATATGCCTGTATGTATGTATGTATGTATGTATGTATGTATGTATGTATGTATGTATGTATGTATGTATGCACGTACGTACTTATGTTCTTCTGGTTTTATAATTTCACAAAGTTTTACCAATAGAGAGAGAGTCGGTTTCTAACATAGACACAAGACTCTCTCATTGGAATTTACACAACATCAACTAGGTAGATATGTATGTATGCATGCATGTGTAGATATGGATGTTATTGTATGTGTGGATGTGTATGTTTTGAGTTGTATGTGTGCATGTGTATATGCTTTGTATCTGTACATGTGTATATGCAGTTATTAGATGCAACATTTTTGGAATGTTTTACATATTTTTACTGTTCCATTAATGGATTGTACTTGTAGTTTCCTAACTAGTTGTGTTCTTTCTGTTCCTGTGAAGCCTAGCTTCTCAAGATTTGTATTGAGGCAGTTACTAACATATCCCACTGCCCCAATAATCACAGGCATAAATCTGAAGGTGTAATCAGGGTGGAGTATCTGCAGATTTCTAATCGGTTCTGCATAAATATTCTCCTTTTCACTAATCTTTGATATGTATGTATGTATGTATGTATGTATGTATGTATGTATGTATGTATGTATGAATGTATGCATGTATGTATGTATGCATGCAGGCATGTATGTATTATGTATTATGTATGTTCGTTCTTCTAGGTTTATTATTTTATACATTTTCACCAATAGAGAGAGAGCCGGATTCTAACATAGAAACAAGACACTTTCATTTGAATTTAGACATCAACTAAGTAAATACGTATGTATGTCTGTATGCTTTTTTGTGTGTGTGCAGGTATAGATGTTATTGCATGTGTGGATTTCTATGTTTTGAGTCTTATGTGTACACGTGGTATCTATGCATGTGTACATGAAATTATTACATGCTGAATTTTTGAAATTTTTACTTGCAACTTGCTAACTTGCCGTGAATGTATGTATATATGTATAAAAGTATGTATGTATGTATGTATGTATGTATGTATGTATGTATGTATGTATGTATGTATGTATGTACGTATGTATGTACGTACATACGTACGTATGTATGTATGTATGTATGTATGTATGTATGTATGTATGTATGTATGTATGTATGTGTGTATGTATGTACGTACGTATGCATGTATGCTTCTCTTTCTCTTAACTTCGAGTACATTTCTAACCGGCCACCTTCCTAGTGGAGAGGTTGTAAAAGAAAATAAATTGTCATCCCTTGAATCGCAAGAATATTTTGGAAATTTGAAGGTGCCAGCTATCGCAGCCATTTGTAGTCTATGAATTAGGGAGCTGCGCTATTTGTCCACAAATCCAAGTTCAGTTATACTTTGGTCCAAGCGGGTTGTATGTATGTATGTATATATGCATGCATGTTTGTCTGTATCTATATGGAGTGATGTTTATCCAGATAAGATAAGGTAAGTTGGTCCTTGTCAAAATGCAGGTCATATATGTGTGTGGGTGTGTGTGCGTGTGCGTGTGTGTGTGTGTGTATTGGTTTCTTATATAGGCACAAGGCCAGCAATTTTGGGGGAGGGAAAGTCGATTAATTCGGCCCCAGTATGTGACTGGTACTTTATTTTATCGACCCCGTAGGGATGAAAGGCAAAGTTAACCTCAGCGGGATTTGAACTCAAAATATAAAGGGTCGTAGCTCTATGCCACGAAACAGGTGTCTGACCCTCTAACAATACTGCCAATACACCATCTTTGTGCGTGTATATATTGAGTAGTTTGGGTGGGAATATTGATATTTATGAATGGAGAATGATTTCAATATATTTACATATTAACATCACAGCAAATATCTATATTTATGTATCTGTATACATTGGAAGGTGCGTACCTTAGAATTAGAGTAATCGGCTCACGATCTTAAAGTTGTGAGTTCGATTCCCGGTGGCATCTCATGTATTTGAGCATGAGGTATTATTTAATGCTACTCTAGTCCTCTTAGCCGGAAAAGAAGAGTTACACATCTAATTCAAAGAGCCACCCTAGTCACACACACTGAATCTCGCTGATAATTATGTTAAAAGTAAACGTGTTTGTGGAATGCTCAACCATTTCCAGGCTAATTTTAGGAGCAGGCTGTTCCATTAGTCAAACAACTGGAACACTCATCCTCAATACCGTTGGAGGTCCATTCTATATATCTGAGCAGTTATGTACAAATGAAAAGAATAATGGTTTCTATTATAGGCACAAGGCCAGCAATTTGAAAGGAAGAGGAAAGTCGAATAAATCGACTCCGGTGCGTTACTTTTATTTTAATTTTTCGACCCCGTAAGGATAAAAGGCAAAGCTAACCTCGGTGGGATTTGAACTCAGAACGTAAATGCATGTAACAATGCTGCAAAACATGGTGTCTGACGCTCTACCAATACTGCCAATAATTATGATGGTGGTGCCACAGCATGGCCTCGACCTGTTGGCTGGAACACATGATAGAATAATAGAGTAATATAAATATATGTATGAAGACATTTACACGGCCAAACCGTAAGCCACAAGTTCAAATCCAGTGAAAGTAATTCGTTTTATTTACTTACTTTTAATGTTCTTTCGGCTTAGAAATGTCTTTCTCTTTCCTCTATCTCATTGTCTATCTTATTGTCTATCTCATTGGCTATCTTATAAAATGGCCCGAGTGATTGGGCCTTATTTGTATATAAACTTGTAGGTTGAAGAAGAGAGCAAAATGAAGAAAGGAGCACTTGCACAACATACTCCTGGATTTGAGGGTTGTTCTATCTACGGGGTATAAAGCAACCTACTTGTAACGCCTCCCCTCTATTGGGGATTTCGATTGTTATATTTTCATGTTAAAACCTTTTTACACGACTGTATGTAAAATCCCCGCCATATGTCTTTCTATTGTCCCCCTTTCTTGTGCGCCCTTGTGGCAAATAAAGAAATATATCTTATATAATAGTATTATTGAAAATTCGTTCTCCAGCTCTCGTGGTATCGTGTTCGATTCGACAAAATGGCACTTTGGGCAAGTGCCTTCTGAAGCGTCGGTCTGATTAATACCAAGCGAGTAGAATATGGTAGACCATACCTCTACAGAAGCCCATTGTTTATATATGAAGGAAAGAAACCGATTATCGAAATCGAATCAAAGAAACAATATTTCCATTATTCTTTATGTTGTTGAGACTATCCACCGTTCGAAACTCCTGACTGAAGTATTAATATTCATTTATTTATTTATTTTACCGTTGCCAGGGGGCAGGATAAAAAATCTGAAAAGGTTAGTTATTAGTTTTATTTAGTTTTATATATACAGTTTATATATACAGTTTATATATACAGTTTTATATATACAGTTCTATTATTAGCTGTTAACAGACAAAGAAACTTCCTTTATATATATATATATATATTTCGTTTCTGAATTTGTTGAGCAAGATTCTTTATCTGAAATCGTGTGTTGAAACCGATATTGTTATACTTTGAGAGGGTCATGTTGCCAATAAGAAACACACGCACCAGTTGCTTTCACTTCAATTTATTATAATAAATTTATAAATTTCTGGTTGGTTGGTTAGTTCCACAACCAGATAGTTGTTTATATATTGTCATAGTTCTTTCGTCACACACTCTGTGACCTCTTCAGTGACTGGGGATTCCTCAGTGCCTCTCCTTTGTTCTGTCCTACGCCATTTTGTTTCTGTGTGTGTCTGTAGGACAGAACAAAGGAGAGGCACAGAAACAAAGAAAGGAATCCCCAGTCACTGAAGAGGTCACAGAGTGTGTGACGAAAGAACTATGACAATATATAAACAACTATCTGGTTGTGGAACCAACCAACCAACCAGAAATTTATAAATTTATAAATTTATTATAAATTTATTATAATAAATTGAAGTGAAAGCAACTGGTGCGTGTGTTTCTTATTGGCAACATGACCCTCCCAAAGTATAACAATATATATAAATATATATATATATATATATATATATATATATATATATATATATATATATAAGCAAAAGGGATATTCAAATTGTTTGTAATTCAACAAATATAAATGTTTATAACTGATTCAAAAACTATCCAGGAAAAACTTGAACCCTTAAGTTCTTCTTTCCTGGTTATGTCAATATTTATTAAAAAAACTATATATTTTATCTGATGAGAGCGTACAAAAGTTTTGCTACCCTTCAAATATATATAATAGAATAAATATGGTTTTATAAATATAGTTTCCATTTATTTAATATCATTGTGTATATATATATATAAATATAAAGGAAGTTTCTTTGTCTGTTGACCGCTAATAAAACGAAATAGAACTGTATATATATATATATATATATATATATATATATATATATATATATACATATACATATATATATATATATATACATATATATATATACATATACATATATATATATATATATACATATATATATATATATACATATATATATATATATATATACATATATATATATATATATATACATATATATACATATATATATATATATATATATATATATATATATATATATATATCCTCAGTCGATCGACTTTCCTCAAATCGAACCGAGGAAACAATGTTTCCGTTGGTCTTTCCAATTGCTAATACTATCTATTGGTCGCAACTCCAGGTAGAAGGAGCATCGTGAAATAGAGTGTCTTGCACCCGCTGGGCATTGCGAAGAAATTCTTTTTCCTAGTTTTTTCGTCAGTCTTCAACTAATCTGTCCACCGTCTTGCTCGCAATCACGCTTTTTTCAGAAAACGGAATAGGTGGAGGGGACAACTATATGGAGTGTGTGCAAATACGTCAACAAGAATTCCGATTCTGCCATGTTTGCGCTACAACAACGAAATATGTCCGCCGACGAGGTGTCCAACTTCCAACACGGTTGATATATCAGCAATAACGAAGTATTCTGTCACATTTTTTATTCAGGCCCATTACTCACCAGTGCAAAAATTTGACGTCCATTAGGAAAATAGACAGCGAATGTAGTTTACAGCCCAACAAGTGACAACACCAAGAAAGACAATTTTGTTAGCATTTTTTTAAGTTTGTGAAACTCACATGTTTACACGAATTCTACTATACGCACAAATACTACAACTTCGATAAACAATGAGAAAAATGGAACCGGCTAAAACAAAGAAGATCAGTAGAAAACCATACTGAAATTCGTAAAACAGCAACTAGGTAGGATTTACACAATGCATCCAGGACATGGGAGGAAACACTGTCATTTTATCAGGGGACTCCCCACGAATGGGGAGGATCAAGTTCGAGCTTGCCTGAAATTGTCACCGTTATGGTCACGTATCACCAAACTTAATTTAAGGACCAACATGTGGCCAGAAACTCACCGTGACAACATTTTTGCTCGAAAGCTTTTGAAACTTGGTAAAGGCAAAACACCCCTTGATATTAAAGTCTGTTTTGATCTTTCATCATTTTGTACTGTTGTGAAAAACGTTGATAGCTTAATCAATCAAGTGCTCCCCAATTTCGAAATCCACCATTCCAACGAGGAGTGGCTGTGTGAAAGAGCAATCCTCTTCCACAACATATCACAGTGAATTCCAACAACAAAAATCTCTAACAAATGATCCCTGGAGGTAGGCAGACATATAAATCTATTGACTAAGTTGTCGACGAGAATGCAGCTGCTAATTATCCCATTGAATTTCACAACAGTCTGGAACCATCAGGTATGCTGCTACACAACCTTGAATTGGTGAAAGCCGCCGTCATCATGCTTCCCAGAGACCTGAATCAGCCATGATTGTGCAATGGGACGCATATGGTTGTGACTGAGCTGCAACCTCACATTATCGAAGCCAAAATCTTCACTGGGAGACATATTTATACCTTGAATACCCCTAATACTAACATATGTCCCTTATCGTTTCAAACGATTGCAATTCCTAGTGAGAGTCAGTTACGCAATGACCATTAACAAGTGCCAAAGTCAAACACTACATGTTGTCCGTTTCCATCTAGAAGAAGGATGTTTCTCACATTGTAGGTAGGTTGCTCCAGAGAAAGAAGCCCCCATAAACTCTTCATATATGCTCCAAAGAAAAAAAGTTATGTACAGTTTTATGATTTTCGTAGAATACATTTTTCTATTATTTTCTTTATTACTTTCTGTATTTAGATATTCTAAATGAATTTTAAAATTGCTAATCAATATTTAAATACCTTTTAAGATCTTTTATTTTAAGGAAAATGAGCATTACGATAAATGGCAATAGGTGTCTTATGAATAGTACAGACCGAGGTAAAGACCGGGAGGCTGCTAGTATATATATATATGTATATATATATATATATATATATATATATATATATATATATATATATATATATATATATATATACATACATACATACATACATACATACATACATACACACATAGAGAGAGAGATGGATAGATGGCTACGTAAAAATGTATATACATGCATCAGAAAGAGAGTATGTGGGTCGAGAGACAGATAAAGATGATATATGTATATGGTAGTGGACATCATATTGTTTTCACACAATCAACATTGTACCTAAAAATTGTTAAAAGCTTTCAGCTGCAGCTAGCAGCTCGTGCATATCAACCATCACAGCAGCAACAACAAGAGCACTAACAGCTGCAACAATATTATCATTTATCATGAACAACAACTACAGCAAAGTGTGAGATTCCAGTTAATTTTGAGAATTTTTGCCATAAGAAGTACATAGCATTTTAAAACTGTGTATTTCACCTCCTTAACTTCTTATTAATAATTATTAAATGCTCTTCAGTCAATCATACTGTTAACTAACCATAACCTGACCTTGTGTGTGTGCGTATATATATATATATATATATATATATATATATATGAAGAAAAAAAGAGATATGATATTACTAATTAAATACGAATATGACCATTATTCAACTTAGTACTCCATATTTTAATGAAAGTAGTGTAGATATTGTTTAGTACATGTGAACCGAACGGTCAAGTTTAAACCATCAACGCAGTTTAAGTTTGAACGTAGGGTTTGCATCTATTAATTAATCATAACACTGGTACAAAGCGAGCAATTTGTGGGGAAGTCGATTATATCGATTCCAAGTTTTGACTGGTACTTTATTTACTCGACCTTGGACGGATGGACGGCAAGCTTGAGATCGGCGGAACTTGAAATCAGAACGTAACAAGTCGTAACTAAATACCTCAAATCATTCTTCCCTAAGCTTTAATAATTCTGGTAGTTTTTCGCTGGCGTGAATTGGAATTAAACGAAAGACGTTCTCCATAATGTTAGAGTGTAATTATTGGTTTCTGATTTAGGCACAAGGCCAGCAATTTTTGTGGACGGGAAAGTCGATTAAATTGACCCCAGTGCGTGCCTGGTACTTTATTTTATCGACCCCGTAAGGATGAAAGGCAAAGCTAGCTACGGTGGGATTTGAACTTAGAATGTAAAGGCCCAGAACTCTATGTCACAAAGCATACTGTCCGACACAAAAAATATATTTAAGTTATGTAACTATGTATGTGTGGTGTGGATGAGGTGAAACTGAAAGACATTTCAAACTCATACACAGGCACACATATATGATTGAAGGCGCGGCTTAATGGCTAAAGTGTTCGGATCACGATTTTAACATTGTGAGTTCGTTTCCAGGCGGCGTGATGTATCTGAGCAAAACACTATTTCACGATGCTCCAGTTCACTTACCTTTCAAAAGGAGTTGTGCTTGTAATCAAGAGCCATCCTTTTCATATAGTGACACTGAATCTTCCTGAGAAGTATATTAAGGGTTCAAGTATCCATGGAGTGTTTAGCCATTTGCAAGCGAGGAGACTGTCCCGTTGGAAGACATGATGTCAGAATCGATGGAAACCCGACACATGCGTCGGATCAATATAATTAACTAAATCAAGTTGGTGTCCTAGCATAGTTGCAGTCAAATGACTGAAACCAGTAAAAGAGTAAAATTTGTGTTCGTATGCCTATATATATTTATATAAATAAATAAATAAATAAATATATATATCGAAAGCCGATCGGCTTTCTCCAAATCGGACCTAGGAAACAATGTTTCGATTGGTCTTTCCAATTGCTAATACTATCTATCAGTCGTAACTCCAGGTAGAAGGAGCAACGTGAAATAAAGTGTCTTGATCAAGGACATAACGCATCACTCCGTCCGGGAATCGAACTCACAAACTCTCGATTGCGAAACCAATTCACACACACACACACACATATATATATATATATAAATTTATTAATTATTAGTACAGATCAAAGTTTAAGTAAAGAATTTCTAATAATAACTATTTGCTCTACAGGTTTATATATACTTATTTATTTCGAAGAACGTTTCAATTCAGTGAGCTACGATTCCAATCGGTTAAACCAGAAGACTTGGGGTGGAGGAATGAGGTAATAATAATAGAGAAGGCGTAATTATGATAGGATGGACAGAGTGGTTGTAACATTGGAGGGGGGGGGGGGCGATAAATGTTAGTCGTGGGTATAGCCATATAAAATAGGAATTTAGCCAGAGAAATTTAACTTTTTAGTTTCAAAATTTGTATGTGGTGTGGTAAATAAATCCATATATATATATATATATATATATATGTAGATAAATCTACCAAGAGTTTACGGTAGTGTCCAATCCGTATGAGGTGTTATTATCAATAAATATATTTCATTATTTCTGAAGACGGCGTATATATGTGTTGGTATGTATATTTAATCTTGATAGTTTGTATAATTTTGTATAATTTTGTACATAGATCTGTTGAATATGCATGCCAACTCTAACACATATATATCCTAGAAACGATCGTTAAATAATGAACTTTTTTTGTTTAATATAAGGAATTGTTTATTCATTATTTGTTTAATATTTTATATATATATATATATACACATGTGCGTGTGTATGAGTTTGAAATGTGTTTCAGTTTCACCTCATCCAAACCACACATACATAGTTACGTAACTTAAATATATGTTTTGTGTCGGACAGTATATATATATATATATATATATATATATATATATATATATATATATATACACTAGATCCGAACACAATGGAACCAAACTCACACTGTCACTGCCTCTGTCTTTCTTGCTTTCGCCATCCCTCACTATTATAAGCAAATTGGGGTCCAAGCGCTAGCCGCCCCGTGACCTCGGCGGACAGAATAGTGAGGGAGACGCGCTTCGTCACTTAATCAATTATACTCATGAAGGAATAAAACATCTCATGGAATCTCATCAAGAAATACTACTATTTGTGTGAGTCACTTCGTCCTATTGTGCAATTAAACAACGAAACATACAAACAGAAAGAAAAATGATTTATGTAAGATATGTGATTAAAATGACACGTAAATCTAAACATCGTGGAGGAGATATATTGTGTAGTGGAAATTGTCAGAGTCCGAAAAGGCAGAACTTCTAATTAGGCATAAGCTGAAAAATGGAGCAGAATAACGAATGTAGAGCATCCTTCCTAAATTTGAACTGTTATCTCTGTCACACTTCTATCAATGTTACAATAATCTAGGCTTATGTTAACCTCTTGACTGAACCGCAATATCCAATAAAATCAATGAAATCCGTTGTTCCGTCTTCCGAATACCATATATTCAGAACTTTGATTCAGGTCAGTCTGAATATTAAACGTATATATAATTGTCTAATTGTGTCTATACCTTAATATACGAGCATCTGAATTGGTCATGGTCAATAAGATTTCCTTACATGCATACATGATGGATGCAACTCGATTTCGAGTAATGCTATCGCTTGACTCTTACGCATGAGCAGCAGGGGCGTGGCTTTTTAGTCAGGCTAGGGACGTGCATACTCTTGCACAGACATTGCAACTATGGGGGTCTCTCGCAATAGATGTTACGGTCCTGTTTTGGAGCACTTTCAAATGACGTTTCAGTCCACCAACTGAGGCACTCTCTCTTCCACACTACCCACAAACAGAAATGCCATACAATGTACAGTTGACAGTGTCCCCGTGTACGTGGCTTCTCCGATGACTTCCAAGACTCGCCCTACTTAGACATACCCGGGCACATTCTTTACCGGTTAAATCAACCTGCATGCCAATATACTTAGTCAAACCAAACTCAAGGCCCTTGCGAGCACATACACACATACCTGATGGTTGCCAAGAGAATTGCAATCGCTTGTCAGATTCAGGTGTGTCACGCTCGGATATGGCTTTTCAAGCCTGCTAGAGGCTTGCACTCCTTCGCACATTTATGAGAACTATGGATCTCCCTGGCCTCAGGCCTTGTATCAGGTTACCTGTGAACCTTCACAATACCATGGAGATCATAAATGAGTACGACCGTGATCCATGACCTATACATAATTACAATTGAGATCCGGAAGATTAAAGTGGTACTGTTGTGAACCACGAGATATCACTGGCACATATATGAACCAGAAATTAACAGCTGAAGAGTTGTGATTCAGGAGTTAGGATGAGTCGTGTTGTGATATAGGTGTAACACCTGTAGTGTTGTGACCTAGTCGTTCGCATTAGTATTGTAGCCTTAACACCAGTACTGTTGTGACGCAGATGGTAACATCATTACAACTGTGATAAGAAGTGTTGTGATCCACGTATTAACACCATTAGTGTTGTGATCCACGTGTTAACATCAGTAGTATTGTGATGTGATCCAGGAGTTAACATCAATAGTGTTATGATCTCGCCGTTAACATCAGTAGTGTTGTGATCCAGGAGTTAACATCAGTAGTGTTATGATCTCGCCGTTAACATCAGTAGTGTTGTGATCCAGGTGATAACATCAGTAGTGTTGTGATCCAGGTGTTAACATCAGTAGTGTTGTGATCCAGGTGATAACATCAGTAGTGTTGTGATCCAGGTGATAACATCAGTAGTGTTGTGATCCAGGTGTTAACATCAGCAGTGTTGTGATCCAGGTGATAACATCAGTAGTGTTGTGATCCAGGTGTTAACATCAGTAGTGTTGTGATCCAGGTGTTAACATCAGCAGTGTTGTGATCCAGGTGATAACATCAGTAGTGTTGTGATCCAGGTGTTAACATCAGTAGTGTTGTGATCCAGGTGATAACATCAGTAGTGTTGTGATCTCGGCGTTAACATCAGTAGTGTTGTGATCCAGGTGTTAACATCAGTAGTGTTGTGATCCAGGTGATAACATCAGTAGTGTTGTGATCTCGGCGTTAACATCAGTAGTGTTGTGATCCAGGTGATAACATCAGTAGTGTTGTGATCCAGGTGATAACATCAGTAGTGTTGTGATCCAGGTGGTAACATCAGTAGTGTTGTGATGCAGGTGATAACATCAGTAGTATTGTGATCCAGGTGATAACATCAGTAGTGTTGTGATCCAGGTGATAACATCAGTAGTGTTGTGATCCAGGTGTTAACATCAGTAGTGTTGTGATCCAGGTGTTAACATCAGTAGTGTTGTGATCCAGGTGATAACATCAGTAGTATTGTGATCTCGGCGTTAACATTAGTAGTGTTGTGATCCAGGTGATAACATCAGTAGTGTTGTGATCCAGGTGATAACATCAGTAGTGTTGTGATCCAGGTGATAACATCAGTAGTGTTGTGATCCAGGTGTTAACATCAGTAGTGTTGTGATCTCGGCGTTAACATTAGTAGTGTTGTGATCCAGGTGATAACACCAGTAGTGTTGTGATCCAGGTGATAACATCAGTAGTGTTGTGATCCAGGTGATAACATCAGCAGTGTTGTGATCTCGGCGTTAACATTAGTAGTGTTGTGATCCAGGTGTTAACATCAGTAGTGTTGTGATCCAGGTGATAACATCATTAGTGTTGTGATCCAGATGATAACATCATTAGTGTTGTGATCCAGGTGATAACATCATTAGTGTTGTGATCCAGGTGATAACATCATTAGTGTTGTGATCCAGGTGATAACATCAGTAGTGTTGTGATCCAGGTGTTAACATCAGTAGTGTTGTGATCCAGGTGATACCATCAGCAGTGTTGTGATCCAGGTGATAACATCAGTAGTGTTGTGATCCAGGTGATAACATCAGTAGTGTTGTGATCCAGTGTTAACATCAGTAGTGTTGTGATCCAGGTGTTAACATCAGTAGTGTTGTGATCCAGGTGTTAACATCAGTAGTGTTGTGATCCAGGTGTTAACATCAGTAGTGTTGTGATCCAGGTGTTAACATCAGTAGTGTTGTGATCCAGGTGATAACATCAGTAGTGTTGTGATCCAGTGTTAACATCAGTAGTGTTGTGATCCAGGTGTTAACATCAGTAGTGTTGTGATCCAGGTGTTAACATCAGTAGTGTTGTGATCCAGGTGATAACATCATTAGTGTTGTGATCAAGGTGATAACATCAGTAGTGTTGTGATCCAGGTGATAACATCAGTAGTGTTGTGATCCAGGTGTTAACATCAGTAGTGTTGTGATCTCGGCGTTAACATTAGTAGTGTTGTGATCCAGGTGATAACACCAGTAGTGTTGTGATCCAGGTGATAACATCAGTAGTGTTGTGATCCAGGTGATAACATCAGCAGTGTTGTGATCTCGGCGTTAACATTAGTAGTGTTGTGATCCAGGTGTTAACATCAGTAGTGTTGTGATCCAGGTGATAACATCATTAGTGTTGTGATCCAGATGATAACATCATTAGTGTTGTGATCCAGGTGATAACATCATTAGTGTTGTGATCCAGGTGATAACATCATTAGTGTTGTGATCCAGGTGATAACATCAGTAGTGTTGTGATCCAGGTGTTAACATCAGTAGTGTTGTGATCCAGGTGATACCATCAGCAGTGTTGTGATCCAGGTGATAACATCAGTAGTGTTGTGATCCAGGTGATAACATCAGTAGTGTTGTGATCCAGTGTTAACATCAGTAGTGTTGTGATCCAGGTGTTAACATCAGTAGTGTTGTGATCCAGGTGTTAACATCAGTAGTGTTGTGATCCAGGTGTTAACATCAGTAGTGTTGTGATCCAGGTGTTAACATCAGTAGTGTTGTGATCCAGGTGATAACATCAGTAGTGTTGTGATCCAGTGTTAACATCAGTAGTGTTGTGATCCAGGTGTTAACATCAGTAGTGTTGTGATCCAGGTGTTAACATCAGTAGTGTTGTGATCCAGGTGATAACATCAGTAGTGTTGTGATCTCGGCGTTAACATCAGTAGTGTTGTGATCCAGGTGATAACATCATTAGTGTTGTGATACAGGTGTTAACATCAGTAGTGTTGTGATCCAGGTGTTAACATCAGTAGTGTTGTGATCCAGGTGTTAACATCAGTAGTGTTGTGATCCAGGTGTTAACATCAGTAGTGTTGTGATCCAGGTGATAACATCAGTAGTGTTGTGATCCAGGTGTTAACATCAGTAGTGTTGT
>OZ024742.1:327588014-327595514 GCA_964016885.1 Eledone cirrhosa
GAGGAAGTGATAAAACTTTTAACGTTTCAAGTAGAAAAACCACTTCGAGAGAGAGATGGTGGGGAGGAGAGAGGGAGAGAAAGAGTGGAGAGAGAGTGAGGAGGGCGAGGGGAGAGAGAGAGAGGAGAGAGGGAGAGAGGGATCCACTGTTAAACATTTCATTCTTTTACATTTTGTTTTACTAGTTTCTGTTATTATACTGCAGTCATGCTGGGGTACCAGTAAAGTGCATGGCCAAGTGGTTAGGGCGTTGGCTTCACGATCATAATGTTGTGGGTTCAATTCCTGGATCAGGCAGCACTTTGTGTTTTTGAGCAAGGCGCTTCATTTCTCACTGCTTTTCGAGAAATCACCATAAAAAAGTCTTAATACAACCAGAACGCATAAATTTGTTTTTAAAAAAATTTAAAAAATTCACCGATAGAACCTCCCAAAAGTCAATCAGAGCTATCGCAAAAGTCCTTATGCTTTCAAACTGCACCATCCGAAGAGTTGTCCATTGAGACATCCGATACAAGTTGTATGTGAAGCGGAGACGCCAGCTCATGTCACATGTGACAAAAGAAAATAGTTTGATCCATGCAAAGTATTTACTGAATAAGATACAACTTCAAGAAGCTGGAATGCTTTGGTTCTTTTCTGATGAGAGAAACATTGATCAGGACCGAAAGGTAAACCGAAGGAACGATAGATGGCTCTATATAAATACAAACGTGGTTCCAACGGTGATGCACACCAAATTTCTAGCGACTTTGATGGTTCCGGATGTCGTCAGCAACGAGTGATATGTCATGTCTCTTAAATGTTTTTCTTAGGGCTTAAGAGTTAATGATACTGCTAACAAAGAGGTGTTGTGAAACCCTGGATAGACAGTGTAAGTAACGGAAGACCGCTCGTCTTCCAACAAGACTTTGCACCCTCTCATAAGGCCAGAACGACATAAGCATGGATGCTCGTCAATCCTCATGAAACCGCTCTTCCAGACACATGGCCTCCTAGCTCACCAGACCTCAATCCCCTGGACTATTACGTATAAAGTTTAGTTGAAAAAGAGGTTAATCTTCACCCTCACAACACTATTAGAATCTCTCATGTCCGCCATTACCAGCACAATGTCCAGTATTCGTAGAAGTCATCTGATTCAGGCATGCCAACAATTCAGACCCGATATTGAAGCAGCCATTGAAGCTAACGAAGGATTCCTTGAATAGATATAATGCTATGCGTCGTTTTCTAAATTGTCTTCAAATGTCCTAAAATATCTAACGCACCTGTATGGTATATACATTCATTTTCGACAACGTGGAAATCCCAAACGCAGGAAATAACAACTGGGAGATTTTCTCTGATTTTTCAAGGTATTATTTATACCAATCGACTGTTGTGACAGTCACTCTCTACGTTTGGGCTTCCCACACAGTCTAAAATGAATTTCAAATTACCTAGTACTCCGATAGTTTGAATAAAAAGCACTCCCGCCCATATATATATATATATATATATATATATATATATATATAAATGGAAAAAATGAAACGAAATTTCATTTCTCACTCTTAGTACGGCTTTTACTTACATATATGTATACAGACGTACAGTAGTATGTATATATATATATACATACATGCAGACATATATATATATCTACGTATGAATTTACCGAACATTTATTATAATGCTCGGTTTGTTTGTAAACAAATCGAGCATTATAATAAATGTTCGGTAAATCCATACGTAGATATATATGTGTGCAAGTATGTATATATATACATACTACTGTACGTCTGTATACATATATGTATGTACGTATACATACTTATATATATATAGTAATAATAATAAATTTGAAGACTAAAATCCAAAGAGGCCTCGATAAGGATAAATATATATCAAATATATAAGAACCGTAGACCAAATATTTATTAAAATAACAGATTAAAGTTTAAGCAAAGAATCGGTGCTTTCACCCAAGCGATTCTTTGCTTAAACTTTAATCTGTTATTTTAATAAATGTATATATATATATATACAGACGACTTCCAGCACTGGGGATTTGGGGGTTTAATCCCTTCCAATAATATGGAAACTTAAAGTTTTGTTAGTTAAAATAAATTGTCAGTAATGATGTAAAATAATTTGTTTCTATATTTTGATTTTTACTACACTGATTTTCAATTGATTCTAAATATGATCATGTTTTTAATTTCTTTCTTAGTTTCGTATTGATGATAAACATTCATGAGCTAATAATAATAGTAATACACATGTATCTTATATAAACTGAATTCCCTCTAATCTGGTATATATATATATATAAATATGGTTTTATAAATATAGTTTCCATTTATTTAACAGCATTGTATATATATATATATATATATATATATATAAGTATAGTATATTTAGCAATATACTGTATGTTTAATTAAAAACATTTAGAAGACCATTCGCTATGAGTTTTAAAGTAGTGACTATGTCACTTATTCTCGGCAAATAACAACTGAGAGTGATCGACAGGCAGTCTGTTTTTCATTTGTGAGCGTTTATCAAGACCACACACTCCATACTTTGGAAGGGTCATGCTGCCAATAAAAACACACGCACCTATTGGTTTTCACTTCAATTCATAATCAATTTCCGGTTGGCTGGTTCAACAGCAGAATTGTTGTTTATATATTGCCAAAGCTCTTTCGTCACGCATTCTGTGCCCTCCTCAGTGACTGATTTCTTATTTTGTGTTTCTCTTTTGTTCTTTCCTACGCTATCTCGAACCACCAACCAGAAATTTATAATAAATTGAAGTGAAAACCAACAGGTGCGTGTGTTGTTATTGGCAACATGACCCTCCCAATGTATAACTATTTGTTTCAACACACGTTTTCAGATAAGAAATCTTGCAAAACAAGTTAAAAAATGGAGTATATATATATATATAAGTTAAGTGGAAATATCCAAGTGTAAGAACACTGAGTCCATAGGACGTTCTCATGACAGGCTGAATGAATCGGGGCCCAGAACCACCCAATGAAACTTGAGTACCTGTTTATATCACTGTTTTAATTATATATATATATATATATATATATATGTGTGTGTGTGTGTGTGTGTGTGTGTGTGTGTGTGTGTGTGTGTGTGTGTGTGTGTGTGTGTGTGTGTGTGTGTACGACCAATCTTGCCTCAAGTGGGACAATTCCCGTCTAAACTCATTCTAGCGTGGAAGATAGACGTTAAACGATGATGATGATGATGATAATGTATGTATATATATATAATTTTTCATCGGAGCTGAAATTGCTTATCTGCTTGTTTTTTCTTACATTGGCATAAATATATTTATATAAGATAAACTTAGGGAGATCATTATAGTGGGTTTTCATATTAAATATACTAGCCGAAAAACTACCCTCGGGTGGTTTTCTGCTAGCATGTGTATTGTGTATATTGATATTATACGCAGGTATGTATACATGTAGATATGATACATCAAATAAAATCGTAATTGACAATATATAATACATAGAAATTGAACGAAGTCTTATGTAATCAGTAACGTAATCCATGATACATTAAAAAAGACGATATTATATATAAACTACATTAGGAGAAAATTAGTGACGGAAAATTAGTATGTTTATTTAAGCGATCGCCACCGGAAGTGTTGACATTTCAGAAATTTTAAAGAAGTGAATCTTTAAATGAACAAAATATATTTAATGAACAGCCACGAAATTTAGTAGATAAATTATGTAATATTCATTCATTATTTATTCAAAATAATCCAACTTATTTTACAAACGGGATAAAGAAAAATAAATAAACCGTACGCAATCCCGCAGACCTTCCTTTATTATAGTTTAGATTTATGTCAATGTAAGAAAAAACAAGCAGATAAACAATTTCAGCTCCGATGAAAAATTACTGAGAACATTGAACGAACTTGGAGAGAAGGTGTGGGGCGGTGAAGTGGAACTGGAGAGGTGGTGTAATACAACAGAATAACAGTGTCTAAGCAAGACACTAAATTTCACATTTTCCCATTCCACTCAGATGGCAAACACGTGTTGAGTCTGAATTTCAAATGTCTAGCCTTGTCACACATTGCGTCATGCCGAATCCTCCTGATAATTACGTTAAGGGTACACGTGTCTGTGGAATGCTCAGTCACTTGCACTATAATGCACAATGGAATCGCTCCAAGGGTGCACGTATATGGAATGCTCAGGCACTTGCATGGTTATTTAACAAATAGGTTGTTCCAGTGATGAAACAAGTGGAACACTCAATGTCGTAACCAAAAGAGTTCCAACAAGAAAGATTTCTAAGCCATGTATCCTTTCCGTCCTATCCCAGGGATATTTCACCGACATTATCCAGCCTGTTGATATGGGGAAGATTAGGCTTCTATTTATAACAGGTCGATTAACAACGGAAAGGGTCCCTCGTTTGGTTAGGAATAAGGTCAATCGTGACGATGAGTCTATATAAATATTGTACATACATTGTGTAAAGAAATACAAACACAAACAAAGACACACTCACATATATATATATGTGTGTGTGTGTGTGTGTGTACAAAAACCCATACACACACACATATATATGTATATATATAGGTGTGTATATATATATTTAAATATATATGTTTTAAAAATCTGTTATATATATATATATATATATATATATATATATAACAAAGGAATTGTGGTAAGGAACCAGATGGACCATAATGCACCAGAGTACTCAATACTTAGGGTAGTAGAGTGGGAAATAGGAAAAAGTATGACCCCGACGGCAGAGCTCAAGCCGTTTCGAAACGGCTTGAGCTCTGCCGTCGGGGGTCATAATTTTTCATATATATATATATATATATATATATATATATATATATCTTGTACTCTTGATATATATATATATATATATATATACATATATATCAAGAGTACAAGAAAGAAACAAATAAGAGTATGCAAATAAGAGTATGCAAACAAATAAGAGTCTTATGAGGTAAACAGTCAACGTGTCGGGCATTTGCCCTTCATCAGGAATAACAGAGTTCGGAGTGTAGAATGAAGAAAGAATAAACAAGGAAAAACGCAAAGAAAATAATAAAAATAAAATGAAAATGAAATTAAAAGAAGGGGGGGGGGTAGAAATTGTGATGGGTGGAGGAGTGGTCCTGCGTCAGGTGTGGGGTTCGAGGTGAGGGGTGCCGACGTGTAGTTAATGTGTGTAGCTGGGGTCTCATATTATGTGTACGTTTGAGAATGTTATATCTGTTGTTGATGGAATTACGCGCACACACGCATGAATATGCACACAAACATACACATGTGTATGTGTACACACATATACACACACATACACACGTATACACACGTATACACACGCACACATGCACATTCGTAGATGCGTGCGTGTTTAGAATTAGTGTCCTTGTGTACGCACTTGTGCGTTTGTGTGTATGTTTGTATGTGTGTTTGAGAGCGGTGTGCGATTATAGGTGTGTAGTGTATGGCCACATGTATTAGTGCATGTGTATGTATGCATGTTTATGTGTGAGTGTGTGTGTGTTTGTGTGTGTGTGTGTGTGTGTGTGTGTGTGTGTGTGTGTGTGTGTGTGTGTGTGTGTGTGTGTGTGTGTGTGTGTGTGTGTACAGCCAGGTGTGTTTTTCTATCCAAGATGATTCGAATTGGATTTTTCGTATCCAGTAGGGTCCGAGTGGGTAAGTCCGGTGTATAGGTGGCTGTATGTGAAGTATGGGTAAAAGGAAGTATGGGTAAAAGGAAGTGAATAGATTAGCAAAATTTAATAAATGGGAGTGGGAAGGGGTATAAGAGCGGGTTTGGGAAAACAATCTGAAAAATTAAAAAGCGGGTGGGGGAACAATTGTTCGAGACCCGAGAGTATGTACTGACCAAAGAGTAATAAGGAAAACAAAGAAATATTGTATGCAACATCCTATATTTAATGAAGTCCTTGACTTGGGCCCTTGATCGTAATTGCTGCCCCCCGGAATTATTCACTAATTTGTGTCGTTGATTTTTGGGAGAAGGGAAGGGGCTTAGTCCTAGTCAAACCTAAATAAAGCCTATTCTAGTCATGTCTATCCTGTCTTTTGGTATTTCTAGGACTACTGAGTCCTTTTTTGGCTTGAGATAGATTTGACTGCTGTTTCTAGCTACTCATAGTACCACGTATAGACTCCCACATTTCATTAGTGTTATTCACTAGTAGTGGTTGTTGTTCCACACTAAGTCACCTTAATGGAGGAGAACTATGATAAGATCTACTTTAATCATCACAACCTCATTGCATCTGATTTAGTTTCCGACCGACGATATTATGAAATAAACGGCGAATTGGCAGAATCGTTAGAAGATCGGATAGAATCCTTTGCAATATTCATTCGTGGTCTCTTCTCTCTGAGTTCAAATCCCGCCGAGGTCATCTGTCCCTTTCACCCATTTAAGGTCGATAAAAATAGTACCAGCCGATTACTTCTCTATATATTTTTCTCACTTCTATTCTCTAACTCTTTCACTGAAAGAAACCTGGAGAAGTGAGGGCGTCCGCCAGTTTAAAAGTTTTCATAGAAACACCGTATGTCAATATGGTGTCCCTACCACTTCCTCGTGAGTTACGGTTCCATCTATTATATTATCTATTAGGGCGGTGGTTTGGCAGTATCGGTCAGACACCATGCTTTGCAGCATAGTTATGGCCCTTTGCGTTCTGAGTTCAAATCCCGCCGAGATTAACTTTACCTTTCATCGTTACGAGGTTGATAAAATAAAATACCAGTGATGCACTGAGGTAATCGCTGGCCTTGTGCCAACAGTAGAAACTCTATTATATTATCTAATGTGCCTACAATATATTTTAATAAGGTAAGGCATGATGAGAGAGGAATGTGGTGACCATTTCAAGCAGGCAAAGAGATCACATAGATGTCGGTTTCTCTAGATACATTCACTAGAAGTTACCCTACGTACATTCATCTCGTAAAAACCTTGTATATAGCATGGAGAATTAATCACATTTTACTTGATACAATATACAGGTAAGTGAGTGTATATTGATATACACAATACAGGTAAACTGAGTGTGTAATGATATACACTATACAGATAATGTGTGTATATTAATATATACTATACAGGTAATGTGTGTATATTAATATACACTATACAGGTAACTGAGTGAATAATAATATACACTATACACAATACAGGTGACAGTGTATATTAATATACTTCATACAGGTGACAATGTATATTGATATACATTGTACATGTGACAGTGTATATTGATATACACCATACAGGTGACTGAGTGTATATACCCAACACAGGTAATTGAGTGTATACTAATATACACTATACAGGTAATGTGTGTATATTGATATACACTATACAACTATATACACTATACAAATATATGACTGAATGTATATTAATATACACCCTACATGTGACAATGTATTTTAATATATACATCAT
>OZ024742.1:327600514-327608014 GCA_964016885.1 Eledone cirrhosa
CCCGCGTTACCTGTGATTATTATTTTTTTGAAAATATTCCATTAAGTTATATCCAATAATTTACCATTTTGTTGGAAATATTTGTGTTTTGTTTTTTCTCGTCTGTTTTTGAAAAAAAATTAGGAAGAAGAATATATTCCCTTCTTCATAATTATAACTGGACAGCACCCACAGCATCAATATCAACAACAATAACATTTAAACTATACTAAAATAACAACTAGGAACTTTCTCTTATTCAGTCCTCCGATCTATAGGGATAAACACAGAAGGTGGTGTATGTATATACGTATACACATGCACACATACATGTCTATATATATCATTTGCTATATACATAACAACGTGATATGTAGGCAGCCGTTCTCTTTCTCTTCGGTTGTCTGCTGGTCACAACTTTAGTTTGTTTTGTTTGTTAATTTTTTTACCTCTGTCACTTGACTGTCCTCCTCCTTCTTTACCTTCACCACCTCCTCATACTATCTAACACACACACTCTCTCTATCTCACACACGTTCTCTCTCTCTCTCTCTCTCTCTCTCTCTCTCTCTCTCTCTCTCTCTCTCTCTCTCTCTCACTTTCTCTTTCTCTGTCTCTGTCTCTCGCTCTCTCTCACACTTTCCCTTTCTCTCTCTCGCTTTCTCTCACTTTCCCTTTCTCTTTCTCTCTCTCTCTATCTTCCTCGCAATCCAAACTCTTTTTTCCCAAGCCACCCTCTCTCTATCTCTATCCCTATCTTTCTCCCTAGCTATATCCCTTTCTTTCTCTTGCTTTGTCCCTTTCTTTCCCCCGCTATATCCCTTTCGTTCTCCCTCTCTCTACCTCTCACCCTCTCAACTAATACTCTCTCTCTATCTCCCTCTCTCTGTGGTGGTGGTAGTGGTGACGATGGTGGTGCTGATGATGGTGGTGGTGTTGGTGATAGTTGTGGTGTTGGTGGTGGTGTTGGTGGTGGTAGGCAGTGGTGGTGGTAGTGGTGACGATGGTGGTGCTGCTGATGGTGGTGGTGGTGGTGTTGGTGGTGGTGTTGGTGGTGGTAGGCAGTGGTGGTGGTAGTCTGTTCCCTCTCCCTTTTCTCATCTTTCTATTATTCGGATTGGCAGTATCGGTAGAGGGTCGGACGCCATGCTTTGCAGCATAGAGTTACGGCCCTTTACGATCTGAGTTCAAATCCCGCCGAGGTTAACTTTGCCTTTCTTCCTTACGGGGTCGATAGATTAAAGTACCAGTAATGTACTGGAATAATTGCTGGCCTTGTGCCATCTTTTTCTTTCGCAATTTCTCTTCCTCCCACTTTTACTTAATTTTCGCACTCCCTATCTTCTCCTCCAACTCCACTGTATCTTACTCCCCCACCCTACTTAATCCCTATCTGTCTATCTCCTCTTCCCACTATCTACCTCCTACATCTTTGCTTATCTCTCTTCCTACCTAGACTGCTTCGACTCCCATTATTCCCCTTTTTTCTCCCTTTCAGTCTGACAGTCACATACACTGCTACCCCCCCCCCCCCACACACACACGCACACGTACGCACGCACGCACGTGTTCTCACTCACACACACACACATACATGTATGTACTCACCCATACACTTACATACACATATATACTCACCCAATCACACACTTACATACACACACACGGTCACAATATCTTCTCTTGAAAGAAGAAAATGAGTCGGTAGAGCAACAAACTTTCTTTCATTTGCATCTTAATTCTCTCTTTCTCTCCCTGTCTCGCTCTATACGTCTATCTCTTTACATGCATAGATGCACATATTCATACACATCATATATACATATATACATACATTTATGCATAAATATATATATAGATGTATGTATACATACATACACGAATGTATATATACATGCGTCAACAACCAACAAAATCTTAATACCTCTGAAACCACTTTTTTCACATAAAACAAGAAGAATTTCCAAAACTGATCAGATTAGAGCAAAAATCACGACCACTATATCTCAAAATTATTTTTGAAAAGCATAAGAAATGCGCAACCGGTAAAACTTAAAACTAAAACTGAATACTAACTAATACTTATTACTAATTTATACTTATTCCTAATTAAACTATTTTCCACTGGGAAAAATTTGTCAGCATTTTCTTTTCCTTTTTACTAATATATATATATATATATATATTATAATGAAATGACAGGAGGCTGTATATATATATATATATATATATATATATATATATATATATATATATATATATGTAAATATCTTTAAGTCGTTTGGAAGCCTCGACAATGCAAATGGGTAAATCTCCGGGTAACAAGATCCGGTGGTGGAGAGAGAGATGTAAGTGGGTGTATGTTGAGATGCGTGGTGTGTATAAGACGTGTAGAAGAATGAAGGAAAGAGTATAAAGGATAAAATAAAAATAAGAACACAAGAGAGAGTTACCTTGGGAGAGATTTAATTGTCCCTATATATTTCGGATGCACATCCATCAACTGGGGGTTTTTTCCGGGGTGCGGGAAAGGTTGTCTGTCGGAAAGGTGCGAAATGTGTCCTCCGCTGTTTGTTGTTTTGAATATCTGAGGAATTCAGCAGAGCGCGCGTGCGCGTGAAATGGGTTCGGCGGGCAGAGGTCAGCGGCCGAATGTGGGAGTGGGGTGGTGCTAGCTGTCAGTCCATTCTCTGCCTGTTTGTTAAATGTTACTGTGTGTGTGTGTGCGTGTGTTGTTGTCTCGCTTGAGTGTGTGTGTGTGTGTGTGTTGTTGCCTTGTTCCTCTGTATTGGCAGTGTAGTATGTTCGGATGGTGGAATGCTACTGTTTGTGTGTGCGTGTGCGTGTGTAGTTGTCTCGTTTGTGTGTGTGTGTGCGTGTGTTGCTGCATCGTTTCTTAACTTAAACCAGCCACTTCATTTCGCTTCTCTCGGATCGATTGTTTATTTGCGGTGCAAGGCGTTTGATAAAAAGCGCTTCCTTGATACGTAACGTGCCGACGTTTCTTTCAGTCGCTAGAATTGTGACAATGGGCCTTCCGTCTTTGTTTCCGCATTTATCTATGTGTTTTCGGAAAGACGAGGCCCTGGTTTTAGTGTGTTCCTTGATCCGGATGTGCAAAGGTCGGATTGTGCTACCTATATAGTATTGGTTGCACCTGTCACATTCTATCTTATACACGACGTGTGTGCGTAGGCAACAGTTCGCATTGCGTATCGGGCAGTCTCTGAGGGAGCACGCGTCAGTAGATTTCCCGGGTTTCCTGGAGAGGCATCTCCGCAGGGAAGGGCCCGAGTGGGCCAGGTGGATGTCGAGACCCTCCCTCCGTATAGCCTTGCGGATAGCGTTGGTGGTATTCTCGCCCAGGTGTGGCATCTTAAGGAAGCACTTGCCTTGGGTGCCTCTCTGTATCTTGCGTCTGGTGTCTCCTACTCTGTCTGTGAGCGAGGTAGGGTACCCGTTCGTCTCCAGCACCTCGATGAATCTCTTGGTATGAGTGACACCACCCGCGGGATCGCTGCATCTGTTTTTGATTCGCGCGATCTCGTTCGTGATGTATCCTCTGTTAGCACTGTTCGGGAGGGCGGACTTGTAGTGAATGAACAGGTCCCTGTAGGCTGCCTTTCGGTAGAAGTTGCAGTGGATCCTTCCCTGTTCCGTGATGTTGATTCGGAAGTCGAGGAGGGCAAGTGACCGTCTTCGTTGGGGTGTTCAACACTGAAGTCAATGTTTCTCGTCGTGTTGTTGACCGTCTCATAGATTCTGTTCGCCGTGTCTTGGGAAGATGTGAGGATGAGGATATCGTCCACGTACCTTGAGAAAAAAGTGACGGCGTTGGGGTGGCAGGCGTTGAGTGCCTTGCGCTCGAGGTTGTCCATGTAAGAGATCGATAGCACACCCGACAGGCTTGATCCCATGGGCAATCCCGAGGTTTGTTGGTATGTTTGGTCAAGGAATCCGAAGTAGGTGTTGTCGACGACGATGGATAGGAGTTGGTGGATGTCAGTGGTGGTGAACCCGAAGCAGTGTAGATCGGTGGATTGGACGCGTTCCATCAGTATATTGACGGCCGGGAGTGCCGGGACAGAGGTGTAGAGAGCGGACTACATCAAGGCTGAAGGCATATCTGTTATTCCCTTCTGGTGTCGGGATCCATTTGAATGCAGGCGCTTCAACACCTCCTCGGAACTGTTAACGTGTCCCGGCAAGGTGTCTAAGATGGGGTTTGAGTATTCTGGCTAGGAGCCATGAAATTTTGTAGAGTGGTCCCTCCACGCTCGATACAATGGGCCTGATCTTCAGGTCGTGTCCCTGTTTATGTGTTTTCACGAGGTGGTAGAAGGCGGGTAGTCTGCTGTTCCTCCTGAGGTGGTTGTATCTCAGCTTCTTCGGGAGCTTCCGCCGGTCGCAGATGTTGGTCCAGGCGGCGTTGATGTGCTCTTCTATCTGCGCGGGAGTGATTCCCGTGACCTTGGAGTAGAGGTTGTCATCGTCAAGGTGTTGGAGGGCCAGGGTGTTGTAGGCCTCTCTGCTGATGACGCAGGATTCTTTTCCCTTGTCGGAGGGGAGATAGATGAGGTTCTTCGATTTTAGGTTGGAGAGAGTGGTGAGTTGAGATTGGTGAGGTTATGTGTTGTGCGTGTGTGTGTGTGTTTGTGAAGTATATCCGAGATGGAGTGTTTTAGCCTGATGAGTTTAGTGTCGAGTTCGTCGTTATTTTAATTTTATCCTTTATACTCTTTCCCTTCATTCTTCTACACGTCTTATACACACCACGCATCTCAACGTACACCCACTTACATCTCTCTCTCCACCACCCGGATCTTGTTACCCGGAGATTTACCCATTTGCATTGTCGAGGCTTCCAAACGACTTAAAGATATTTACCTATTATTCCACAATGCTTCAAGCAAACTTCAATACTCTCTTTATCCTTACACCTGAGCCAGGAATTGTTTGCATCCGTAAGGGAACTGTTTAGACTGTCGGAGAAATGGGCCAATGCTGTCTGTCAAATTATTTTCCTGAAACGCTGCCTAAAAAACGATGTCATCCCCAAAACCATCAGGAACATCCGCTTACCAGTAAGCCTACGTACACCAGCTTTCCAAAACACCACTAACCCGCATACATCGCACGTGTATTAAACAGATCCTGAGACATCTCAACCGCCAATTACACGTCCATAAGCGAACACTCTCAGAGCGGACACATCGACTGTCAATAGCACCCGGGGACTTGCTCCTGAAAATCACTAAAGCATTCGACCAGTGCTACCACTCCAGAGTCCAATACGATAAAAAACGGCTCAAGCGAAAATATGAGTGGATATTGTCGAAACGTCACAACGAGAACATCGACACTAACGAACAGACAGACCAGAACCACGTGGAAAACAACTTAAACAACCGCCACCGCCGCATCCACCAACACCGAGCCACACCTCAACGATGCGACGCACCTGGTCACCGACCTAACCGGCACTTCTCACGAGCGACGAGCTGACACTCCTACACCTCGGACCCAAGTTCATCGTCTCACAACGTCTCGACGACAGACTCAAACTCAACATCGAGGCCAACTTTTGTCGAGCCGCTTACCAACTTAAATGGGTGACAGACATCAACAGCGCCACAGAAAATAACAGCGCCCACGCAACCCATCCCAAGTTCCTCCCTTACCACCCCGACAACCCAATCCAACTCACACCCCCAATCACGAACTCGACACGAAACTCATCAGGCTAAAACACTCCATCTCGGATATACTTCACAAACACACACACACACACGCACAACACATAACCTCACCAAATCTCAACTCACCACTCTCTCCAACCTAAAATCGAAGAACCTCATCTATCTCCCCTCCGACAAGGGAGAAGAATTCTGCGTCATCAGCAGAGGGAAAAGAATTCTGCGTCATCAGCAGCGAAGAAGCTGAGATACAACCTCCTCACGAGGAACAGCGGACTACCCGCCTTCTACCACCTCGTGAAAACACATAAACAGGGACCCGACCTGAAGATCAGGCCCATTGTATCGAGCGTGGAGGGACCGCTCTACAAAATTTCATGGCTCCTAGCCAGAATACTCAAACCCATCTTAGACACCTTGCCGGGACACGTTAACAGCTCCGAGGAGGTGTTGAAGCGCCTGCATCAAATGGATCCCGACACCAGAAGGAATAACAGATATGCCTTCAGCCTTGATGTAGTCGCTCTCTACACCTCGGTCCCGGCACTCCCGGCCGTCAATATACTGATGGAACGCGTCCAATCCACCGACCTACACTGCTTCGGGCTCACCACCACTGACATCCACCAACTCCTATCCATCGTCGTCGACAACACCTACTTCGGATTCCTTGACCAAACATACCAACAAACCTCGGGATTGCCCATAGGATCAAGCCTGTCGGGTGTGCTATCGATCTCTTACATGGACAACCTCGAGCGCAAGGCACTCAACGCCTGCTACCCCAACGCCGTCGCCTTGTTCTCAAGGTACGTGGACGATATCCTCATCCTCACATCTTCCCAAGACACGGCGAACAGAATCTATGAGACGTTCAACAACACAGACGAGAACATTGACTTCAGTGTTGAACACCCCAACGAAGACGGGTCACTTGCCCTCCTCGACTTCCGAATCAACATCACGGAACAGGGAAGGATATACTGCAACTTCTACCGAAAGGCAGCCTACAGGGACCTGTTCGTTCACTACAAGTCCGCTCTCCCGAACTGTGCCAAAAGAGGATACATCACGAACGAGATCGCGCGAATCAAAAACAGATGCAGCGATCCCGCGAGTGGTGTCACTCATACCAAGCGATTCATCGAGGTGCTGGAGACGAACGGGTACCCTACCTCGCTCACAGACAGAGTAGGAGACACCAGACGCAAGAGACAGAGAGGCACCCAAGGCAAGTGCTTCCTTAAAATGCCACACCTGGGCGAGAATACAACCAACGCTATCCGCAAGGCTATACGGAGGGAGGGCCTCGACATCCACCTGGCCCACTCAGGCCCCTCCCTGCGGAGATGCGTCTCCAGGAAACCCGGGAAATCTACTGACGCGTGCTCCCTCAGAGACTGCCCGATACGCAATGCGAACTGTTGCCTATGCACATACGTCGTGTATAAGATAGAATGTGACAGGTGCAACCAATACTATATAGGTAGCACAATCCGACCTTTGCACATCCGGATCAAGGAACACACTAAAACCAGGGCCTCGTCTTTCCGGAAACACATCGACAAATGCGGAAACAAAGACGGAAGGCCCATTGTCACAATTCTAGCGACTGAAAGAAACGTCGGCACGTTACGTATCAAGGAAGCGCTTTTTATCAAACGCCTTGCACCGCAAATAAACAATCGATCCGAGAGAAGCGAAATGAAGTGGCTGGTTTAAGTTAAGAAACGATGCAGCAACACACGCACACGCACACACAAACGAGACAACTACACACGCACACGCACACACACACAGTAGCATTCCACCATCCGAACATACT
>OZ024742.1:327613014-327630514 GCA_964016885.1 Eledone cirrhosa
CCTTTGGCCCACCGGAACTTCATGCCGGTAACTGGTTGGGCGATAGACTCTTGCGTGGTCGTTGCTGTATGGGGGTCTGGTTCTTCTGTTGTTTCGTTCAGTATTCATGTGTCTTTGATTTTGTCTCCGGTAATTGTTCTTGGTGTTATGGCAGTGGTTGTATCTGGTTCTGGTATTGAGTATTGGGCCTGTATGTAGTTGTGTGTTTTGGATTACCCAATATCTGGTTGTTGTTGGTTTATTGTGTGTGGGTGCTTCATTTCTTGTGTTGTTGTATTTTCCTGAGTTCTGGGGTTTCCTATGGGTTTGTTTTCTGGGTTTTATTTGGTCTTTCCCATAGTTATCTTCATATTCTTGAAGCCATTGAGTTCTTGACTCCAAGATTTTCTTTGATTTTAACTCCTCTCTAGTTGTATCTGTCTGCCATAGGTTAAGGAGTTTTTCACGTACATTGCCGCTGCTTCTTTTGTTTATTTCCTCTTGGATGGTGGTGTCGCATTTTTCAAATTTCTCTTTGAATTTTGGCACTCTTAGGCGGAGTAGGGTGATTTCGGTCTCAAGTGTTTGGAGTGCTAGATTTAGTCTTGTTGCAGTTTATTCCTTTGATTCCGATGGTATTTCTTTAATTCGGAATTTTCTCGGGAGGATAACTGGTTCCTTGCTACGCCATATTTCGTATGTGTCTGCTAGGTTTTCACCCCTCAAGGCTTTCCAGTATGCCTGTTTCCTTTGATTTAATAGTTGGTTCCAAATGTTTTTCATTTGGTTTCTTTTTCTGTAGGCTTCTTTTTCTAGATTCAGTTCATTCCATTCTTTGAATGCATTATTGGTGATGGAGTTCTGTTCATGTGTAGCTATTTCAGGAGAAAAGGTTTGCTCTTGTTTTTGTCGGTCTGTAATTAGTGAATCAAGTTTTTCCTTATAGCTGCGTGTTTGTTGTTCCATTTCTTGTACGGCATTCGTAAGGGAATCATATTTATCTATTATTATGGTGAGTTTTTCTGATATTTCCTGTAGTAGTGTATCCGATTTGAGGGATTCAGTAGAGGATTTTGAACGTGTGTTAGCCATTCTGTCTTGTACAAGGGGATAGAATATTGGAAAATGTGTGTAATCCATGGTACAGTTAGGTATATTAAGACAGGGGGAAGAAAAAATGGCTTCAATTGTGCTTTCAACAAATTTATTTTCTTCACAAAATCCAAAAATAATTTTTTTCCGGATTAGAAAAAATTTTTTCTTAAAAAAAAATATTTTATATATATGTATGTATGTATATATATAAATATGCATATATATATATGCATATATATATATATATATATATATATATATATATATATATATATATAGAGAGAGAGAGAGATGTATATATAGATAGATGTATGCACGTAAGTATATATATATGTATGCATATATATATATAGATATATGCATACATATAATATATACTTACGTGCTTACATACATACACGCATGTATATATACATGCATGTTTGCATATATGCATGTGTATATACATGCAATACAAGTATGTGTGTGTAAATGGTCCGTCAGTTCACCAACTGAATTGTTTGCTCATTAAATAAACGTGCAAGAGGTTAAGCATCCCACAGGGAGCACTGCGGGGGGGGGGGGGTAGAGATGATATAATCATATATTAAATATCGAATATACAGTGGATTGGTAGTATCGGTAGAGAGTCGGACGCCAGGCTTTGCAGCAAAAAGTTACGGCCCTTGCCATTCTGAGTTCAAATCCCGCCGAGGTTAACTTTGCCTTTCATCCTTACGGGGTCGATAAAATAAAGGACCAGTAATACACTGGGTAATTGCTGGTCTTGTGCCAAAAGTAGAAACAACTATATATAAATATAGTAAAATAAAAAATATCTAATATTTATTTATACATAGTATATATTATATTATTTATTATATATAAATTAACGATTTTATTTATTATATATTATTTACAATTTGCGTGTAGACAGGTCTCTCTGGAAATAAGGTTGGTGTGTGTGTGTGTGTGGGGGGGGGGGGATGAGGGTATTACGTATGCATACATACATACATGCATACATATATACAAGACTCAATACTTAGCCATAAATACACACACACACACATATATATATTTTATATACATACACACACACACACACACACACAGACTCTCTCTCTCTCTCTCTCTCTCTCTCTCTCTCTCTCTCTCACACACACACACACACACAAACACACACACATATATATAGAGAGAGAGACAATAGTTAATTCACCATTTCCGAGAATAATTTGTTTCACCTTAGGCGGATCACCAGCTAAGGTGAAACAAATTGTTCTCAGAAATGGTGAATTAACTGTTGTGGAACTTCTACCAAACTCGTACCATGGACTGAATGCTCTACTACTGCGGATATAACCCACCAGTGTTCTACCAATATATATATATATATATATATATATATACACCTCTACTTTTCCCTTCATAGCTCTGTATACACACACATACACTCCCTTATATTAAAATACTTTTGCTCACAGTTTCGTACTTACACACACTCTTTTACTTACACATATCTTACATATATCATATACACACACATATCTTCTTAGCTTCGTACAACGTAAAACACACACACACACACACACACATACGCGCGCGCACATGTTTTTTTCATTCCATTTTTTTCCATCATCCACTTTTCTAAGAAAGTATATAATACACAAAAGTATATCATACACAAAACGCCAGAATAAACAATTTTCCAAGAGGTGGCAGTATGAATGGATCTGTTATTTTTCTCAAAACATTTTTCCCCAACAGCCGCTTGGGTCACATATGTGTTGTCTGAGGGTCGCACGCAACAACTAATTGTGCAAATTACAACTAATTAAAGTCATTTACTTAAATTTATTGCGGAAAAATGTGTTACTTAAATTTAGAAACGTACAATATGCATACAAATGTTTTAGCAGCATTCATGAATACAAAGTAATGAAGTGGTTTGACAAAATATTTAAATTTTATATGGCAACATGGATTCAGTTTAAAATATAGTCTAGATAGATGAAAAACAAAACGAAGATATAGTATTTATGGAACACCCAAATGATATGGAAGTCGACCTTAAGTAGGAGCAATAATATTAAGAAAGTCATGAACGACAAGGTGTGTCATTTTGTATTGAAAATTTTGAAAGTAGGTTTATAAGCATGAATTTTCAGTGTATTTTAGCAGCTGTCTCAATGGCCTAGCGGTAGGTACTAGAGAGGGTGGAGATCCTGGCCTTGGGTTCAATCCTGGTCAAGAGGTACGTGTAATCTTTTTCAGTTTTTATTTTATATCCCATTGAAAAAAAACTGAAGAAGCTTACCGGGAAACCTACTCCCTACCAGAATCGAACTTCAGACCAGGATCACCACTGTCTATGATTCCTCCAACTAGACCACCGAGACAGCTGCAAAAGTATGATGAATTATAAACCTACTTTCAAAATCAAAATTAAAAAGATGTGATGTCATATTTAGGGTCGACTTGTATATACATACATACATATATATATATATATATATATATATATATATATATAAACAATTAAAAAAAAACCAAAGAACATGTTCCTTATATTAAAAAATTCATCATTTTACGATCGTTTGACTGTTTTCCTATGATTTTCATCGAACATTTTTGAATCCATCTTCTCTTTTCATGATATTTGGATTACATTGAGTTCTTCATACGGATTGGACACTACCGTATATTTTGGTAGATTTATCTACATATATATATATATATATATATATATATATATATATATATATATATATATATATATATATATATATATATATATATAAATATATATAGTAAAATAAAACAAGGAGCGTGGTTACTCCTTCATTACGTTTATTGGTTGGTGACGAGCATTTCGCACTGATCAGCTCAAGGTTCGATCTGTATCGATCTAGCCCGACTCTGTAATCCACGGCTCGTCAGACCCCTTATGGATATATATATATATATATATTATTTTTGTTATTTACAGTAATACCTCTTGGTACCACTGAAGAAAACGATACTGTCTTGAGCCGTCGAAACTGTTCAGCTTTCCACTCGCAAGGTGAAGAAGGTAAAATCCCGCGCCACAAACTGTATGTAGAACATATATGTATTTTTGAGAAAGTTTAGCGGTGTCTTCCCACTCCCCATGCCGAATTCTTTCCCCTATTACTTTCTTAATAATACAAATTTTTAATAAAATTATGATGATAATTATACAAAAGTATAATGAAAATTAATAATTATAAACCTACTTTCAAAATCAAAGTTAAAAAGATTGGGTATCATTCATGGGTTTCCTCGAGCTATTAGTTATATTTAAGGTCGACTTGTTAATCTTCTGGTTCTTTGGTGACAACCCTATTATTCCTATGTATTGAATTAATTTAGTTTAATTATTTTAACAAACAAATAATATATATATATATATATATATATATATATATATATATATATATATATATATATATATATATATATATGTGTGAGTGAGTGTGTGTGTGTGTGTGTGTGTGTGTGTGTGTGTGTGTGTGTGTGTGTGTGTGTGTGTGTGTGCGTGCGTGGTGTGTGTGTGTGTGTGTAATGCCAATCATTGTATGGTTTAATCTAACCTACTTGCAAAAACGTATATATATGAATAAGGTAAGGCCAAATAATAGTAGATTCAAATATCGCAGAGAGGGAGGTGGTGGTGGAGAAATGATGTGCGACAGAAATGAAACATCGATTACAGGTTAAAATATAGTCTAGATAGATGAGAAATAAAACGAGGCTGTAGTTTTTTATGGAACACCCAAATGATATGGAAGTCGACCTTAAGTACGAGCAATAACATTAAGAAAGACATGAACAACAAGGTGTCATTTTGTATTGAAAATTTTGAAATAAGTTTATAAGTATGAATTTTCATTATATCTTAGCATCTGTCTCAGTGGCCTAATGGTAGGTACTAGAGGTGGTGGAGATCTTGGGCATGGGTTCAATCCTGGTCAAGAAGTACGTGAAATCTTTTTCAGTTTTTATTTTACAAAAAAAAGAAAAAAACTGGAAAAATTTACTGGGAAACCTACTCCCTTTCAGAATCGAACTTCAGACCAGAATTACTAACGTCTATGGTTCCTCCAACTAGGCCGCCGAGACGGATACAAAAGTATGCTGAAAATTAATAATTATAAATCTACTTTCAAAATCAAAGTTAAAAAGATGTGGTGTGGTTGGTAGCATTCATAGAGCTATTAGTAATATTTAGGGTCGACTTGTATATATATATATAGTAATAATAATAAATTTGAAGACTAAAATCCAAAGAGGGCTCGATAAGGATAAATATATATCAAATATATAAGAACCGTAGAGCAAATATTTATTAAAATAACAGATTAAAGTTTAAGCAAAGAATCGCTGTTTTCACCCTTAACGGGATCTTCTGAAACTAACAAAGCAGCGATTCTTTGCTTAAACTTTAATCTGTTATTTTAATATATATATATATATAATATAAGCAAGATGTATGGTAGGTCGTACGTGAATCGCGATGATCACGCCTGACCTACCAAATATGCGACGGTAGCTAGTTAAGCTCTATGCGTATAAGCAGAGCAGAAATATTAATGAAAAAGAACAAAGGAACTATTATGACATTATAACAAGTTTATTGCCGACAGCCGTTTCGACCGACCACATGGTGGGACTTTTCAAGGCATATAACAGGTGATTGTAATTTCATTATTTACATCAACGTTTCACTCAAGATTAGCAGTTTGAAATCGCGGCTACATCAACAGCTCCGTTTGTATATTTGGGGTCTATATTCTAAGGGGGCTCTTTTATATTAGTTGTAGGAGTTGTAAAAGGGATGGGTTATAGGGAGTTAAGAGAATTTGAAAAGGGCCTAAGAGTTAGGGATTGAAGGTTAAAAATTAAAGAATTTATAACTTACGCATTAAAAGTAAAAGACTTGGGATCTCGTAAAAGCACCTTAAAAAATCCCTCAATAAGCGCATAAAGCTTATAAGCCCCAATGAACCTAACAAACCAGAAGACTTTAAGAGAATAAAAAAATATAAAAATAAAATAAAAAAATAAAAAAATAAAAATATAAAGTTTCCTAAAAAATTCCTTCAAAAGAAAAAAAAATTTTTCTAAGGGATCTCGTTAAAAAATTTCAGAAAAGTTACGAAGATTTTGATAATCCTTACTAAAGTTCTAAACTCAGAAATTAAAAATTAAAAATTAAAAATTAGGGAAAAGAACTTTCAATAAGATTTAGCAGGTTAATAAACTATATATATATATATATATATATATATAAAAGAAGTACATTGTACCTGTTGAAGTATCCATCCACTTCTATATATACATATATATATATATATATATATATATATATATATATATATATATATATATATATATATATATATATATATATATATATATATATATGTATAGTTTTTTTATATATACATATATATTTATAGTCTTTTTTATATATATATGTATAGTCTTTTTTTTATATTAATACTTCTTGGTTCCACTGAAGAAAACGATACTGTCTTGAACTATCGAAATTATTGAGCTTTCCACTCGCCAGCTGAGGAAGGAAAAATCCCGCACCGCAAGCAGTATGTAGAACATATACGTATTTTTGAGAAAGTTTAGCGGTGTCTTCCCACTCCAATGCCGATTCCTTTCCCCTATTACTTAATAATTGTTTCTACTTTTTGGCACAAGGCCAGCAATTATACCAATGCATTACTGGTGCTTTATTTTATGAACCCCGTAAGGATGAAAGGCAAAGTTAACCTCGGTGGGAACAAATTTTTAATAAAAACTGTGCAGCAATACATTTTCGAAGGTGTAAATTATGATTATGCAGACGAAACTTAAAATTATTTTATTTTATTTTTGTTGGAATTTAAAGACGACGTTTTAATCTTGTATAAAATTTGACATTTTGATTGATATTATTCGTTATCAAGAAATTATATATCTGAAGAAAAAGTACTACTACTACTACTACTACTACTACTACTACTACTACTACTACTGCTGCTGCTGCTGCTGCTGCTGCTGCTGCTGCTGCTGCTGCTACTACTACTACTACTACTACTACTACTACTACTACTACTACTACTACTATTACTACTACTACTGCTGCTGCTGCTGCTGTTGCTGCTGTTGCTGCTACTACTATTACTACTACTACTAACTGCTGCTACTACTACTACTACTACTACTACTACTACTGCTGCTGCTGCTGCTGCTGCTGCTGCTACTACTACTACTACTACTACTACTACTACTACTACTACTATTACTACTACTACTGCTGCTGCTGCTGCTGTTGCTGCTGTTGCTGCTACTATTATTACTACTACTACTAACTGCTGCTGCTACTACTACTACTACTACTACTACTACTACTACTACTACTACCACACTACTACTACTACCACACTACTACTACTACTACTACTACTACTACTACTACTACTACTACTACTACTACTACTACTACTACTACTACCACACTACTACTACTACCACACTACTACTACTACTACTACCACACTACTACTACTACTACTACTACTACTACTACTACTACTACTACTACTACTACTACTACTACTACTACTACTACTACTACTACTACCACACTACTACTACTACCACACTACTACTACTACTACTACCACACTACTACTACTACTACTACTACTACTACTACTACTACTACTACTACTACTACTACTACTACTACTACTACTACTACTACTACTACAACAATAGCAACAACATTATAGATATTGGTGTTAGCGATGACAACAATATTATAGTTCTTAGAATTCAGCTATGACAACAAAATTATAGTTCTTTGAACAACAACAACAATAACAACAAAATTATAGTTCTCGGTGCCAGAGAGAACAACAAGAACAGCAAGAACAAAAACAACAACAACAACAACAACAACAACAACAACAACAGTAACAATATTATAGTTGTTAGTTGCCAGGAGGACAACAGCAACAACAACAACAATTTAGTGCCAGAGATAACAATAGCAACGACGTTAGTGGCAGCAGCAGAAGCAGTAACTGGTTATACAAGCTGGTAAAAGAATTACTGACGAACCTCCATATATGGTAGGGTAGTGATGAATGAGGTGGAAATGTGTAGAATGATTTGGGACTGGACATTTCTATTGTCCTCTAGTTTACCTGTCCCTGGACAATACAAATAGTGGGTGTACATACGCATACATACACTTGTATATATATATATATATATATATATATATATATACTTAGGTTAATAGGAGTTAGGTATTGTATACCCGTGTCCCATTAAGGTATTGGCAGCATAATAATTAGCTCTATGCTTTGGAGCAGAGCCGTATATATGATAAAGAACACAAGAGCGTCTACAACATCAAAAGATTTTTATTGGCTTACAATGTTTCTTCCTTACGTAACCGTAGGATTCGTCAGAGCTATAAAAGGGGTTTGATTGGTGTTATGGACTCTACCAACCAAACATTCAAGAACTAATCACATTTGATCATATTTCTCTATCCCGTTTTCTCCCCCCATAATTATAATATTTTTATTTGAAAAAATCGTTTTTTTTACATTGTGTTTTCCCCTTCAATACTTCTTTATATATTCTCTATATATTTTTTTAATATATATATATTTTTTATCTTTATTCTTATTTTCACTTTTGTCCTCCTTTATATTTTACCTTATTCTTACTTTTATACCTTATTATAGTGTAATCTTCCCCATGCCTTATTATACATTATTAATTATAGGGTCGGACGCAATGCTTTCCAGCATAGTTACGTCCCTTTACGATCTGAGTTCAAATCCCGCCGAGGTTGACTTTGCCTTTCATCCTTACGGGGTCGATAAAATAAAGTACCAGTAATGTACTGGATAATTGCTGGCCTTGTTCCTAAAGTAGAAACAATTATTATTACTCTTTTTCCATTTCTAATTACCTCATGTACTTTCTCCTCCGTTATATATATATTGTATGCCCTTTGTGTGTGTGTAGCCTCTGCACACCCTCTGCACCCTACTATCGACGCCACCCCATCTATGGTTCAGCTAACCACTCGACTCCCGGGAATGAATATGACCGCAGCTAGTAAACAAGGACCCACACCCCACCCTCCCGCACCAACTTTTGCTCTTTACTCTCTTTACTCTTTGTTCTTGAATGTTTGGTTGGTAGAGTCCATAACACCAATCAAATCCCTTTTATAGCTCTGACGAATCCTACGGTTACGTAAGGAAGAAACATTGTAAGCCAATAACATTTTTTTGATGTTGTAGACGCTCTTGTGTTCTTTATCATATATATATATATATATACAGGGTGTCCCGGAATATGTAAAAATATATTTATTAGAATGCTGCTGAAGTGTGTATACAAGTATATGTATGTGTATGTACACCCATCATTTTTATTGTCCATATATACACACAATGTTAAGTTATCAAAATATATTTCATATGTATGATGAACATGTTTCTCATTAAATAAGCTCAACTGACTTTAGTTAAGAACATCAATAATTCAAATTTACTGGATCAAATCATGGAATAACATAGATGGAACTAAACATAAGATAGGGAAAGCCACTTCATGGCACGACAACCAGAGATACCAGAGTGTCATATTCGTGAATGCAACCTCAGGAGTTCAATTAGCTAATCAATTTAGAAAGGCCCTAAGAAAGACGCACCTAAAGATTAAAGTGGCAGCTAAAGCTAGGAAACTACCATAAAATCCCTGATCAGCAAAATTCACCCCTTTAAGAAAACCCACTGCACTAATGAGAAATGTATTATATGTAGAATAAATCCACAAATAAAATGTAAAACTAGAAATGTAGTCTATAGCATAAGATGTACAGAGGGTACTTGCTGAAACATGACAACGACATACATAGGTGAGACAGCTCGAAGAATAGGGGAGAGAATAGACCAACACTGGGGAGAACTAATAGGATAAAAAGACGGTTCGGTACTATATGAACACACCAGGCGAAGACATGATGGTAATATAGAAAACATAGAAATTAAAATAATATCTAAACATACAAATGACTCAACAGACAAATCAGAGAAGTAACTGAAATAGAACTAAGAAAACCGAAGTTGAACAGATAAAAATGAATGGAATAACAACAATAACCATACACAAACACACAATAGTGACCTAAGATAAATATAAATAAATATACACAGGTACAATAACAACAATCACACATAAACACAGACTAGTGAGCAAATATAGAATACAAACACACACCAAACAGAATACAAACACACAAACGCATGCGCAAACAGAGACAAGAAAAAAAATAGACATTACAATTCAACAGGAGGAAACATAATAGCACCAGTCATGATGTCACAGGTGTGTGATGAAAGAACTTTTATAGACTATATATATATATATATTTATATCTATATTTTTAACCGTTGGTTAATCAATGATAAACATTGATTGCCAGCTAAATTAACTATAGGGATATAAAATATACAGAAGCTAAAACCAATCCAAACCAAACAGTGAGTGAGTTTTATTATTATTTCTAGCAATATGACCCTCCCGAAATATATCAATATTTATTTCAACACACACACGATTTCATATCCAAAACCTTGCAAAATAAATTCATCGCCGTATATATATATATATATATATATATATATATATATATATATATATATATATATATATATATATATATATATATATAAAGGGTCAGTTCAGAAATAGCTGTCGAAACGTCGGCGCTCAGCCGTCGGGTTCCTGACTCGTTTCCTATTACCCACTCTACTACCCATAGTATCGAGTATTCTGGTGCGTATGGTCCACCTGGTCCTTACCACACTTCCTTCCTTATATATATGTATATATATATATATATATATATATATATATATATATATATATATATATCATAAAACATGTCTTTAGAATCACTAGATAAAATATATACCGTTTCCTCTCCCAATTAGCATAATTAACCATATAAAAATCAATTAGACCAAGCTATAAGAATAAAGGCTCCTATGAAGAAATCTCCGACAAATAACCGAAAGCAGCCCCTTCGCGGCGGTTACGACGGAGTATTTATCGAACATTTCGACAGCATGTATAAATCGACCAGATATACAGTCAACTAAACACAATTAGGTGTAAAATAAACTTAGAAGAAATGTGTACATATTTAATTACCTCTACCATGGTTTCATCCGTATTTTAAGACATCCGATAACAGGAGATATCCAGAGCTTCGGATTCATCAGGAGTTAGCTCAAAATTAGACAATTAATTTTCCAAAGTGATCGCGCCAAGAATACATTCAAAAATGGCTAAGAATCGTGACGTGGCAGCGGTCAAGTTAGAAAGGATGTGATTAGTTGCTTACGGCTGGTAGGCTTATTGCTAGAAAGCGCAGCCCAATACAGCCAAATTGTTTCTCAACCTAACGGGAGATTATTACATATAAAGGTTTACATATATATAAAGTCATAGATATATATGTGTTTTGAAATGGGTCACGTTGTGGCTCAATGAAGAATTAATAAATTAAATAATCAGACCTATATATCATAAAACATGTCTTTAGAATCACTAGATAAATATATACCGTTTCCTCTCCCAATTAGCATAATTAACCATATAAAAAATCAATTAGACCAAGCTATAAGAATAAAAGCTCCTATGAAGAAATCTCCGACAAATAATCGAAAGCAGCCCCTTCGCGGTGGTTACGACGGAGTATTTATCGAACATTTCGACAGCATGTATAAATCGACCAGGAAACGGTATATATTTTATCTAGTGATTCTAAAGACATGTTTTATGATATATAGCTCTGATTATTTAATTTATTAATTCTTCATTGAGTCACAACGTGACCCGTTGCAAAACACATATATATCTATGACTTTATATATATGTAAACCTTTATATATATATATATATATAGATATAGATATATATAAATATGTGTGTGTTTGTGTGTGGTTATGTGCCTGTGCGCGCGCGCGCGTGTGTGTGTGCGTGTGTGCGTACGCGCGCGTGTGTGTGTGTATGTGTGTGTGTGTGTATGTGTGCGTGTTATCAGTGACAATAATAAGTAAAAATGTGCTGGCGGCTATAAAAATACATGACTTCTCAATATCAAAAAGTCATCGACGCACTGTCAGCCATATTGGAAACTGTATACTTAGCTATAATCTTGATATCTCTAATATCTCTATTAAATTCGGATGGAATGACTGAATGACGTGCGCCAAAAAAGCCTAATGTATAGAACTGCATATTTTATTTAAAGAAAATATAAATGTAGCGGCATTTGTTAGCAACTTACAATGGAAATAGGAGGCAATTTCAATTAATCAAATACTAATTTAAAGAAAAAGGGAAAATGTTATCTTTGCTAGCCGGAGCAGTGACAGCAACAGGAATGTTTGTGTGTTATTGGACCACGTCAGTGAGACCTATACAATACAAACCTCACTTGAATAATAAATGTACGTTTTTACATATAGAAGCATTGCTAAAGAACCAGCAATACAGTAATAATTTTTGATATATATGATATATATATTGGGGGGGGGGGGGGGGGGTGATATGGTTATCTTGGACTACATTGTCCAGTTTTGTCTTCCTATTTTCAGATGATAGAGTGTGATTTGAAGGAGAATTCATATACCTGTTATTTTCAGCATATCAAATGACCACATAGAAATTTCGTTGGCTTCTGCTCTTGTAGGAGGCCCATGCAGATGTTGTAGGAGATGCTATACCGTCACTTGACCTGTGAAAATTTGCTGTCGATCCCTCTATGATACACTATGTTAAGAAAAACCAATGACATTGTCACTGCTGGAATGCCTTTCGCCTCAGGTCTGTTTGTTGACTTGAAGTTACACATTAACAACTATTGCTTATAGCAGTGACTATTTTCACTCCCGAACAGTATTTGTGACACGATGCAACTAAGGATACTCTACACAAAACATGCTAGAATTGGTAGTTAAAATCTATTCAATTCTCCCTATATTCTTTAGTAAGTAAAGACAAATTTTATTACATAGTATCGAGTGGACACATACAGACTTCATTGGATTCTGCTCTTGTAGTGGTAGTAGCTGATGGTTTGTAGCGATGGGTGAGCTGCTAACGCTAAAATGCGCTTCAGATTGAATGAATATCGCCTTCAAAACGATTGGAAATTGGTGAAACATCATTACGTAATGGAGTTATGAAAGAAAAACTATACTCTAAATGACACTTAAAACATTTTGAATATCAAAATATTAAAATTTCATAAATATATTTTCCACTCATGAGAATTTCAAAACCACACTATCCAAACACAATATGTTATTTCCTGTCCCGGCTTATTAATGGGTTTTGGATTTTTGCCTATTTCTTAGACATAAAATAGGGAATCAGCTTATATTTGGATCGATTTATTTTCGATTATATACGGTAGCTATTCTATTACTTACGTTATATATAGTGAGATGGATGACATATTTGTTGATTATTACATTGTTGATTTATCTCCAACATCCTTTAAAACTATTAAGGCTGTATGCAGTCTGCGTAAGCAGGGAAAATGTAACTATGTAAATTTCATTGCATTTTCTTAGAAGTACACCCATATGAATATAACAGACCTTTTTTTCTAAGGGTTGAAATTGGGTTACAAGGCGCATGTATTACTTCGTTAATGTGTCTCCTGATATATTTTGTCTGAACTAGTGTGGGTTATCCTAATACAATGAGGTGTATGATTTCAGAAAATACACCACACTTGTATTATGTGGTTGGAATAGGGCGGTGGATTGGCAGTATCGGTAGAGGGACGGACGCCATGCTTTCCAGCATAGTTACGTCCCTTTACGGTCTGAGCTCAAATCCCGCCGAGGTTAACTTTGCCGTTCATCCTTACGGGGTCGATAAAATAAAGTACCAGTAATGTACTGGGTACTTGATGGCCTTGTGCCAAAAGTAGAAACAATTATGTGGTTGGAATTATGAATATTCCCTTTAGCACTTTGGAGAATAATGGAGAAATGTTGTAACTTCTATGGCCACATTCAAGTCGGATTTGTTCATAATATAAAGTAAATAATCAGACTAAATACAAAACTTTGTTGTAATTTATATTAAATATATGGAGGAAGGAGTTTGACGGAATGTACGGCTATGGCAAGGGACAGGAAAAGATGGAGAGTGCTGGTCCATAAGCCCACAACCCCCGACCTTCAGATATGAGGATGGGATGGGACTATATATATATATATATATATATATATATAATTGTTTCTACGTTTGGCACAAGGCCAGCAATTATCCAGTGCATTACTGGTACTTTATTTTATCGACTCCGTAAGGATTAAAGGCAAAGTTAACCTCGGCGGGATTTCAACTCACAATGGCAAGGGCCGTAACTCTATACGTCAAAAAATGGCGTCCGACCCTCAAACCAATACTACCAATCCATATATATAATGTGTGATGGGAAGGATATTTAGCAGTGTTGACACGGTACGTGATGAGACTGTATCTTTAAATTACCGGTACAAGTAATTTTTTGCCAGCTGTGTAGACTGAAGCAATGTGAAATAAGTGTCTTGCTTAAGAACACAACACACCACCAGGAATCGAACACATGATCTTACTACCGTGAACCGAACAGCCTGACAACTAATCCACGCACCTGCACATTTTCCATGTCCCATGTATCTAAATACTACATAATCCACTAAACTCTTAGATATACATCTTTTTAGAACACAGTGTGTGATTTATGGTTAATTTGACTGCTATTTCTAGACCGATGAAGCGCCTTTATAGTTGTTGGTGTTAGTGGTATCAGTAGTGGTGTGATTGGTGGTAAATCGGAGTGAAGGCTAGCGAAGTACGCCCTACGATTGGTGTCAAAGATGGAGAATTTTATGACATATATGGGTTAATTAAATAACTAACATCTTGGTGGTGGAGGTGATGTGTAGAGGAGTGGTAACACACATGGTAGATATGGTACTGGTGATGTTGATGGTATTGTTGTGGGATTGTTAGTAGCAATGGTTGTAGTGTAGACGTGTGGTGTTGTGGTGGTAATTGTATTGTAGTTTGGAGAGGTGTGGGAAACAGTGTGGTGGGGTAGTGAAGATTGGGGCGTAGAAGTGTGGTGTTGTAGTGGTAGTGGTTTGTGATGATTAGAGGGTAGAAGTGCAACGTTGTAGTGGTGGTGGTTTGTGATGGTTGGAGCGTAGAAGTGTGGTGCTGTAGAGGTAGTGATTGTTGTAGTATTTTAGGGATTGATGGTCACTATGGTTGATATGATTATATTGTGGTGGTAATAGTGGTTGTAGTAGTGTAGTTGTAGTGCAATTCCTGCATACAATTTTTCTGCACCCGCCATTTGCAACAGTTTAAGCGGAACGATAATGCCAGCACACTCACTAGTCTCCGGTGGTCTCCCTTTCTATACTACACACCAATAATAAAAAGAAACAAATCGCTGTTGTTTTGGCCCAGATCATCTTTGATTGACCAGAGCTATGTTTGAAAGTATCACAATTATGACCATCCTGTCTGTTCTCGTTGGTATACTAAGTATTTTTCCATAGCGTGTGATTTAATGAATATTTGGTTGCTATTTCTAACAGGTCAAATGACCACGTAGAGTCTTCAAGCTATTGAAAAAAGCCTCTAAGTTGTCTTTAGAACTGCTAGAGATAGCAGTCAATTTCATCTTTAATTAACATCACATTGTTGTAAAAAATGACGTATTGGATAATGTGGTGCTATGTACCCTGCACATACGAAAATGATCATGGCTGGACTTCTTTTAATCATATGACTGCTCGATCAGTGATGATCTTGGGCTAAATAACAAAACAACGTAGAGGATTGGCACATGATACAGTGAATTCATGTGGTAATATGTCTCGCTCTCCGACAAGTTCGCGGTTGCTCTTTGCAGTAGAGTCTTCTGGTGTCCTTGGCTCTAGGGCTACCTCCCTACTCACCACCATAGGCGCTGAGCTGACCAGCCGGTGTGAGCCTCGCGAGTTGGAATGGCTCTTCCAGCGCATCTCTCTTACCATCCTCCGGGGAAACTCCTTCTCCATTCTGTCCGCCGGGGCTGTGGGGAGGCCAGGACGTGGGACCCCATTTGCTTACCATACGGAGAGATGGGGGAGAGCAGGAGAGATGGAGGCGATGACAGTGAGAGTTCGGTTCTTCCATGTTCGGACCATATCCTTGTGGTTGTGTTCATCAAGACCTAATGCAGTAATGAAATTGTGGCTGTTGTATTGACATCCTGTATGGATTTACTTAATTTCCCACTCATTCTTTTTATTGTCACTAGGTAATAGCTAATCACGGGGTTGCATAGGAAATAGAGGGAGAAATATAATGATACTGCAGTAACTTTATGTGATGTTGTGGCAGTAATGTTAGCATTATGGCGGTAGTATTACAGTGGTGATTTAGGTGAGTGGGAAAAAAGTCAGACATATGGAAGATAGACGAAGAATGAGACTAACCTTTTTGATAACAAACCAGCTAAACCCGCTCTAGTTCTATGGAGCAAAACCACCCATTCTGAGGATATCCTATTTAAAGTAAAACCTTCCAACATATTCTATCTTGTCCATAATAATACGCCACCTGTCTTTGTATATTTATTTATATATATAAGTTTATAACTCATTAAAATGTACACACAAACATGCACATAATGCACTTCCTATCTCAGTCACGCTGCTACAATATGATGTTCGCTTTCCCATCACAAACTCCTTGGTTTTAACTTTACATTTGTTGCTCTAAATAGTTCTCCATAGTTTCTCACACATTTTATCCTGTATGTCATTCGTACGTAGATGCTGACCATTTATATAATTCCATCATAGAAATCAATTATTACAATATTATTCTTATCTTTAATCACTTCCACGTGCCACAATCGACACAAACTATAGGGTTTCTTTTATGTAAACCATTGATTTATCAAAAAGCAAATTTTCCAATTTGTATGATTGTTCATATATCCGGCAATCCTGGTATATATGGCATCAAAAATGAAATACGTTAAACGCTACTGCCATCATTATTGACGGCACGGGTTCACTGGCAATAAAATAATTAATTGAAAGAGAGTGCATTGTTATTAGAAATATGGCAAGGAAAGGGTGAACTGGGAAAATAAGGATGACAGATAATCCCTGAAGATTGCATTAAGGTATGTTATGTCAATAGAGACAGCTGGATGTGGTCCTATGTTAAGGCGTGGTGTGTATAGGTGACTGCGGCTGGCTTATATCACAGAAAATAGTCAAGAGATAAAGATGCTTTTTTTTGGCATTGTTAATGTAGT
>OZ024742.1:327635514-327645514 GCA_964016885.1 Eledone cirrhosa
AAATATCTACCTGTTCATAATGCTATTACCGGCGGTTTCCATTTACAAAAGATTAGAAATTCAGAGAATTTCCAACGGAAAGTAAACTTCATCAGATAGCTATTTCCTTTCTATAGGACTCAAGTCCCACGGTCTGCAAATATAATGCCAACTAAAATTCGTTGTTGCTTGCTGCTATTTTTTTAGCAGCAAAGCCATCAACAAGTCTGTAATAATCCCGCTTTCACTAGCGGCCGGTTCACGTGTGGGTCACTTTAACGGCCATAACTCATACGAGCTGGTAGTTGGCTTTATATTTACAGACCGTGGGACGTATAGAATGGAAATCTGATGAATTTTACTTTCGGTTGGAAATTCTCTGAATTTCTAATCTTTTGTAAACGGAAACCGCCGGTAATAGCATTATGAACAGGTAGATATTTAAATAATTTTTTAATTTATTTAAAGGGTTGTTTAATGTTTGTTTGTTCTGCTCATCAATTTATATATATATATATATATATATAAATGGAAAAAATGAAATGAAATTTCCTTTCTCACGCTTAGTACGGCTCATACTTAAATATAAGTATGTATACGTACATACATATATGTATACAGACGTACAGTAGTATGTATATACATACATGCACACACATTTATATATATATATGTACGTATGGGTTTACCGAACATTTATTATAATGTTCGGTTTATTTGTAAACAAACAGCCCGAATTACGCCGTACAGTGTTCGGCAACCATCGTTGCCATTTTGTTCAACACTGACAAAGGAACGATGAACTAGTTTCAAGCTTATTAGCTATCGTCAGCACCGTATACCTTCCTGTCAGATGATTGAACATTTGAAAGTATATACTTTCCTTATGCATATAAACGGCTTAGCAGCCTAATTTGCATATCGAGTAAGTTAGTCGGCCGGGCGTACCGAAAACGATAAATGGAAAAGAATGAAATGCAATTTCATTTCTCACTCTTAGTACGGCTGATACTTAAATATAAGTATGTATACGTACATACATATATGTATACAGACGTACAGTAGTATGTATATGTATACATACATGCACACACATATATATATATGTACGTATGGGTTTGCTGACGATAGCTAATAAGCTTGAAACTAGTTCATCGTTCCTTTGTCAGTGTTGATCAAAAGGGCAACGATGGTTGCTAAACAGTGTACGGCTTAATTCGGGCTGTTTGTTTACAAACAAACCGAACATTATAATAAATGTTCGGTAAACCCATACGTAAATATATATATGTGGACATTATGCAACTTGTTATATAACTTTCAGGAGTCCCAGAAACCTATCTGAGACTTTTATCGATTATATCGATTTTAATCAATATGAGAAGGTCCAGGTTAGATTTTTTCTGTATTTATCGTTGTGGTATATGTATGGTCTTTGCCTTCGGTCGTTTTTCTTGGTGTCACACGTTTCAACTGTTGTGTTTACTCTGGACGAAGAAGAAGAAGAAGAAGAAGAAGAAGAAGAAGAAGAAGAAGAAGAAGAAGAAGAAGAAGAAGAAGAAGAAGAAGAAGAAGAAGAAGAAGAAGAAGAAGAAGAAGAAGAAGAAGAAGAAGAAGGAGGCTAGTGCAGGCTTTCTGAGCTCGCATTAAGATCAGAATGATTCTTGAGGAATTTCCAATTACCTGCGAAATATTGTTTTCGTTTTTAAAGTACTTGGTTAATGTGTTCATTATTTTCACTCTTTTACCTATTTTAGTCAGTAAACTGTGGTCATGCTGGGGCATTGTTTTGAATAGATTGACTCCATCATATTCATTTCTGAAAAACCAGAGATAAGGATCCAGGAACCAGGATCCATTGAAGGTGGACGCAAGAGGGGACGCCAATGCAAAAACAGGTTGGACAATGTCAAAGAATGGACTACACCAGATTTGCTGATGGCTGCTGTTGATAGACTATTTTAAATGTATACTGTTTCTGCATTCGGATCCCTCCGACGACTACAAAAGTCAAGCGAATGATGATTATGATGATGATGATTCATCTCTATGATGATTATGATGATGATGATTCATCTCTACTTATATTTTTCAAGTCTGGTGTCTATTTTATCGATATCTTTGTCGAGCTGCTACGTTATCTTTATTTGGCTTTGTTGCTATTCTTTATGGTGTATGTGACTACGCATTCCACAAGCATGCGTACTCTTAACGTAATTCTGAGGAAGATTAAGTGAAATTGTGTGACAAGATTGACTCTTTCAATGACGCACTGTTAACCAACGAACTTACTAACAGTTTCCATCCACGAAATTTCACTCCCAAAGCTTAGATCGACATGTGACTATAGTAAATAACACATGTCCAAGAGTGGGATCGAATGCAATACTTAATGATTGTGAATCGAATCTTTATTTTCAATCGACCATACGCTTTTGACTATAGGGCATACGTAGATCCAGCGCCCTAGCTAGCCTTACAATGTGCGCCCCCACTTCTCAAAGAAAATAATTTCAATATTCAATCTGGTACACTGACAAACCAAATTTTTACCACTTTTTGCTCTTACCACACTTAAAATTACTAAGCCTGTATTTTCCACTTCAGAGTCTACACTCTCAATTTAAAGTTCAGTAATGAAACCCTGTGAACTCTGCGCCCTAGATATAACAATAACCACGAACACTGACATAACGGTGAATATTAAAAGTATTGAGCAAACAGATATATAGAATCAGCAATGAATTTCTTGAGGTATAACATAGAACTCGAGTACTATATAGAACTATAGGTATTGTATGAGGGCGGTAGTTTGGCAGTATCGGTAGAGCGTCAGACACCAAGCATAGAGTTATGGCCCTTTACATTCCGAGTTCGGGGTCGATAAGATAAAGCACCAGTAATGCACTGGGGTAATTGTTGGCCCAAAGTAGAGAAACAATCACATAGAACTGTAGAAGAAATTTAGAACTATAAGAGCAATATAGAACTAAGTCATATAGAATTATAGAAGCAAAATAGAACTAAGGTGCTATAAAGAACTATAGGTGTTACGTAAAATATATGTATTATATAAAGCTATAGGTGTAAAATAGAATATTAATTATGGAACAAGTTAATGAGTCATATGCGTGAAGATTAGCTCGATTTACTTAAAGGGCGGCTTAAACTTAACCAAAAGAGAAATCCGGCTTCTATTTTTAGCAATAAACCGGTTACATCATTTATTCACTATACACACACATATATATATATATATATGTGTGTGTGTGTACATGTGTAGACGTGTGTGCGTGGGTGCTGTGAGGTAAGCAATAACCCCAGAATTATACAATGATCAATAATATCTGGCTACCTCTTGTGGAAAGATAATGGTCATACACATAATGAAAAACCGTACCAAACATTTAAACTAACATGAAATTATTCTTTCATTAAAACTTACACAAAGTGTTTCTTTCTTTATATCAATGGCGTCTAATATATTTTCACTTCTAATATAACCACACTCTTTACTTTAGCTTCCTCCTACGCCTGGGTGTGAGCGTCAACCTGTCTGGTTGTCTATCTATCTATCTATCTATCTATCTATCTATCTATCTATCTATCTATCTATCTATCTATCTATCTATCTACCTACCTATATATCTATAGTACGAAAGGTTCACAGGGGCTAAGCTGAACCGGGACAAGTCGATCGGTTTGCAACTCGGCACGTGGAGGGGCAGACCGATGCCCTCCGATAGCGTCGTCGGACGCTGGACGGAGGGCCCGGTGAAGTTGCTCGGGGTCTGGTTCGGATCGGACCTCCAGGTGGAGAAAAACTGGGCGGAGGTTACGAACAGGGTGTTTGCACTGACCCAGAAGTGGGCCAGTTGCAAACTATCCCTGAAAGGTCGGGCTCCAAGATGGAGCGCGCGCTCTTCCAATTCCTTTGGAAGAGGCGGGCTCCTATGGTGAGGAGATCCATCTGCTGTCAACACCCTTCGAAAGGAGGGCTGGGGATGCCGTGGCTAATGATGCGTAAACACGCATTAAGGCTACGGCACCTCTACGTATTCCTCACCGGACAACCGGTGTGGGCCTCGTTTGTGAGACGAACCTTTCCCAGACTCGTCTCACTCACCGAGCTGCAATCCTGGGTCAAGCAAAGACCGAGAAAACTGGGCGCCTGGCACACTGAGTGTGCCCAGGCGCTCACCGCCCTCTGGCAGGCGGATCCGGTTATCAGTGGAGACTCCACCGCAACATTCTATAGAGGGCTGGTACGCAGCAGGTGCGACGACGCCCTCGGAGAAGCCCTAGACATGGAGGAGGACGAACTGGCCAGCCTGTTCGGTAGGACATTCAGCCCAGGACCTATGGACAACTTCCAGAAGTCCCTGGCCTGGCAGTGCTACCGAGGGGCTTTACCCGTTCGAGAAAGGCTCTACAGACACGGGCGCCCGGGTAGGGACCCCGCCAAAAAGATCTGTCCCAGATGCGTGTGCGACGAGGAAACCGTTGCACACGCATTGGTACACTGCTCGGGCGTAGCCGATCTGTGGGGCTATGTCGAACAACTGCTGTCAAGGGTGGGACCGATCCGGTTGACCACCGAGTCTATTGTAATGATCAAGCCGCCTCCCCCCTTCAAAGATGAAGCAGAGGCGGTGTTTCTGTGCGTAATAGCCATGGCGAAAGAGGTTGTATGGTGGACGCGTCTGAAAGGACTGAGGTCAGGCACCTTTCTCTCTGGCCAACAACTGGTCCGTTTCTTCCGATATCATTTCGGAAGAAGGATCAGGATGGAGAGAGAGGTGCTGCACCCCAGCCGTTTCTATGAAAGATGGGTGAAAGTGGCGAGAATGGCCCGTGTGAATGGGCCTTCACTCTACATCAGACTATAGGTGAGGAAGATGAAAGACCAAGGGAGCACCCCTTCTCTGTGCTCCTGAGGAGAAGGGTTGCACACTTTTTTCGGGGGTGTGTGCGACCCCCCAAGGCGCCTCCTCTCTATTGAGGATTTTGTTAAAAATTTTATTTTTTGTTATATCTTATTTTATTTTTATATTTTGTTATTGCCTCCTCCTTATTGAGGACGCCTTTTTGTGTAAACTCCCCCCTTTGTACTTGTCCCACTTTTGATGCCCTAGTGGCAAATAAAAGAAATATATCTATATGCTGATTTCTACACAAAAATGTATTTTATATATATATATGTATATGCGTGTGTCAAAATGCGACTGTGCTCAGGTTTGGTTTTATATTAAGGATTTTTCATGCTTCTATATGAATTCGTTATTCTCCATTTCGAGTTCGATAAAGAAAGTACAACCCCGGGAATAGTACATTATTTATCGATGCTGCAATGATGAGTGGCAAAGTTGATTTCTGTGAGATTTGAAATTCAAGCTACCATCCAAAGCATCATGTTCCCAATTGAAGCGAATAAAAAACAAAACAGAAAAATAAAAAAATGAATTTCAGTAATATTACTGATTCCGTGTATCAAAACATACGTCCTAATAAATAACAATCTTAATCTATGTACAAGGCTGCGTTTCTCTTATAAATATTTACAGTTGCTGTTGTACTCGTATCCATCAAACGTAAAAATACTGGCTTAGTGCAATCAATTTATATCTCGTAATTCCTGTATATTACCCTGGGTAATATATCTACCGGTATGCCACTGCTATAGAGCGGGCTATAGTAAGTTGGATAAATGTTTGGGTAAATTTTGAGTTTCAGATATATATTTGCAATGATAAAAAATTGCCTTAAATTCATCACGATTTTGTAACAGTGTTCTACGATATATATATATATATATATATATATATATATATATATATATATATATATATATAAAATAAGTCCCTCATCAGCGATTTGCCGACGATCATAGATATTTCATTGCATTAAAAATCATATACCTCACGTCGGTGCAATAATAACTAAATTAAGTTATTAGGACAATTAAAACGCGTAAAGCGAGTGAGACAAGAAAACAACAAAGAGTAGAGCTAACTGTAGAAGAAACGAGACAAGCTTCATAGTTATTCTGCTCCTTCCTTCTACGGTTAGCTCTACTCTTTGTTGTTTTCTTGTCTCACTCGCTTTACGCGTTTTAATTGTCCTAATAACTTAATTTAGTTATTATTGCACCGACGTGAGGTATATGATTTTTAATGCAATGAAATATCTATGATCGTCGGCAAATCACTGATGAGGGACTTATTTTATTGCATGTTATCCATGTGCTACCAGCAGTATTTTTCTCCCCATTTTATTACAATATTTAATATAAAATATTAAATCAGAAAGGGCTTTCCTGATGATTTCCTATTTGCTTCGAATGAAACAGTTCTAGTCCTGTAGAAGCCATTTCTATAGTAAATATTATATATATATATATATATTTATATATATATATATATAACAAAGGAGGTGTGGTAAGGAATCAGATGGACCATAACGCACCAGAGTACTCAATACATAGTGTAGTAGAGTGGGTAATAGAAAAATGTTTAACTCCGACGGCAGAGCTCTGCCGTCGGGGTTAAACATTTTCCCATATATATATATATATATATATATATATATATATATATATATATATATATATATATGTGAAGTAATTCCTTCGGAAAAGTCCAGGATAAAAGAGTGCTCTATGTAGGTTACAGAGCTTAATAGTTATGTAATAAACAACATAAGATAATTATTTCATTTACCAGTGGTTTCTTGAAAGCAAAAGAAATTTGCTTTCAGTCATCAGAATGAAAAAATCCTGGTGTATTATTGACAGTGGAAAATACACCAGGATTTTTTCATTCTGATGACTGAAAGCAAATTTCTTTTGCTTTCAAGAAACCACTGGTAAATGAAATAATTATCTTATGTTGTTTATTACATAACTATATATATATATATATATATATATATATATATATATATATATATATATATATACGCATGTACCGACGTGGGAATCAAACGAACCCCAATCCTAAAGCTAACATATTTGCAATAAATCCATTGAAACGAGCGATATATTTTCGTTTTCTTATTTCGAAATTTATTGTCAAGGTTTATATTAGCAAACTTCGACATTCGGTTGATGCAACTTTACTGCCTATAGGCTACTAGTGTCTTTGATAAAAAAAAAACTTAACCGTCACTTTATCTCACTGTCATTCCTCCCCTCAAAGCAGAAGAACCACTTGACTAACACTGCAACAACAATAAGTCCGCATCTACCTTACCATCCTCCGGGGAAACACCTCCTCCATTATGTCTGCCGGGCTGTGGGGTGGCCTGCACGTGGGACCCCATTTGCTCACTATAGAGAGAGATGGGGAGGGAGAGTGGGATGTGGGCGATAACGGTGGGAGTCGGCTCTTCAGTGTTTGGACACATTGCATCTGTCAAGAGTGTATATTGATGTACTTATAATTAAATAACCATCTATCTATCTATCTATCTAATGTCTCCCCCTATTGGGCAAAATCGATTAACTTTTAAATTGCCTTTGTGATAATATTTTACACGTTTTTTATTGTATGTAAATTTCCCCCTTTGTATTTGTCCCCTTCTTTTGTGGCTAATAAAGAAACATATCTATCTATCTATCTATCTATCTATCTATCTATCTATCTATCTATCTATCTATCTATCTATTTAGGCTGTTTAAATGCGCGTGGCCTGGGCTCAACTTGGAAGCAAGCAATGCTTCTAAATGACCTCAGGTCACAACGTATAGATGTGATGGTTATTTGCGAGACCCGGATCAGCAACGTGCGACAGCTGGCCCCCACCTTTGATGACTTTGAGATGCACGCATCTCTTTGTCAGCCCGGAGGTGGGGGTGGAGTTGTCGTTCTGCTGCAAAAACATCTGGGTCTCGCAACACAGATGGTACATTTGGACACGGAGGGTCGACTAGTGGTTCTGGACCTTGGCAGTGGTAAAGGCGGAGCGTTTAGGTTGGTAGCCGCCTACGGCCCTTTCGGGTCAATGCGGCCGGACTTCTTCCATCGTCTGGAGACTTTTCTAGGGACGTCCCGCTCCTTGCTATTAGTGGGGGAATGGAATGGTATCCTAGATGCACGCTGGGACTACGTAGGGGCCTGTCCCGATAGAGAGGGGTGTAATAGCCTCAAAGGGTTAATCGGTCGATTTGACCTGGCCGATAGATATCGACTAGATTTTCCGACTGCGCCAACCTGGACTTGGGCAAATCGTAGCGGATCATCTAGGTCGTACCTAGATAGGTTCTTAGTTAGAATTAAAGATAAGGACTTTTTAAGTTGTCCAAAAATGCGCATGGTTGGCTATTCAGACCACAAGTTAGTAACCTGCATGATCAACCTTGACAGAACTCATAGACAGGGACCCGGTTACTGGAAGCTCAACTTGTCCTTACCGGCAAGTAAGGCTTACAGGGACCGGATTAGCACTTTAGTTAAGGAGCGGTTGACGGGCGCCATCGTCAACAGCAGGTGGTGGGGATCTCTCAAAAGAGAGATTAGAGTAGTCTCTATAGAATTTAGTAAGGAGTTAGCCTCAAATAGAAATAGGAAGGAAAGGGAGTTGGTAGATAGTGTAGAAGAGGCAATTAGAAGCGGCGACGTGGCCAGAGTGCTAGCGTCGAGAACGGCCCTGGGCCAGTTCTTCGACGCGAAACACGAAGGCTGCATCGTCCGAAGCAAAATACGTGCTCTGAGAAACGAGGGGACCAAAGCTGTTAGCTGGGCCCGCGTGACAGAAGCCAAAAGAGGGAGCAGATCCAGGATCCGGTCTTTGTGAGACCAGGATGGACGGGTGATCCTTGAACCTAAGCAGATGTGCGAGGCTTTTCAAAAGCACTTTGCCGGATTGTTCGGAAGGGGCGGGGGGCCGGTTGGGGATGTGGACTTCGGTCCATACCTCGACGGCCTGCCGCGTCTCTCGGACAGGGAGGCGAAGTCCTGCGAGGAGCCGATTTCAGCCGCTGAGATAGAGGACGTGCTGAGCCAATGCGGCAAACGCAAATCCCCGGGTCTCGATGGTCTTCCATACGAACTATATCTAGCTATGCCGGACTTGTTCCCCGATCTCCTCGAGGCGGTCTACTGCAACTGGTAACAGAACGGGAGAATTCCCTGTGCTGTGACCAAGGGCATAGTCACGCTAGTGAGGAAGGACGAGAACAAGGGGGACGATATAAATAATTTCAGGCCCATAACTCTGCTAAATACAGAGTTACAGATTTTGGCCAAGGTGCTAGCAAAGAGGTTGGCGCTTGTCGTGGGCAACCTGGTGGGAGATGCGCAGACATGTGCTATCCCGTCCAGGTCCATCCACGACAACCTCCACCTCATGCGATACATCATAGAGAGGGTTGGGAACGAACCCGGCTTTGGTGGGGCCCTGATCAACTTGGATCAATCTAAAGCATTATATAGGGTCGACCATGGTTACCTGGATGCGGTGCTAGCGGCGGCAGGCTTCGGACCCCTTTTCAGGGGCTGGATCAATGCCATGCACAGCAGCCGCATCTTCTCTAGGGTCAAGGTGAACGGCTACCTCTCGGAGCCGTTCGAAATCGCACGGTCCATCCGACAGGGGTGCCCTCTCTCCTCCCTTCTGTATGTAATGACTCTAGAGCCACTGCTGCGGAAGTTGGAGTTGTTGCAGGGCATCCCGTTGGAACCGGGATTGCGGAAAGCGGTGTCAGCCTACGCCGATGACGTAACAGTAATGGTGTCGACGGCCTCGGAAATCGGGGCGATCGGCACCTTACTGGAGGAGTACGAAAGGTTTACAGGGGCTAAGCTGAACCGGGACAAGTCGATCGGTCTGCAACTCGGCACGTGGAGGGGCAGATCGATGCCCTCCGATGGCGTCGTCGGGCGCTGGACGGAGGGCCCGGTGAAGTTGCTCGGGGTCTGGTTCAGACCAGACCTCCAGGTGGAGAAGAACTGGGGTGAGGTAACGAACACGGTGTTTGCACTGACCCAGAAGTGGGCCGAGTGCAAACTGTCCCTGAAAGGTC
>OZ024742.1:327650514-327660514 GCA_964016885.1 Eledone cirrhosa
CTGATCACGGCAACAAATGAAAACCACACAAATTACTATGTGCTATCCATTAAATCTATGAAATATGATTTTTGTAATGGCTCCCTTATCTGGGGACCATAATAAATTTAAGTGTTTCTGAGCTTAATCCATGGGATTTACTGCTTAAGTAGCGAAACCAGATACTTTCTTTGTTCAATGCCTTTACTTTTAGATTTTATGTTGAAATGAACTGTGATTGTTTGACTAGCATGTACTATGATTATAGCAGAACATTATGGTGAGGCAAATCTGATACCATATTTTGAAATCAATAATCCAAGTATACTCCAAAATAAGCCTACATTCTAAGGCCCCAAAATGTAAGTTGCTAATTTCAATGCACAAAAGGATATAGAAGCATATAAAAGGGTTTACTCTAGGTCTAAACCTAGAGGCGGTAGAGCAAAATTGATGGCATATTTGGAATCAGTGCTAAACAATATACATAATAGATTTAATTTCCTAGGTAGCAAAATGTGTTGATCAGTGTAATCAAAGACAAGCCAGCCATGACCATCCTGTTTTATATTCAGGAATATTGTACCCAAGACTATATCCTCCAATGAGTCACGTATTAAAACGATCGGGGTAGGGATATTTCATTTTCCCCGAACATAACAGGTATGTGTTCTTCACATCTTAAGATGGGAAGGAGACTATAGTTATTTTTAGCAGATCGAGCGATTTTGTAGAGGATTCATCACTGTAATTCGTTCTAACTGATAATATGGTTAACTGTCGTATATAATAACACACATTCGCACACGTATTTCTCTGTGTGTGCGTGTTGTTTGCAGATAGCTAACTAACTGTATATATATATATTGTGTGTTAGTTTAGCCTATATATATATATATTGTGTGTTAGTTTAGCCTACCACAATGTTCGATTTGTCAAGCTATTTAAACGTATGTTATAACTCTGAGACCTATCTTATCGAGTGCTTTGCTAACTCATCACTTCATATAAGTAGGCCGAATTTACTTGCAAACCGCCAGAGATAGAGAGAGAGAGAGTTAATTAGTTAGATAGATAGATACAAGTAGGTAGGTAGTTAGGTTGGTAGCTAAGTGGATGGGTAGGTAGGTTCGTACATAAATAAATAAATAAATAAATAAATAAATATATATATATATATATATATATATATATATATATATATATATATATATATATATATATATATATATATATATATATATATATATATATATATATATATATATGCCCCTAACTGAGGACGATAGCAGCCGGCGTGTTTTGGCTGCTTAATCTTCGTATGAGGGACAACACTCTAGTGAGTGAACATCGTTAAGTTTTCTCCCTCATATCAAGGATTTGAAGACAATTCATTTTCACCTGACGAGATCAGTGATAATCGATCATGGCCGCACGATCGATCTATCTCTTATTGAAACATGTGTCGTGATTAAAATGATTGGAAATTTATACCATGCCTTCGGATTCAAATACTCCGTTTTACATCATCTAGCTGTTCCCATAAATGGAATTGGAGATATACAAAAGCGTGGAGAACTTAATATTGCTAACAAAAGTTTATTGGACCGTATGACATAACCAATAATACACCTTACTATATACCAACTATATATTACCCACTCTACTACCCTAAGTATTGAGGACGTTGGTGCGTTATGGTCCACCTGGTTCCGTACCACATTTCCTTCGTTATTTATATAACGAAGGAAATATATATAAAATTGAACGGGAACAAAACAGAGAGGCAGTACAAACAAAGGTTTATTAGTTTCACGCTATTGAGAATGGGGGGGGGGGGGGGTAGAGAGAGAGAGAGAGAGGGAGAGAGAGAGAGTTATATAGATAGATAGATAGATAGATAGATAGATAGATAGATAGATAGATACATTTCTTTATTAGCCAAAAGAAGGGGACAAAAGAAGGGGACAAAAGAAGGGCACAAAAGAAGGGGACAAAAGAAGGGGACAAATACAAATGGGGAGTTTACTTACAGGTATATGAAAATAAAGCTATTAATACAATAACAAATAACAATTGAAATCTCCAATAGGGGGAGGTGTTACACAGGGGTTGTACACACCCCGAAAAAATGTACAACCCTCATCTGCAGGACCACCAAGAGTGAGTACTCCCTTCCTCTCTTCCTCTTTTTCCTCAACCTACAGGCTTATATACAGAGAAGGCCCAACCACTCGGGTCATCTTTGCCACATTCACCCACCTTTTATAAAATTTGCTGGGGTACATCACCTCTCTCTCCATCCTGATTCTTCTTCCAAAATGATATTTGAAAAAACGAATCAGTTTCTCGCCGGAGAGAAAGGTGTCTGACCTCAGCCCTTTTAACCTCGTCCACCATATAACCTCTTTTACCATAGCCATAACACATAGGAAAACTGCCTCTCCCTCGTTTTTGAAGGAGGGTGGTGGTTTGATCATGACAATGGACTTGGTGGTCAACTGGATTGGTCCCACCCGCGACAATAGTCGTTCTACATAGACCCACAGGTCGGTAACGCCCGGGCAGTGTACAAATGCGCGTGCGACGGTTTCCTCGTCGCGCACGCATCTCGGACAGATCTTTTTCGAAGTTTCCCTACCTGGGTGCCCGTGTTTGTAGAGCTTGTCTCGAACTGGTAGAGCTCCTCGGTAGCACTGCCAGGCCAGGGACTTTTGGAAGTTGTACATTGGTCCCGGGCGGAAGGTCCTACCGAACAGACTGGCCAGTTCTTCCTCCTCTACGCCTAGAGTTTCTCCGAGTGTGTCGTCGCACTTGCTGCGGACCAACCCTCTATAGAATGTCGAAGTGGAGTCTCCACTGATCGCCGGGTCAGTTTGCCAGAGGACTGTGAGCGCCTGAGCACATTCGATGTGCCAGTCGCCCATTTTCCTCGGGGTTTGCTTGACCCAGGACTGCAGCTCCGTCAGCGAGACGAGTCGTGGGAAGGCTCGCCTCACGAACGGGGCCCACACCGGTTGTCTGGTGAGGAATACGTGGAGGTGCCGCAGCCTGAGCGCGTGTTTGCTCATCGTCAGCCACGGAATCTTCAGCCCTCCGTTTGAAGGGTGTTGGCAGCAGGATCTTCTCACCAAAGGAGCCAGTTTCTTCCAAAGGATTTGGAAGAGCGCGCGCTCCATTTTGGTGAGCGTTTTGGCTGTACAAGGCACAACGATCAAGCGGTATAGATGACAGACGCTATAAAAGTGTTCGCCACCTCCGCTCAACCTTTCAAGGATAGTTTGCACTCGGCCCACTTCTGGGTGAGCTCAAACACCTTGGCCGTCTCCTCGTTCCAGTTCTTCTCCACCTGGAGGTCAGGACCAAACCAGACCCCGAGCAGCTTTACCGGTCCTTCCGTCCAGCGTCCGACGACGTCATCAGAAGACATCGGTTTGCCTCTCCACGTTCCGAGTTGCAAACCGATGGATTTGTCCCGGTTCAGCTTCGCCCCTGTGAACCTTTCGTATTCCTCCAGTAAGGTGCCGATCTCCCCAATTTGCGAGGTGCTCGAAACCATTACTGTCACGTCGTTGGCGTAGGCCGACGCCGCTTTTCGCAGTCCCGGTTCCAAAGGGATGCCCTGCAATAGCTCCAACTTCCGCAGTAGTGGCTCAAGAGTCAGTACGTACAGAAGGGAGGAGAGAGGGCATCCCTGTCGGATGGATCGCGTGATATGGAACGGCTCCGAGAGGTAACCGTTCACCTTGACCCTTGAGCATTTGTTGCTGTTGTGCATTGCAGCAATCCAGCCCCTGAACACGGGACCGAAGCCTGCCGCCTCGAGCACCGCATCCAGTTAACGATGGTTAACCCTATCGAAAGGCTTAGACTGATCCAAGTTGATCAGGCCCCCACCGAAGCCGGGTTTACACCCTACCCTCTCTATCATGTATCGCATGATGTGGAGGTTGTCGTGTATGGACCTGGTCGGGATTGCGCATGTCTGCGCTTCTCCCACCAGGTTTTCGACGACAAGAGCCAGCCTCTTTGCCAACATCTTGGCCCAAATCTGTAACTCTGTGTTGAGCAGAGTTATAGGCCGGACGTTTCCTATGTCATCCCCCTTGTTCTCGTCCTTCCTGACTAACGTGATTACGTCCTTGGTCACAGAACTGGGAATTCTCCCGTTCTGCTGCCAGTTGCAGTAGACCGCTTCCAGGAGACCGGAGAACAAGTCCGGCATTGCTACGTAAAATTCGTAGGGTAGACCGTCGAGACCTGGAGATTTGCGTTTGCCGCATTGGCTCAGCGCGTCCCCTATCTCAGTGGCCGAAATCGGCCTTTCGCAGAACTTCGCCTCGCTGTCCGAGAGTCGCGGTAGGCTGTCGAGGTATGGACCGAAATCCATATCCCCCCTTCCCCCCGGCGCGCCGACCTGCCCGAACAGTTGAGCAAAGTGCCGCTGAAAGGCCGCGCACATTTGCTTCGGCTCACGTATCGCGCGTCCTTCAAAGACCGAATCGTGGACTTGTTGCCACTTCTCGCCTCCGTCACCCGGGCCCAGCTAACAGCTTTGGCTCCCTCGTTTCCCAGAGCACGTATTTTGCTTCTGACAACGCAGCCTTCATGCTTTGCGTCGAAGAACTGGTCCAAGGCCGTTCTCGTCGCTAGCACGCTGGCTACGTTTCCACTCCTTAGTGCCTCTTCTACTTTATCTACCAGTTCCTTTTCGGTCTTATTTCTATCTAACACTAATTCTTTACTAAAACCTATCGAGTCTAATCTAACTGCCCTCTTGAGAGAGTACCACCATATGTTGTTGACAATGGCCCCCGTCAAGTGCTGCTTAACTAAAGTGCTAATCCGTCTACTGTAGGCTTTGCATGTCGGTAACGACAAGTTCAGCTTCCAATAGCCGGGTCCCTGTCTATGGGTTTTGTCAAGGTTGACTGAGCAGGTCACTAATTTGTGATCTGAATAGGCAACCATGAACATTTGTGGACAGCTTGACATATTCCTATCCTTCTTTCTAACTAGAACCCTATCTAGGTACGATCTAGATGTTCCGCTGAGATTAGTCCAAGTCCACAGTGGCACAGTCGGAAAATCTAGTCGATATCTATCGGCCAGGCCAAATCGGCCGATTAACTGTTTGAGGCTGTTACACCCCCTCTATCGGGACATGCTCCCACATAGTCCCAACGTGCATCTAGGATTCCATTCCAGTCCCCCACTAACAGCATGGAGCGGGACGTTCCCAGAAAAGTCTCTAGACGTTTGAAGAAGTCTGGCCGCGGTGTCCCGGATGGGGCATATGCGGCCACCAGCCTGAAGGCTCCACCTTCACTACCGTCAACATCTAGGACCACCAGTCGACCCTCCGGGTCCAGATGTACCGTCTGTGTTACGAGGTCCAGGTGTTACCGCAGCAAAACGGCAACCCCACCCCCACTTCCCGGCTGACAGAGAGATGCGTAGATCTCAAAGTCGTCGAAGATGGGGGCCAGTTGTCGTTCGCTGTGGATCCTGGACTCGCAAATGGCTACTACATCCATACTGTGCGACCTGAGGTCGTTTAAGAGTTTGCCCTGTTTCCAGGGTATCCCCAGGCCGCGTACGTTGACACATCCAACTCCTATATTGGCCATGTTGGTGCTGAAATTTAAAAGACAAATAAAAGAAATCACTCACCTCTTCGTCTCCTGGGGACCAGGCTGCACAATTTCCATGGGGGTGTTGGAGGGGTTGTTTGGTGGGGTGGTGGTCTCTGGCGGTGTGGGACGGAGATGTTTGGTGGGGAGGGGGTGTCATGTGGGTGGGGATGTCTGGGGTGGGAGTGTCTGGGTGGGGGTGGGGAACCATTACAAAAGGACGCGTTTATAGGGTTTGACGCAGGGGTTACCTACGTCGTTAGGAAACTTTTCTTTTAACTGTTTATGTGTGTCCATGGAGATCCTAATCATTTTAAGATTAGGATTCTCCGCAGAGTGTGTAAAAGTTTTCCCTTCGGTCTCCACCGAAGGGTTTTTATATATGGTGTCTGTTAAAGTTTTATTGTTAGTATTTATGTAGGTGTAACATTTTTGTTGTGTTGTGTTGCTTTTTTTTCTGTGGTTCTTGTGTGTGTTTACGTTTTGTAGTAGGTGTTTTGTTTTCAGGAGGGGGTGTTTTTGTGTGTGCTGTTTGCGTCGCTTGTATTGGTGTTTGTGTGTTTGTTGCATTTTTGGTTGTGTTATGTCTTTTCTTTTTTCTTTTTACTGATCTGAAAGGCTCTCCCTCATCGTCACCCAGTGACGATGATGAGGCCTCATCCGTGTTGTTGGGGAGGGGTACATTTTGAAGAACTGTTATGTGTGTGGGTGTTTCTGGAGTTGTTTTAGGTGGGGAGGGGTTGGGTGGGACTGTGTTTGCTGTTTGGTTTGTTTTTGTGTGTTGTTGTTGTTGTGGTGGTGGTTGTGTTGTTGTGTTGGGTGTCGGCAGAAGTGCCTTTTTTTAATGCAGTTAATTGAGGACAGGAAGCCCTCAGGTGACCACTGCTTAAACAGTGGTAACATGAAGGCCGCCTACCCTCAACAGAAATGTTTATGTAGGAATTTCCATCCAGAGGCATACGTTGTGGTATTCTAGCTATCTGTTCTGGTCTCATTTGGACCAGAACTTCTAAGCTTGTACCGTTGAATATGCCCCTGGAGGACTTTCCTACCGAAATTACTGTATCTTTATCAAAATTGATGAAACCAGCTATTATCCACCAGATATTTACATTTGGTGTGATGTTTGTTATTTTTATTTTTTGGGTCCTTTTTCCCATGTATGTGGGGAAAAAGGTGTAGAGGGGGGACACAATTGGCGACACAGAATATTTCTGTGCCGTCAATTGGTCTTTCATTATTATTGATAAGCTTCCGAAGAGTTTTCCCTTCTGTATGAAGGCAATGTCCTTCATGGAGTTTCTTAGAAACAACTCAATTTCGTTTTGAGTTAATTGAGCTGGTTTTCTGGTGGTATTTGAGGTTGTCCTAAAAACTATGGTTTTCAGGGCAGTGTCTCTACGCAATTCTTGTGGAGAAGTGATGCTAAAAGCGCCATTCTCCCCAAAAGTTATATATTGCTTGGCATCTCTTAGCAATTCTCCGGCATTAGAGATGTCAATCTGTGTATATAGTTCTGTATTTTGAACAGTTTGTGCAAACGAAACCTTTTTTCCTTGTTTGTGGAGTTGTTCTTGTTGGTGTTGTTGTCATTATTGTTGCTGCTGTTGGTGTTGTTGTCATCATTGTTGCTGTTGTTGTTGTTGTCATTGTTGTTGTTGTCATTGTTGTTGTTGTTGTTTTGTAGTTCTCAATTGCTTGATCTGTGGTTGCGGAATTAATTTGTGAAGTGTTTTTGTTCATAGCATTGTTGTTATTGTTGTTGTTGGGGCCGCTGGTTGTGTTGTTTTGGTTTGTTGCCATGGCAACGTCAAGTTGTCGGTCAGCAGGTGGAGAACATTTTTCCTCTGGCTGACCTTTGTCTTTGACATCTGCTACTATGACAGTGGCAGGGGGAAGCTGTAAGCATATCTTCCCTTTTCCTCCTTCGAATGTTGGTGAAGAAGCTTCACCCATTTTTAAAAAATGTTAGCTTTTCCCAAAAAAACTTTTATGTACTATTTCGCCTAAAGGCGTAGAATATTTTGAGAGACTGGCCAGATCAAAATTTGACCTGGCAGTCCCTCTACAAGTTGATATAAAAATGAAGGTTCACAGTTAGGAATTTCTATAGAAATTTAGGCAGAACTTACCCAGCAAGTTTCACGCGTGTGTCCATCCCAGATAGAATAGATAGATAGATATATAGATAGATAGATACATAGATACACAGTCATACATTCTCAATTCATTTGCCGTAAGTCACAAATTTCCCACAGAGCTTATATGGAAGAGAAATTACCCATCCAGCCAAAAAACATTACTATTACATCTTCCACGCCACAATAAACACAGACCACTGAACAGCGGACCAATATCACTTCTCACCAGCAACAAAAACAACCAACAAAGATTCCATCACTATATAAATATATGTATATCTATATATTCAATATTTGTTAATATTGACTGTGTTTACTTCGAAGTTTCGCCGAAATAATCAATCACTATTATGTTGGTTATATGTGACCGTAATTCAGTGCATGTTTAGGATCACAATGCACATCTTCGATTGGATCTCATGACCTTACAATTGGGAGACATGCAGCATAACCACTAAGCCACGATATCAAGGACAATAAAGAAGCGAACAATGAGATGCTGCCTACAAAAACATGACATGAATTCTAGATATCAATTAAAAAGCCATTGACACACTAACAGCTAGATTGGAAACCGTATACTTTGTTCTAATCTTGATACGTCTAACATTCAGATAATTATGTATGGAACATCTGAATGACGCATGTAACAGATTTTGAGGGAATATAAATTGTTATCTTAGTTTAAAGAAAAAAAATACGTAGGAGCATTTGTTAGCGGCTTCCAAATAAATCTACATTCAAGGTCAACATTTCGCTATTATTCTTTTCGTCCTTCCTGGTCGCGTGACTCCTGATAGAGCCGTAAGGGAACCGTATTGACATGCGGCGTTTCTTGGGCATTTTAAGCCTAGCAGAGGCCATCCTTCTCCAGGCCTGAGTGCAGCAGATTTCTTCCATAGAAAGTGAGAGAAAGAGATATAGAGGAAGAATCGACCCCAGTACAGTATCGTAATTCGTACAAAAACATCATACAAAACGCACCATCACTCCAATCGACAAATCATTTACTTTCACAAAGGCAACAGCTTTCTTAAAATTAGATCACTTAGAGAGTTAAAAAAACAATACCATGCGTTCGGCCGACCCACTGTATCATGAAAAGAAAATCTTTTTCGGGGAAATTATTGGATTTTTCCAAATTTAAACTTCCAATGCTTATTTTAGGTTTTGCCGTCTGAAGAGCCCAGGCTATCATAATTGATAGACCTCAGTGAAATATGTATAACGGAGTTTTAAATAAACCTGAATGAACTGAATATGGTCTCCGATCTTTTATTAATATATAATGCTCCGACTTGCACCATTTCTACAGGTCGTTGAGCGCTTCTTTCTATCTGCTTCACAACCGACAGACCATAATGTGATCCGCACATCTCTGTTCTTGGTTAACCCCATACTCTCTCTCTCTCTCACTATCTCTCTCTCTCTCTCTCTCTCTCTCTCTCTCTCTCTCTCTCTCTCTCTCTCTCTCTCTCTCTCTCTCACTATCTCTCTCTCTCTCTCTCTCTCCCCCTCTCTCTCTCTCTCTCTCTCTCTCTCACACACACACACACACACACACTCTCTCTCTCTCTATTTATATATATATATATATATATATATATATACATACATATAAATATACATATATACATACATATATACACACACACACACACACACACACACACACACACACACACACACACACACACATATATATATATATATATATATATATGTGTGTGTGTGTCTGTGTGTAATAAATGGCTGATAAGTTTCAGAAAGCCGGTTGAATGCGGTAGAAATATATAAAGGACAAAGGGTTAAAAATAAAACAAAACAAAGTAATATTTTACCCAGTATATTTCAACATGATATTTCAAAAAAGGTTCAAAACCAAACCGAACGATCAATGTGTTCTTCCATAACTAGTCCACGTCTCTGTAATACACATTGTGGAGCTTATATAGTAGCCAGTCTGCTTCGTGCATTTCCAATCTATTATTTATCTGTGTCCTTTTCTTGTTGATCATAGTTGTCTCGTTGAACCATAAAATTCCCGCATTCCTTTCCGTTGCCTTTATGTTGACTTCAATGTCTCGGCTACGTCATCTGCCAAGATGTTTTTTGACAGATTGTTTTGTCGTTATGAGCTCCTTGATCCGTGTGTGCAGCCTCCTCATACATCTGAAGTAACGTCTGGTTGCTACACATACGGATCAATGAGCACATTACGACGAGAGCTTGATAAGGACTTATAAT
>OZ024742.1:327665514-327685514 GCA_964016885.1 Eledone cirrhosa
GGGGCACAGAGACAGAGAGAAGCACAGAGTCAGTGACAGAGTGAGAGAGAGAGAAAGAGAGAGAGAGAGAGAGGCAGTGTGACGCAGTGTGAGGGGTAATTAAGGATAAAGAGACGGAGAAAGACGGGTAGAGAGAAAGAGAGGAGGGGGATAAAAAGAGGGAAATAGAAAGAGCGAGTGTATAAGATTGAGTGTGGGAGATTGATTGATCGCGTGAGAAAGAGTGTGTGTGTGAGAGAGAGAGGGAGAGAGAGAGAGGGAGAGAGAGAGAGAGATAGAGAGAAACAAAAAGGCAGCTATGTAAAACTAAGGCGGGGTCGAAGTTCCGATCATTTAGTAGGAGGTGGAGCAGAAGTTCTCGGCACCCATTCATGACGGTATTTATAGTGAAATACACTTTATTTCAATTAATTAATCAAGAATTTTGAGGGAGTTATTGGCAGTATCGGTAGAGCGTGGGACACTATGCTTTGTGACATAGAGTTATGACCCTTTACGTTCAGAGTTCAAATCACGCCGGGGTCGATAAAATACAGCACCAGTAATTCATTGAGTCGATTTAAACAACTTTCCCCTCTCTCCAAATTGCTGGCCTTGTGCCTATAGTAGAAATCATAATTTTGGCAAAATCGGTAGAGCGTTAGACAACATACTTAATGGCATAGAGTTACGGCCCTTTTCGATCTGTGTCCAAATCCCGCCGAGGTTAGCTTTGCCTTTAATTCTTACGGGATCGATAAAATACAGCACCAGTAATTCATAGGGTCGATTTAAACAACTTTCTCCCTCCCCCCACAAATTGCTGGCCTTGTGCCTATAGTAGAAATCATCATTATTATTATTATTATTGATTGGCAGTATCGGTAGAAGATCAGACGCCATGCTTTGACGCATAGAGTTACGGCCCTTGCCATTCTGAGTTCAAATCCCGCCGAGGTTAACTTTGCCTTTCATTCTTACAGGGTCGATAAAATAAAGTACCGGTAATACACTGGGGTAATTGCTGGTCTTGTGCCAAAAGTAGAAACAATTATTATTATCAATTATTACATAAAATATAGTTCTTATATAAAATTGCATTATGAGCTTTTGTTTTATAAAATCAGAGATAGTTTTTGCTGGGTTGGTATCAAAAGGTTTTGAAGAATTATGATGATTAACTAAAGTTCAATTAATCTCAGTACATGATTGGTACTTTATTGTATTGACCCTAGTACTATGGTGTTGGTAGTAGTTGTTATAGTGTGTGGTGGTGACTGTAGTGAGGACGGTTTTACATGGAGGCAGTGCTGATGACTCTAATGGTTGTGGAACAAAAAATACAGTGATATGGCTTAGTGTGATAATTGTTTCTACTTTAGGCACAAGGCCAGCAATAACCCAGTGCATTACTGGTACTTTAGTACCAGTAATATAGATAACAATTGTTCCTCTCATCCCTAAATATATAGTTTGAATTCATTAAAATGTCATGGGTTAGTGTGATAATGGCAGTGTGTATGTGTCACTGTGCTTGTGTGTGAAACTCTCTAGGTGTTTGTGTGTGTGTGTGTGATTGTGTGTATGTGTATGACTGGGAGTGTATCTGACTGTATGACTGTGGGTGTGTCGGCGCGACTTTTTGTGTACGAGTGTGTGTGTGTGTGTGTGTGTGTGTGTGTGTGTGTGTGTGTGTGTGTGTGTGTGTGTGTGTGTGTGTGTGTGTGATGGGAGGGATAAAATGTTTATATACTCGCGTATTTATCCGTTTCAAGTAAATCTATTTGTATTTCTGAGGATAGTAAGATATAGTCTACCACCCTTCATTTTAACTACAAACACCACCACTCACCACTACCATCACTACCACCTCTACGTTCCCTTGCACCCAACTACCAATATTATCACCAATGCAACACTCAACTCCCGCAAGCACGACCCACCCCGCCCATAATAACAACTGCCTCAACACCACCAACAACAACGCCCACATCAACACACACACACACCAATAACACTCCCATCACCACCGTCACCACCATCACTACCACCATCACCACCGCCATCACCTCCACCATCACCGCCAACATCACCACCGTGACCACCATCACACCCCCATCACCACCACCACCACCATCATCGCCACTATCACCACCACCATCACCACCACCATCACCGCCACTATCACCACCACCATCACCAGCACCACCACCACCCCCTGACACCCCTCTTACAGTATCCTAAATTTGGTCCATTAAAGTTAGGACAAAGGGCGGTGGATTGGCAGTATCGGCAGAGGGTCGGACGCCATCCTTTACGGACTGAGTTCAAATCCTGCCGAGGTTAAATTTGCCTTTCATCCTTACAGGGTCGATAAAATAAAGTACCAGTAATACACTGGAATAATTGCTGGCCTTGTGCCAAAAGTAGAAACAATTAAAGTTAGGACAAAGAAATGAAACTTTATTCACGGAAATGAAAATAATAAAATAATACGATAGAAAAAAAACGAAAAGGGAAGAGAAAAGAAAACAATTAAATAAGGCATGTGTGTGTGTGTGGAGACAGCAGATTCTACACTCCAGTCTAAACGGTATGTCTCAGCTGCTGCCCGCGAATAAAGTGGTGAAAGCATTGCCATGGTGAACTGCCAGCGACATCCGCTATACCAGCCAATCTACATAACAAGCCTCCCACTTCGGAAGGGATGTATGTATTCCTCTCGGTTGAAACGTATTATATATGAAAAAAGCACGAGTACGCTTGAAACACGTTCGATAATGAGGTCATGTGTTCAATTCCCTTTATTCCACGTTGCTCTAGTCCACTCAACGGAGCAAAAATAAGCCGTACCTTTAATTCAAATAGTTTGTCACGCTGAATCTTCTTAAGAATTATTTTAATGATAAACGTATCTCTGGAATGCTCAGTCACTTTCACGTTAATTTCACCAACAGGTTGTTCTATTGACCAAACAATTGGAACACTTGTCAGAACAGACAGAGAGCTAACGCACATGTCTAACTGAATGACTAGAGGAGAGGATACCCGAGCATGCTCTTGAAGGGTTCCAGTCTAAGACCGGCCAGTGCATAGTGTCCTGAGCATTTTATTTAGCTCTAGTCAACTCGCTGAAAAGAAATGCGTACCAGTGGGTACCAGTGTGACAAACACATGGATGCTTACGATAATTGCTGTGTAAATGATTAAAATTAATATAAAATAAAGGTAATTCAGTGGAATGTATGTTTGATCTTAGTAGTATGTGATAACTCTGTATATGTTTCCGTCTCATTAAATATTATCAGCGAAGTATGATCTTTACCAATACTTCAAGATGAAGATAACGTGATAGATGAATAGATCATTTTTTTGTGTGGGAATGGTCAGTGTATATATGACCACAGACGCTATTTTTATTCATCTCATTAAAGAAAATGAAATAAAGGGATTCATTGGAAGAAAGCGAGAACGTGTTTCGGGCGCTTGATAATACTAAGCACCATGTAGCTTACATAATTGATGTTATGTATACTCCCAGCTCAACCTTGATTTATCCGACCTACCCTGAAAGATAATCCAGCCGTGAGCATCATGTTTTTTTTCCAGACATTTTAGCAATGAACAATGCCAGCGTTCCTATTTAGCTAAGCTTGGCAGCCGTCCACGGCGAGGGCATTAGGGAGGCGCATTACTGAACCTTAAAGGATCAGTTTTATGCAAATTGATATAGTTAAATTAAATATATGTCATTTCATGCGATAACATAAATCGCGAGACATATTTGCTTTGTAGCAGCATTGTGGAAATATCCAAAGCATTGGAGTGAGCCGTATAGCATTGTAACCTGTCACATGATTTGGAGAAGGTGAGAGCGGACTCAGTTGAAGAAAATGCAGGATTAGTGTGGAAAGTGCCGAAAACTAGGTTTGTCAGCTTGCTAAATTATACGTTGAAATTATTTTATTTGGGAGTATATGATACAAGTTGTAGGCTCTACAACTTGAAAGACATACTCCCTACAATGTAGGGTTAACTAAGGATACTAGATACCGAGACACCGACTCTGTTTATTACTACATTATCCAATGTGCCGTTGGTGTTTTTTTTAAAAAGACAATAAGGTCTTTATTTAAGGTAACATCTGCGGCTATGTCAAGTAAATAGTAGATATCCACTGGGGTCTATTATACTACTTAAACTTATGATTCTTAATGTTTTTCTTCATGCTCCAAGTGGACATGAACATTTCGATGACCTCTTCAATATAAAAAAATACATACTTGATTTTAAAAAGTTATAATGTAAAATTTAGAGCCCCACTTCCAATATTTAAACTTCAGTTACTCATGTGGAGCGCCCCATGCTTGATTTGTTGCTAAATTGTATGGAGACAACATTTTTGTCTGATGGCCCATTATTTAGGAGATCTGTTAAATGTATGTAGTAGAGAGAGAGAGAGAGAGAGAGAGAGAGAGAGAGAGAGAGAGAGAGAGAAAGAGAGAGGTGAGGTGGGGAATGATATAGTAGAGCAGTGCATAAATATAGAGCGAGAGAGATAGCAAGACACTGTATAAATAGAGAGAGAAGTAGAAAGAGATTTAATAAGAGAGTGTATACGTATATAAAACGAGAGAGAGAGCGTGTATGCGAGAAAGAGAAGGTGTGTGAGTGTGAGTGTGTGTGTGTGTGTGTGTGTGTGTGTGTGAGAGAGAGAGAGAGAGAGAGAGAGAGAAGGACAATGAGATAGAGTATAAATAGATATTGAGATGTAGAGAATAAGCTGACGGGGAAGAGAATAAACTGTAATACTGGAGGAAGGGAATATAACATATGAGTGAAGGAAGAAACTATACGACATGATAACACTTGTTACCATAGCAAGTATAAAACATAGTTGCACTTTATACGAAATAGTCAAGACTCAATCTGATAAATGTGACTGTTTCAATAAAATTGTTCAGTCGTCCCAAGTGGTCTAGTGGTTAGGATTCCGCGCTCTCACCGCGGCGGCCGGGGTTCGATTCCCCGCTTGGGAAACGATTTTTTTTCTTCCTGCGTTACAATTGTGTTTCTTATGTTCAAATCTACAAAGAATGGGTGATTCTATTTCTATATAATTGATGTTTATAATAGTAAAAACAATTAAATAGAAAAAGAAAAAAAAAATTATTTAGATTGAAAAGAAAAGAAGGGAAAGGCAAGGGCTCTAGTCACGGAAGAATGGGGAGGGGAAAGAGGCAAGCTGATCGAGATCTGGGCCTAGGGTGCGGCAGTAATGGGCTGCGCTCCGTGATCAAGACCGCAAAACCATTCCCGTGGACAATGGCCAGCGATACCCGCTGCAATAGTCACTCCACCTCACGGGGCTCCATCCTCAGATGGGCCGTCGACTTTCAGATCTTGCGGAGGAGCTCGGTAGTGAGGGGTCCATGTAAGCCTGAGGTCTCGGAGTAGAAAAAAACTGAAGCGTTTGTAGTTATCAGTTTATGTATACATTCGGACTGACCAGATATTTCCTTGGTACCGCAGCCTTGAGTTAATGTAAAATCGTGAGTAAAATTATTTTGACTGTATTTCAAAACAGAATTACACAAAGTACTTCATCAGCATCTTCAGTTAATGTTCATTCTTCCAAAAAATTTTCACCGACCACGACGAAATTCGAACTCGCAATCTTCTGATTCGAAGTCAGACGCCTTATCCATTAGGCCACGTGGCCAGTACATCTCTTCCAACTCATGCAAACATGGAAGAATGAACATTACACAAAGTAGTAAACAGGATAGCTATTTAAATGTCAGGTAATAACACACAGACGCGCGCGCATGCACACGCACACACACACACACACACACACACACACACACACACACACACACACACACACACACACACACACACACACACACACACACACACACACACACACACACACACACACACACACACACACACACACACACACACACACACACATATTATCAGAAGCTATGCCAACTTTACAATATAGTTCAAAAGATAATGACAAAAAATAAAGAAACAGTAATATGAAGCGGGATATCGGACCCCGGTCGTCGCGGTGAGAACTCATTTACTAACCCTCCATTCATATAGGTTATTCTCGTCCTCAACTCATGCGGTTTATACTCATCTTAGTGATTGGACAAGTAGGGATCAATATAATTGGTAACAATAAAATTACTGCAGGGGTACACAATATACTGATCCTATAAAGGTGGTACCCCAAATGGGTGCTGTCAAACTACTTAAAGCAGAAACAGAATAACGGTTTTATAGCTATTTCTCTGATTGTTGACTTTGGTGAAAGTGTTTAAAACAGTTGTGGATAGGAGTTTAAGGCCTTTGCAGTTCGTCAGAGAGAAATTGTTCCCTAACCTCCGATCTCTCTTCATCATTCTCCACTATAGGGCCACGAAACAAGATATTAGCGGTTCCCAACATAGGATCTATAGAGTCAGTACTGAGGGTCATTGAGCTAAGTTAAATAATTCAAGTATTTTGTTAAAAAATATATGTACACACTATTGGCTCCCCATTCCTATCTAAGTATAAACATTTCACTCTTCCGATTGTTATTCTCTCCATATCGGAGGGTAGCAATTGTTGTATGTGCCCGTGAGAAAATTCGATTAAATTAATACAGGTTCTTAGGGTGAAAAGTTGGAAACCACTGTGTTCAGACCTGTCAACCCTCCCCGTCCGACGGGAAGATCTCCCACACGCTTTGACGTGGGTGAGAGATGTCTTCTCTTGTGAAAATAAGTATAGCTTTCATAATGCAAAATCTCCCCATTCTGCCTCATTCCTCCGCGTTTTGGAGCACTTTTTATGGTACTTCCCGTTTGGGTTTTTAAGGGGTGGCGGGTCTGCTGTGTTAAAAGCTTTACTCCTCACAGTAACTGCGAAATTAAGCTCTGCCATTGATTATTTGTTGCCGATATAGTCTATTATTAGATTCCTCGGGCTGCAGAATATTCCCTATTCAGGTAAGTTCATTGTTTGAGAATGTGTATTATAATTGTGCCAAGCTGTATTTTTCCATCGTGCAGGACACAAAGACTTTAAAGTCAAAACACAACCATATAAAATGGCAGACATGCTAGAGTATTTTTTTAAGGAATTTTTTTTTCGTCTTTATTTCATGTAGTAAGGTGGCTCTGGTGTCCTAACTCCTATAGCCATGTCTGACATGAGTTGTTGACATGAGTTGTATATATATATATGTATAAATATGCACTCAAGCACACACACACACACACACACACACACACACACACACACACACACACATATATATATACGTATATATACATAGGTATGTATGTTTATAGACATAGCGCACAAAATATATAGTTGCTTTTGTAAGTATGTATCAATGTATGTATGTATGTATGTATGTATGTATGTATGTATGTATGTATGTATGTATGTATGTATGTATGTATGTATGTACGTGCGTATGTATGTTTGATTGTGTATATATGGATGTGTGTGTACATATTTGTGAAACCTACGCATTTCTTTTCGTTGCAATTTGTATTTTTAAGACCGACAAAGCTATATATTTGTATACTCCTTAACATTTGTTTTACACGCACACTCACACAAACACACACACACACACACACATATATATATATATATATATACACACACATATATACACACATATATAAACACACTTGTGTATATATCTGTATTTACAGTTTATTTTTCTTGTCATAACTCAACTCTCTTCTATATTGACTCAACATTCCGCTATCGATTGTACCGAATTGACCTCAATCTCCCACGTGACATCACTTGGCCAATGGTATTTCTCTGATAGTATATAGGGTGTTCCCCAAAAATATATACACGCTTCAACAGCATTCTAATAAATATTGCCTGTACTGGTAATGAAAGTATGTATATATTTTTTGGGGACACCTTGTTTTTTTCTCATTTTTCTGAATATATTTGCTTGCTTCTCTGTGTGTGTGTGTGATTTGGACCTCCATCGATTACGACGATGACTTCTTAGGGCCAGTGTTTGGACATTTGGCGTCACCTTTTAGTAGTTAAGTGTATTATTCTCCAAAACCAATTATCGTTTGTTATCCTGACAAGCCTAGATTTTGACACGTCTTGCTCTGACCACAGTAAGAAAATATCTAGGCCTGCATTTTCCCCAACACAGTCCACGCTCAGCATACACTCTGAGCATCGTTTTAGGTATTTTCACAATGCTTCTATGTGGAAAAGATATTTAGCAACATATTTATTGATTGTAGGAAATTATCATTTATTTAAACGAAAACAAAAATAAAAATAAAAATAAAAATAAAACAAAAAAACGTCATCCTTTAAGATATAATTGTTTCTATTTTGGGTACAAGGCCATCAATTATCTCAGTGCATTACTGGTACTTTATTTTATCGACCCCGTAACGATGAAAGGCAAAGTTAACCATGGTGGGATTTGAATCAGACCGTAAAGGGCCGTAACTCTATGCTGCAAAGCATAGTTTCTGACGCTCTACGGCGGTTGCCCAGTGTGCTCTAATGGGAGCGCCGGTTTTGATTGTTCTACTAGTTAGATGAATGGAACAGTCTGCTGGTGAAATTAATGTGTAAAAGCTGAGCATTCTACAGAGATATATAACCTTAACGTAATTTTCAGGATGATTCAACGTGACACAATATGTGATAAGGCTTGCCTTTTGAATTAAAGGTACAACGCATTTTTTTCATGCTCAAAGACACACGCACTACCGGGAATTGAGCTTTCGACCTAACAAGAACACTCTTCTTCATCTTGCTCTTGCTCGACGAGGCCGGGGTCATCCTAAGCCTGCGATCCCAGAAGCAACATTGTGCTAGAGCCGACGTGTCGGTTTCGTGGCGTGAAGCGACTGAGAGTACAATACTTCCCCCTGGACAGGACACCAGTCCATCGCAGGATTAAACCTCCAGCTATTGCTGGTACACATTTTCAGCTAATTATACTTCAGCAACGTTAAATGAAGTGTTTTGTTCAAGAACACAACATGCAACCCAGCCCAGTAATCAAACCCACGACATTAAGATCCAACACCCTTACCACTGGGCCACGTGCCTCCATACACGCTAGCCAACACCCTATCCTAATTCGTGTATTACGAAGCCACGCACCTCCACAAGCATAAATAAATAAAGATGTTTTTAAACGAATATTTCATACATACATATTTACGGACATATAGATACATATACGCACCCACCCTCATACATACACCCACATACATACATACACCCACCCACCCTCATATATATACTTGTATTAAAAGCTTATTGCAATCAAAATTAATGGTTCTCAAACTCTTCAGTTGCTTAATGTTATCAGATAGTTCTCGTTTTCGAAAGGGTTATTTCCACAGGGTTCACAATAAGCGGCTTCCATCGTCTAGTATATTTTATATTGTTGACACGACTATGTTCAAATTTCATCAATTTTTAATACAAATCTTTCGTATTTCCTTATTACTCCTTTATGATCAGTTTGGAAATTATTTGAAAAAACAAAGTTGTTCTCTCTCTCTCTCTCTCTCTCTCTCTCTCTCTCTCTCTCTCTCTCTCTCTATATATATATATATATATATATATATATATATATATATATATATATATATATATATATATATATATATATATATGTGGCAAGTAAGTATGTTTTGAAACAGTGAGCAGGTTTGAAATTAGAAAATAGAATAGCTTTCACCGTATTTTTGACTAAAGGAATTTTAGCCTGATAATGGGGTTTAGAACACTCAGATAAATGGAAAAAGATGAGTATTGACGTACATGTACGTCAATACTCATCTTTTTCCATTTATCTGAGTGTTCTAAACCCCATTATCAGGCTAAAATTCCTTTAGTCAAAAATACGGTGAAAGCTATTCTATATATATATATATAAATGTAAGTCCAAAGAATCATTAGATAAAATATATACAGTATTTCCTCTCCCAACCAGTATAAATTAACCACACAAAAAATCATTTAAACGAGGCTATAAGTTTAAAATGTACTTATGAAGAAGTAATAGACAAATGCTACAGATTCTTTCCGCGATGTACAGCCATATGACACTTACCTAATACTTCTTCTAGCCTGTAGAAATTGACTATATAAATAGTTAAATACACGGAATTATGTACAAAATCGAAGTTACAAGAAAAAATACGCATAAATTTTACCAGAATTCTCATAGTCTCTACCAACCGGTGGTTTCGTTCCACTTTTTGGATATACCCGGTCTTGGATAAATCCACGAGGCTCAGAACTCATCAGGAGATTCTCCAGAGTGGACTAAGATTCTTCTACCATGCTCCTCGCCAGAAATGAATGCAAAATGGCTAAGAACCATCACGTGGCCAGTGGTCAAGGCAGAAAGTTTGTAATTGGTGCCTGTCGGCGAGTAGGCTGGTTGCTAATATATATATATATATATATATATCGAAAATATTCTTACTTGTATATATATATATATACATGCATACATAAATACACACACACATGCATGCACACATATATATACACACACACACACGCACATATATATATATATATATATATAAGTTTATCCCCGGTTCAATCGGGGGTAACCACAGTAAGTAAGGTACTTAATACAAAACAGAGTATAAATATTTAATATAGAAATGGTTTCTACAAGACTAGAACTGTTTCATTCGAGAGAAATCACCAGGAAGCCCTGATGTGTCTTGATGATTTCTCCCGAATGAAACAGTTCTAGTCCTGTAGAAGCCATTTCTATATTAAATATATATATATATATATATATGATAAAGAACACAAGAGCATCTACAACATCAAAAGATTTTTATTGGCTTACAATGTTTCTTCCTTACGTAACCGTAGGATTCGTCAGAGCTATAAAAGGGGGTTTGATTGGTGTTATAGACTCTACCAACCAAACATTCAAGAACAAAGAGTAAAGAGAGTAAAGAGCAAAAGTAGGGGACGATAAGTCTAATTTTGGTGCGGGAGGGTGGGGTGTGGGTCCTTGTTTACTAGCTGCGGTCATATTCATTCCCGGGAGTCGAGTGGTTAGCTGAACCATAGATGGGGTGGCGTTGATAGTAGGGTGCAGAGGGTGTGCATAGGCTACACACACACAAAGGGCATACAATATATATATAACGGAGGAGAAAGTACATGAAGTAATTAGAAATGGAAAAAGAGTAATAATAATAATCTATAATTAATAATGTATAATAAGGCATGGGGAAGATTACACTATAATAAGGTATAAAAGTAAGAATAAGGTAAAATATAAAGGAGGATAAAAGTGAAAATAAGAATAAAGATTTAAAAAAAATATATATATATATTAAAAAAATATATAGAGAATATATAAAGAAATATAAGCAAGTATTTGAAGGGGAAAACACAATGTAAAAAAACCGATTTTTTAAAATAAAAATATTATAATTATGGGGGGAGAAAATGGGATAGAGAAATATAATCAGATGTGATTAATTGAGAGAATATAAGATGATAATAGTTTTGTCAAGTTTATACATCTTAATAATAAATAATCTGTATATCAGAGTTACAGAACCTTCAATTCACTTACAGGTTCAAGCCACGTGGCATAGTCCATTGTTTATCTGTGCGGTCATGTGCGTTTGTTTTTGACACCACAGCAGATGCACAAGTTCGTAAATTCAAATGCAGATAGAAATCTATTTTTGCTCACCCAGACATTGACGGAAGATCCAATATTCCTAGTTCAATATGTGTGTGGTGTTATTTTGATCGCACAAATCAATCACTTGGTTCAATATTATGGAGTATGGTTTTCTGGTCTTCGTAACAGTGTCAGTGGTTGTATATCTGGAAATTACAAGGATCACAGCACTCCGGTTTGGTGTGATTATCGGTCATCCAGCTATGTTGTCGGTGGTTGGATTCAATTCTATTGCCCCGAACGTAGAACTTTGGTGTCGATTGAACATTAACGAGGCAGAGTGAGATCGCATCTGTGGTACAAAACGGACACGGGTATACAATACCTAACTCCTATTAACCTAAGTATATATATATATGTATATATATTCTATCATTACCACCGAAAAGGGTTCGGCGAGCCGTCGATTACAGAGTCGGGCTAGATCGATACAGATCAAAACTTGAGCTGATCGGTGGCGAAACGGGCGTCACCAACCAATAAACGTAATGAAGGAGTAACCACTCGTCCTTGTTTTGTTTTATTTTATTATATATAGCTAGTAATAATAATAAATTCAAAGACTAAAATCCAAAGAGGGCTCGATAAGGATAAATATATATCAAATATATAAAAACTATATATATATATATATATATATATATATATATATATATATATATATATATATATGAATATATGTGTTCACAATACACTGACGCACAGGCGGATGCTGCTTCCCATATATATGCGTGTGTGTGTGTATATATATATATAAATAAATAAATAAATAATATATATATATATATATATATATATATATATGAGGGTGTTAAAGTATTATATATATATATATATATATATATAATACTTTGTTAATGCATTATATATATATATATATATATATATATATATATATATATATATATATCACAAGCGTGGCGTAGGCTATTCAATTTAGTATTGTTGTATATATACATATGTTTACTCTGCAACCTGTTTAAGAGTAACCATGACTAACTCATTCGCCTACCCATGTCCCACCCAAACTTCCTGCAGAGTTCCCTAACAAGTAGTACACTAAACAATAAACAAGATGTTCCGTTACTGTTGTACAACTAAATGGAACTCCCTTACAACGGCCGGGGTTTACCCGTTTTCTTTTTCATTGGTTCTGTCCTTTTTCTTTTTCAATTAGCTCTGCAGAGGCGGACTGGTCATACGGGCATTTTTGGCAACCTCCTTTTCGCTCCTGGGCTGGCTGAAAAGAAAAATGTCAGGAACACACGCACACATGCACGGACACATACACACACACATACACACACATACACACATATACATACACTTATATATATATTTCATGAATTCTGCACAAAGATAGAAACAAAAATAGAACACCCCTTAGCTGTGCTGTGAAATCTCGCCTCTGTCGACGAAGTCTGAAGGAAAGATATGTGCCCATGACATGTGCAGGTACTCCGAGACCGATGGGATTGATGCTAGCAGTGGTTGCAGGTCAACTCCTGTAGGAAAGACATGTAGTGATAGGCCAGGCGTTTGGGACATAATATGTGTGATGAGAGGAGGAGCGACGAGTGTGATGCACAAACCACGTCCCCTGACAATACAGACAGTTAACCGCCAAAACCTTCGGCAATCAGTCTAGAACAAGCTGATGCCCTCGGGGGTCTCGACTCTTTGGGCGGTGGATTAGCAGTATCGATAGAGGGTCGGACGCCATCCTTTGACGCATAGAGTTACGGCCCTTGCCATTCTGAGTTCAAATCCCGCCGAGGTTAACTTTGCCTTTCATCCTTACGGGGTCGATAAAATAAAGTACCAGTAATGCACTGGGTATTTGCTGGCCTTGTGCCAAAAGTAGAAACAATTATTATATTATATATATATATATATATATATATTAATTAAAATAACTGATTAAAGTTTAAGCAAAGAATAGGTGCTTTCACGCTTAACGGGATCTTCTGAAACTAACAAAGTCAATCTGTGAACGCAGAAGTGGATATTTCAAAAAACGTTGCAACCGGAGGAAGACAGGAAGACGATACTTTGGTTCGTGGAAACGTTCGCTGGCAAAGAACGGGAAAAAACGAATATAATACGTCATTAATACGCCTTATCGAGCCCTCTTTGGATTTTAGTCTTCAAATTTATTATTATTACTATATATATATAATATATATATATATATATATATATATATATATATATATATATATATATATATATATATATATATATAAAAGTTCCATTTAAATTGTTGGGATACAACAAGCAAATATTTTTATAACTGATATAAAGCACTCAACAAATATTTGGAGTAAAACTACGATATTATTATATAACAATATATATATATATATATACATACATATATATATATATATATATATATATATATATATATATATATATATATATATATATATATATATATATATATGGATGTATATATATATTGTTATATTTGGAGAGGGTCATATTGTTATAATATTGCCAGAAATAATAACAGAACACACTGTTTGGTTAGTTTTCGCTTCTGTATCTTTTATATCTCCACAGTTAATTTAGTTGGTCCTTAATGTTTATCATTGACTGACCAACGGTCAAAAATACAGATATAATATAGATATAAACACATATATATAGTCTAACATCTGTTATTATTTCTGGTAATATTATTACAACAATATTGTTATACTCTCCAAGTGTAACAATATTTGTTTCGACACACCATTTCGTATTAAAACCTCGCAAAACATATATATATATATATATGGGGGGGGGGGTTCAATCAAGGGCAACCACAGTAACTAAGGTACTCAATACATTTGTAGAGTGTATTCAACAAATTACAACACATTTAATATAGTAATGCCTTCTACAGGACTATATTAAATTTGTTATATATATATATATATATATATATATATATATATATATAGTAATAATAATAAATTTGAAGACTAAAATCCAAAGAGGGCTCGATAAGGATAAATATATATCAAATATATAAGAACCGTATATATATATATATATATATATATATATATATATATATATATAATATAAGATCAAAAACTGGTTAAAAGAGTTCCATGTATTTTATTATGCGCATTTCAAAAACAAATATCATCATGCGATGACATTTGCGTTTTCGTCAGATAAAATAGGGAGACATGATATGAAGGTTAAAAAACACTTGTGAATAGTGAAGTTTTAAATCAACATATGAAAAGTAGTTTTAGATTGATGTGTGATATTGGGAAAATAAATTGAGGGGAGGAGGTTGGAAAGGATGAAAAAGAGGAGGAGATGAGAGTAAATAATGGAGGGGGAGGAGTATAATAAGGAAGGATGAGATAGGAGGAGAGATGGGTGATAGAGAGAGAGAGATAGCTTTTATAACTGAGAAAAATATATTGTTTTACAGAGAGAGGTTAAAAAACCGTTGGAAGATAATATATAAATTAAAAGAATTTGAAAATTAGCGAAGAGAAAAATTTAAGAATAATGTTAAATTAAGGTTTGTATATTGAAGGGTTTAATAATATGTGCGATGAAAAGAAATTGTTAATATGTATTAAGAAAAATATTAAGTTAAGGTTTGAATATTGAAGGGTTTAATAATATGTGCGATGGAAAGAAATTGTTGATATGTATTATTAAAAAAATAAAAATAGTAATGTAATTAAGGATATATTGTGAAAAGAAGTAGAAGAGTGGATGAATTATGAATTTAGAGGAATTAGTTAGTGTTTAAGTTTGTTATTATGTAATGTAATATGTATGTGTAATATATGCAAATAGTTTGTTTACAAATGAGCGCAGAAAGCAAAGTAGGAGATAGTGTTTAAGGAGAAGACCTTAACATCAAAATATGTATGTTTATGAAGTATTTCCTAATGGTAATAATATAATGTAATAAAGGAGATTAGTTAGGCTTTAAGTTTGTTTTTATGTGTTGTGATGTGAAATATGTAGAAGTTAGACCAGCATGAAAGGGAGAAAAAAATAATGAATTGAGGATGAATAATCTAACGTAAAAAAAAATGTTTATGTTTACGAAGGATTTTTCAAGGTGATACTATAAAGTATTTAAAAGGGTAATAGTAAGTTTTATGGCCAGTGATAGGATGGAAGAAGGAAGAGTGGATATATTGTGGTGAGTAATAATGAGAATTGAGAAGTATCTAGGAAGAAAAGGTACAGATTAGAGGTTAGAAATTAAAAGAAAAAAGGAAAAAAGGATGAAAGGGAAGTGATAAATAGGAATGATATAGAATGAGTAACTAGTATTATATAATGTATAATAAATAACATTGAAATAAGGTAGAAAGATGGGTATATTTTTAAAGAAATATATATATATATATGTGCCTTTGAGAAAAAGGATTTTAAATTGTAAAGTATTAGATATTAGCTGTATACTTTATGGAATGTTCTGTGGAATTTATGCAAGCAGAGAGAAAACAAGTCAGTGCGTCTATTTATTATAGAATCTAAATTAGATATAATGGTAAATTTCTCACATAAACAGAGATTACATGTTTTGGATAGAGAGGCATTCAAGTATGGAGAGGCAGAACAAACCTTCCTCCAAGAGATGTTATAGTTAATATTTTTGTCTTTCAAGGACCATATGAGTTCTGAGAGTGCCGTGTTGGTTCTTTTAAGTTGGTATTTAAAAGACGAATGATGATTATAAAGACGAACTTTAAAGGAGGTGGAAGTGGAGCCAAAATAGGTAAAGGAATTGGTGTCAGTTATAACTTTACATTCATAGATTAAGTTTTTTTCAAGACAATGGTTGTTGAGAGGACATTTATTTTTAACAGGGCAATTACAATTGCGATTAGAGAAATTAACAGAGTTATTAACAAGTGACCTAGTGTTATCTATAGGAGTAATTGGATTGGAGAAGTTATTTACGATAGGAATAATAGTTTCTTGATTTAGATTGGGATTAAGAACATTTAACGAAGTTCCGTTTGACGTTGTATTTGGGTTTTCAGAAATTAGCCTAGAGTTAACAATGACGTCGGGAGTACTATTACTATTATTATGTTGGAAGGAAGAGATTTAGTATTTAGTATTTTATTGTTGTGTTTAGAGATAATGTTGGAGATGTTGGAGGAGGTCGAATAGGAAAATGTTATAGTGTGTTTGTTAAATATTTTACTATAGATATGTGAGGGAGGGAAGAATTTATTTAAGGCACTAAAGAATAATTTAGGAATATTATTATTAATAGAGATGGAGAAAGGAGCATTATACCAGATTATGTTTTTGTATCTAGGTCTTTTATTAAAGTTATTGGAATGATCATGATTAATTATTCTACTGTAAGAACTTCTAGGATTTGTTTCTTTACTGTATTTGATTTTATCAGGATAACGGGATTTAGAAAGCGCGTTATTATAGTAATTGGCGTTAGCATCAGAGATGTTTGTATTAGATGATAGGTTGGATATTCTTTTTCCAATATTACTAACTATAGCATTCTTAATATTAGTGGGGTGGTTAGATTTAAAATTAACATAATTTAGATTTTCATTGTTTTTATGGTAAGGGTAATATAGGCCAGTGTCAAGATTAAGAGATACATCCAAGAAGTTAGCTAGTTTGATGTTGTTATCAAATTCAATTTTTAAGTTATGTTGGTTAAAGAGATTACGTATATTGTTCTTAATAATATTAAGGTTAACTATGTTGCAATTTAAGATAGTAAAAATTCCACCGCGAAGTTGAGGAATTTTCCGATTCAAAGAGTTAAAAATAAAGATACCAATTAAATCTATCAATTGGGATGAATCGGATGCACCCATTGTAATGTCAAAGTTGTTAGAGGTATCAGCTCTGGTCCAATATTCATTGTTGAACTCTAGGATGGTTTTACGTGCGGTGAGAATGATATGAAGTTCATCTGTGGTGATGTCTGAATATTTGCAAGCGAAAGATAGTGCATTGTTGAGAAATGAGGGCGAAATAGAAGAATAGTAGCTGGCAATATCAAATTGAATAAATTTTTGTTTGTTTATCTTATTCAATTTGTTGAACCAGCCAATCACTTCAGAAGTACCAAACCATAAATTTAAGTTCGAAGTAGAGCAATTAGAACGAACCTGTGGGATAATTCTATCCAAGATGGCTTTGCTAACAACCCCCAGATCTGATTTAGAAGGGGCGATTAGTCTAACAGGTAGTTCAGTACGAAAACTGCACTATTCACAAGTGTTTTTTAACCTTCATATCACGTCTCCCTATTTTATCTGACGAAAACGCAAATGTCATCGCATGATGATATTTGTTTTTGAAATGCGCATAATAAAATACATGGAACTCTTTTAACCATCTTTTGATCTTATATATTATTTATACTCCAGTCCTACAAACAGTAGAGTGCTACTTATCCGATATTTTCATTGCTACAATAAAACTCACCTCCTACATTATATATATATATAGAGAGAGAGAGAGAAAGGGAGGGAGAGAGAGAGATGTAAAAATTAATTTTTGAATAATTTTGAATTTATTGCACATATTTCCAGAACATTATGATTATCAGCATTATACGTAGAATTATTGAAAAGATTAAAAAAAAAAAATAATAATCCAAACCCCCAAACCCCCAAAAACGAAAAAAAAAAAAAAAATTTAAAATAAGTACAATTAAAAATAAATTTAAATATATACATTATGCACTTTTCACAGAAAAATAAAAAAAATATCATTAAATTAAAACAGAATATAACCGAATCTAATTCACACTTTACAAGGAAATATTGACATCATTAGTCTACCTACTGTCATCCTAAATGTTTACATCTCAGGTGCGAAATAACTATGGTTTTATTTGTGTTTTCGCTTCTATGAATTACGCATAACATTCTTTCAGTAATTCTATGAAATAGTGCTGATATTTATAATTGTTTCCACTTTTTGGCACTTTATTTTATCGACCCCGTAAGGATGAAAGGCAAAGTTAACCTCGACGGGATTTGAACTCAAACCGTAAAGGGATGTAACTATGCTAGAAAGCATGGCGTCCAACCCTCTACTAAATACTGCCAATTCACCATTTATAAGGCTCTGGAATATGTTTAAAGAATTAAAAAATGAATTAAGAACTAATTTTTCCATCTATAAATTTGACTATTTCTGCCCTCTGTTTATGCCTGTCTTTTCAGCCTTTTCTACTTTAAAAAAATCTCCTTTTTCTTCAGACCAATAATATATAATCACATTGAGGTATTGCTAAACTGTTTGGCAATTTTATACTATCATATGTAATTCTCCACATACAATTTGAGTTATATATATTTAGCTTTGCTATATATATATATATTAGAGAGTGAACAAAAGAAAATATAACTAATCCATTAACAAAGGTTTCTGGATCCCAGACAATAATAATATACGCCTGGATCGGTCGTCAGACGGAGATGTTGTTCACTTTCTAATTAAATGAAAGCACTCTTTTTTCTTTTGCTTTTCCTTCGGAATTACCTAACACACACACACACACACACACACACACACACACACACACACACACACACACACACACACACACACACACACACACACACACACACACACACACACACCACACACACACACACACACACACACACACACACACACACACACACACACACACACACACATATATATATATATATATATATATTTATTAATATAACAGATTAAAGTTTAAGCAAAGAATCGCTGCTTTCACCCTTAACGGGATCTTCTGAAACTAACAAAGTCAATCTGTAAACGCAGAACTGGATATTTCCAAAAACGTTGCAACCGGAGGAAGACAGGAAGACAGGAAGACGATACTTTGGTTCGTGGAAACGTTCGCTGGCAAAGAACGGGAAAAAACGAATAATACGTCATTAATAGGAGCGGTGAAAAACAATTACGCGCAAAGACAAAACCACGTTTATGGTATAAAAGAGGTCGTAGACTAATGCCGGGAGAATTATAGATGGTTCTCTTGAAAAACTTTCGACAAACACTCTCCACCGAAATAGAATAAAATTAAGGGATTACTGACCACCTCCACACAAAGTTTTATAAGAATTACTCCATAGGTCGAGACAAATCCCGCAAGGTATCTCATCCGATGAGCTAACAATTCTGTCAATCCATTCCTTGGACTGTTACTTTAACCCTTTAGCATTTAAACCGGCCATATCCAACCAGAGTTTTCTAACCTCTTTCTGTTCAAACCGGCTGTAACCAGCTGCTCATT
>OZ024742.1:327690514-327692798 GCA_964016885.1 Eledone cirrhosa
TCATTTAGCATAATTAACTAGTTTGTGGGATAGAATTGCAAAAGTGTTATCCCAGAAGATAGCAAAGGAAATAAACTGCAAATGTCAGTCCACTTCACAAGACTCGACCATCCATTCATATCAATTAAGGAAGTAGTATGAAGAACCGGGATTCCAGATATCTCAATTGCAACGCCTTCAACAAGAAGGAAGTACACCCCACGATGGCATACTTGTGGATGCCATCGATACAATCGCAGGTAGTAGAGAAGAGAGATGGTCCAGATATCCAGGGCACCATATGGCTCCACGTCCACTATACATTATAGTATTATTACAGTATCTTTGACATGGTTTTATTCATATTTAAAAGAAAATCTATGGTTCGTTGGACAGCAAACTATTGTTTTAATGTAAGGAGTAAAGACTTCATTCATCTCACATCTCTACCGATACTGCCAAGCTACTTTTAACTATAATAATACTGAGGCGTAAATGTTTAAAACTAAATCTTTCGCTACAAACTTCCCTTTTAACAGGAAATTCAAGTATCAAATTATTTCCGGATTAAAAGATGTGCCGAACCATCAGTTGCCAGAAAAACAGTGTTATACATGTTGTTTGATTTATTTAGCTGACTGGCAGAACAATGGCCAACGACCAACAACGAATGGTGTTGTCGTCATTACAGTTCGTTCTGCTGTTGGACACATATGCTGCTCACGTTTAAAGACGGTAAGCTGTAGTTTCACGAAGATTTAGTTGCTAGGAGGTCGACCAATAAGTAAAATCTCCTTCATTTCTTACAAATATAGATGATGTTAACTGCTTAAGACAAGGGAATGTACTCTGGAATATGGTTACTTCCCTTGAAAAAACAGTAAACAAAACAAACATTTTGGTGTTTTCAAAGCTGTTTTTCCCCGCTTTTGGGAGTTGATTAATATGTCAGTGGTGGACTGACCATATGGGCAATTTGGCAGTTCATAGTAGTTTGCAGGGCTGGGTAGAGGAAGGAAGAGGAAAGATAAAGAAAGAGCTGCATTATACCGCTGCACAAATATTGAAACGGAAATTTAATGCGTTTAAGCTGAGCTGTCAAACTTCGCTTCTGTCCCTTTGCATACAACCGTCTGCAACTCAGTGTCGTCCGGATGCTCGGACCGGATTTAAGATCCCGTTCGCTTCCGGGAACAGTCATCCCCCTCCCCGACCTTTCATACATGGGAAACATTTCACAGACATATTCATTATCATGTGGAGATCCTACTAAATATTTCGACAAAATACAGGAGATGATCTGAGAGACAATGTGTTGAAACAAATATATCGATATATATATATATATATATATTTTCATATATATATATATGGAATAATTGGGTAAATTGTGTCTATTTTTTCTTTAGAATTATAATTATATATAACTCTGACTAATTGGCTATTTACTTATTTAATCCTACGTGGAAATATATAGGGTAAATTTTGCCTGATTGTTCTTCACACTTATAATTACACACACACACACACACACACACACACACACACACACACACACACACACACATATATATATATATATACATAATATATGTAGAATTGCGTTTACCTTGAAATGTATTTTTGCTAACTATGCTTTGATTTACTATACTGTATATATTATTTTACATAAATGATAATTTCTACTTTTGGGACAAGGGCAACAATTATCCCACTGCATTACTGGTGCTTTATTTTATCGACCCCTTAAGGATGAAAGGCAAAGTTAAACTCGGCGAGATTTGAACTCAGACCGTAAAGAGGCACAACTCTATGCTGCAAAGCATGGCGTCCGACCTTCTACCTATACTGCCAATCCTCCGCCTATTATTAATTTGATTTTATAATATTACAACATTAAAATTTGGTTTTGTAGATCTAGATCTAGATCGCGCAGGACATTCTTTCAAACTGATATGTTTATATAAATATATATGCATATATGCAATAACTTAATCTGGCACTGTTTTTTAAAACTAAAACTATTACACCGTGAAAAAATCATTTTAGCCCTTCCAAAACACGCAAATCTGTTAACTTCACTTTACGTTTAACATTATTTCTTGGTGTCAAACCTTTCGACAAAATGTGTCCTTGCCCCTCACACAATTCCTCTGCAACTCAGTTTTTAAATTGCTAAAACGACTCTTTCGTGATGTAATCGATTTCTACAACAGTTTTAACTTGAATGGTCTAGGAAATTCCACACGACACAGTTTAGAGCAAGGCTGGTTTCCTTGAATTATAGCTAAAGTTCACCTGACGG
>OZ024742.1:327697998-327712998 GCA_964016885.1 Eledone cirrhosa
TTTGTTTCGAGATGGAAAGGATAAAATGCAAAGTTGACCTCGTTGGGATTTGAATTCAGAACGCAGAGTGTCAGAACGAATACCACAAATCATTCTACTTGACTTTCCAACGACTCTGCTAATTCGCCGCCTACGACTATAAAAATAGCTTAACGTTAGTTTATCTGTGTTTGAGTAATACATAAGCCAGAGTGTAACAAAGTAACTAAGTTGGCTCCGTCCCATCATAGTGTGGAGAAACGAGAGGCGGTCTCCATGCTACTCTGATCCTGGCAGCTTCGCGTATTTCATCCTCTTCGTATCCTGTAGTGGCAACGCAACTCAGCAAGGTTGAACTTTTATTTTGTTCTGATACTAGAGCTCATGGTATCGGCAATAGGGTACAAAGGGATGATAAATCCTCAGAACACTGGCAGAGTTTCGATTTGAACCGTCTTATGGAAGTAGGATATTTGGATACTAGCTACGTTGTGCTTAGAATAAAAGAAGACATGACTACAGATAAATGTCAAGTTTGGAAAAACATATGGTATTTAACAAAATAACTTATGACGGTATAAATAAATAATGTGATTAAAGGTGTTTCTTTGAAAAAATATATGTAGCGATATAATAGTAAGGAAAGAAGACAAGTTACAGAACAGACAAATTCAGATACATACAACATAAACATCTGTATTGAGTGATTGAGTAAGTACTAATGGTGGTGGTGGTGGTGCTGCTGCTGTTGATGATGATGATGATGATGATGATGATGCCGATGTTGATAATGAGGAGAAAAGGGATGGTGATGATGATGAACATGGTGATGGTCTTGATAATAATAGTAGTAGAGGTGGGGGGTGATGATGATGATGAATGCGTCGACGGCGTTGTTGAAGATGATGATGATGATGATGATCATGATGACGACAATGATGCGGCCAATGATGAGGATGATGATGATGATGATGATGAACATGGTGATGGTGTTACTAATGATAGTAGTACTGGTGATGGTGATGATGATGATGATGATGACGATAATGATGATGAGGTCAACAACGACGACGATGAGGTTAATGATGATGATGACAAATATGGTGATGGCGTAGATAATAATACTAGCAATGGTGATGATCATGCTGATGATGATGATAGCAGTGATAGTGACAATGATAATGGTGATTTATCCAGGTGTTACTGTACTACATTCGATCACCTCACCTTCTCTCTTCTACTCCCTGAATCTTCTACTGTTTTCTCACTACACCTAACCCTAACCTCCCCTGCTTCAGGACACCGTTATAAATTAAGATGGCGTCATTGTATAGGGACGGCGTGGGTGTCAGCCAGGGGTTACGATATTCCGGTGAAGTGGTAATGCCCTCTACTTTTACTCAATAACAGACCCCTCCACCACCACTACTAACCTCTCATAAAAATAACACTACCATCAACATCACTAACACATACACCAACACCACCACAACTACTATTAGTACCACAACAATCAACACACCCATCACCTCCACTAGCAGCATCAATAACAATATCCCCCCCACCAACACCGCCATTACCATCACCACAAACACGCCATCCCCACCACCAAAAGCACCACAATAACAACAACAACAACAACAAAAGTAGTAGCATTAGAAGCAACAACAATTACAGCGACAATAGGCAAAAATGTGAACAACATTAAGAACTGTAGGAATAGTAGCAGTAGTAGCAATAGCAGCAGCAGCAGCAGGAGCAGCACAACAACAACTACGATGTGACGACAATTCACATCTAGTTTCACTTTCACTTTCATTTTAACTTTGGTTGGAAACAAATTGTTTTCACCCTGCCCCCTCTGAAGTCTCATTATAAAGCAATATATCACTGCTCACTGCTATTGTGTTAAGAAACAACTCACAACATCAACCACACTAACGTTGCTCTAGCAATAGCTAGAAGCAGCCAAGCGACGACCAAATGACTGAATAATTTAAGTGCTAAAAAGAACAACTATTTACTTACACTGCGCAAATAACATTATATATACTAGCAGAAAAACCACCCTGCGGGTGGTTTTCTGCTAGCATGTGTAGTGTGTATATTGATATTATACGCAAGTATATATACATGTAGATATGATACATCAAATAAAATCCTAATTGACAATATACACAGAAATTGAACGAAGACTGTGTTACACTGTTTTATGTAATTAGTAAAGTAATCTATGATACATTAAAAAAAGACGAAACAGATTAGTAACAGAAAATTACTGTGTTTACTTAAGCGATCGCCAACCGGAAGTGTTGACATTTCAGAAATTTTAAAGAAGTGAATCTTTAAATAAACAAAATATATTTAATCAACAGCCGCGAAATTTTATAGATAAATTATGTAATATTCATTCATTATTTATTCAAAAACGATAAAATAAAGTACCAGTAATGCACTGGGTAATTGCTGGCCTTGTGCCAAAAGTAGAAACAATTATTTATTCAAAGTAATCCAACTTATTTTACTAATGGGATAACAAATTATAAACCGTGCGCAGTCCCGCGCTCCTCGGTTTATTATAGTTTATATATATATATACAGTATATATACATACATATATACATATATATATATATATATATATTGTTATACTTTGGGAGGGTCATGTTGCCAATAAGAAACACATGCACCAGTTGCTTTCACTCCAATTTATTGTAATAAATTTATAAATTTAGGAATTTATAAATTTCCGGTTGGTTGGTTCCACAACCAGATGGTTGTTTATATATTGTCAAAGTTCTTTCGTCACACATTCTGTGACCTCTTCAGTGACTGGGGATTCTTTTCTTTGTTCTGTCCTACGCCATCTTGTTTTTAAATTCCTAAATTTATAAATTTATTATAATAAATTGAAGTGAAAGCAACTGGTGCGTGTGTTTCTTATTGGCAACATGACCCTCCCAAAGTATAACAATATCGGTTTCAACACACGTTTTCAGACAAAGAATCTTGCTAAACAAATTCAGAAACGAAATATATCTATATTTTTATATATATATATATATATATATGCATACACACACACACACACACACACACACACACACACACACACACACACACACACACACACACACACACACACACACACACACACACACACACATACATATATATATATATATATATATATATACACACATATATATTGCGTGCGTGTCTGTATACATTCAGTTGTTTAAACTGTGAGACAATCCCTTCATCATCTGTTCACAGGAAATCACACGTTTTAACGTGCCACAACCTGGCATTTTAGTGCATTTAAAAGAGTCAACACTTTTGCAAACATTCGGCCTATGACTCTGATCTGCGAATATCTCTCTTCCAACAGTCTTGGAGAGCTCTAAAAAGGATCATGGACTCTACCTTGCTTCGAGACTAAGCGATGAAAACAACAAACTATTTTAGTATCTTCAGGCAACAGCGTTCCTCCAACTTAGCGGAGCAGCATTGATTCTAACAGGGAAGGTTTGGTATTGTTTGGTCAACATCATATGATGTTTTCTGTAGCATGTTACCAATTTCCCTATTTTGTTTTACTGTTTTTTATAACGTTTTCTTCTCTCTTAACGTTGGTCTTTCTTCCACATGCCTCTCTTATATCCATTATGTCAGACAAGAACACTATGAATCTAAATACAAACACATGCTCTCTTACCAACACAAAATATATATACTGCACTCTGACACAACTCTTAACATCCTCATATTTGAGACAATTCTTTCCATGCGTGTTCCCTATACACAGACAGCTAAACTATTATGATTCTTTTGTCAGTTCTTTCCACAAATTTATTACGTCATTTCCTTATTGCATTATGGCGTGGGAATATTCACAATTATTCCATACCTAACCGCACCTTCCAATCATTGGCATCATTCCGAAGTCTGGAACTTGTTTATATTGCTGCATTTCCCTTTCTCACAATCCTTATGGAAAACAATCAGGAGCCATATTGTGTTGATTCTCAGCACTCTGAGTATGATGCGTGGTTATGTTAGTGAACTAACAAAGATGTTCAAGACTTGGTTATGCCGAGAGGAAGATTCTACCTGGGGTGATTTGCGTGTTACTAGAACAAACATTAATTTTGCGTAACCCCCACATCGATGAAAATTAATAGTGTCAGTTTAGTTCCACAGATAAAAGCTTGACCAAGAATTGATGCCCGCCTGATAAATCTCAACCTGACTGGCTTTATTCTTCAGAATATACTCTATTAAAGTTTCTTTTGCTCAACTGCCTCCCATGCTGCCCATGTGCATTGAATTCGTAACCCCACAGCTTTCATCACACTCTTCATTCTAGCATATTTCTCTTCTAATTGCGACGGGACATCAATTTGTTTTGTTAACGTTGTTTGACCTACCGGTTTATTCTGGACAACTCAGATTATCTCTCATACATTTGCAGATTGGATTCTGCTACCTGAATATCTTTTTTCAAACTCCAGTTCTTCCTTGTGAAAACCAATACTTAAATCGCACGAACAATGGAGTTTATATAATTCTTTGGCATTATATGGCAGCGAGAATTTCTTTCTTTCATTTTCTTACTTGAATTTTAACAACAGCTGGAATTATACAGTTGAATCGTTGAGCAGGATGGCAGGAATCCAAGTCACTATCATAGGAACTTGCAAGCACACATTTGCATTCTTTTCACTAGGAAGTCATTGGTCAGTTAGGTCCGATCTGACGAGTTTCGGTAACATGAAGTTAATCTATGTTTCTTTTACTGGTTTCAGTCATTAGACTACGGCCATGCTGGGGCACTGCCTTAAAAGTATTTCAGTCGATCATTTCGGCCCCATTACATATTATTTCCAAGTCTGGTACTTATATCATCGGTCTCGTTTTGTAGAACAGCTAAATTACGACACACACACACACACACACACACACACACACACACACACACACACACACACACACACACACACACACACACACACACACACACACACACACACACACACACACACACACACACACACACACATTGGTCGACTCAAGGCTATAATAGAGGATGCTTACAAAAATTCAAAAGCTGTACATATATAATATAAGATTAACCGAGACTACCTGAATGTACGTATAATTATACACATTGATCATATATACATGTACACGTGTCAATTGTATGTATTTCCATGTGAGTCGAAAAAATACGTCAATAACTTTACTCGATTTTCGACCACTGTTGGTGTTTCATGCGAGTAATCTCCACCACCAAACCATTAGAAAGAAATACTTATACTCAATGGCTATATTTATATACATATTCATGCTGCCAATCCTATGCTGCATATTCACAGATATGTATTTTTCAAATATTATGCCTGCTTAGTGTACGATCTAATATCTACTAAAATTAACTATCAACATAACCCTTAATAATATACAAATTAGTATGACTATTTCATTTAGTAGGGTTTGTAAAATTTTCAGTTACGTATTTCTTAGCGATTAACTGATATAGATATTCTCTGATGAGACCATAACAACTGTCGAAAACCGATTAAGGATATTAATCGTTTTCAATCTACAGGGAAATACGTAAATTTCGCCTGCATACATGTCATTGTAAATGCGCGAAGGCTTAGTGATTAGAGAGATGAGGTTGTGTGTTCAATTGCCGGACCGGGAAATGTGTTGTGTTTTTGAGCAAGATATTTTATTTCACGTTGCTCCAGTTCACTCGGCTGTAGAAATGAGTTGTGACGTCACTGGTGCCAAGCTTTTGTTAGTTCTGGTTGGTGGAGGTCACTTCTGCTTCATATATCACCACTGGAGTGATACTCTCTTGATCCAGGGGGCATGCCTTTGGCCATCTCATTTCAGGTTATTGGTGTAAGTGTAGTCTATTTTCTTTGCATGGCGGTTGAACGTTTGCTGGAATTTATGGCCTACAGGGAAGGGAAAATCTAAGAGAGATAGACATTTTCTACCTACATTAGTCTTCACGTAGACCGTGCTTGGTGACGCCAACCACACGACGGCTTTCTAGCTTTTTTCTTGCTATAGATAGTGCGGTGATCTGGTGAATAAGTGATTCTCTCGTAGAAGCCGCTGTTGTTTAGGGTTGAGTTGTAGTAGGGGGGTGCCCTGTCAAAGATGGCTCGGCTAGAAGAAAGGTTGGATACTCCCTTGTTGAGGTTATTAATTAGCTTTTTTAAAACTAAATGCATAAGTGAGTATAGATACATAACCAGAATCATTTCTCAAATTATACTCTCATGTTGACTTACATACACACTTAATCAAATATTCATATACATATTTTCATATGTATATGTATTATATATATATATATATATATATATATATATATATATATATATATATATATATATATATATATATATATATATATATATATATATATATATTAGAAAGTGAGGTTTTTTTACAAAATGAAAAATAACCGAGGTGTCCTACACGAGTGAAAGTATAAAAAAAAAAAGATGAAATCCAAAATGCAACTGGAGTCTTATTTAAAAAAATATATATATATTTATTTGGTTCCTTTACCGGTTTCGCAGTTCTTCTGCTTTTCAAAAGTAGAGTTGAGATGGAGAGTCTGTGATTTTTCTCACATCTTTATATATATATATATATATATATATATATATATATATATATATTTCGTTTCTGAATTCGTTTAGCAAGATTCTATATCTGAAATCGTGTGTTGAAACCGATATTGTTATACTTTGGGAGGGTCATGTTGCTAAACAAATTAGAAACGATATATATATATATATATATATATATATATATATATATATGCGCCCGGCCGACTAAACTCACTCGATATGCAAATTAGGCTGCTCAGCCGTTAATATGCATAAGGAAAGTATATACTTTCAGACTTTCAACCATCTGGTAGGAAGGTATACGATGCTGACGATAGCTAATAAGCTTGAAACTAGTACTTCGTTCCTGTGTCAGTGTTGAACAAAAAGTGACGTGGTTGCCTAAACACTGTACGGCGTAATTCGGGCTGTTTGTTTGTTTACAGAGAAACCGAGCATTATAATAAATGTTCGGTAAACCGATACGTGCATATATATATGTGTGCATGTATGTATATATATACATACTACTGTACGTCTGTATACATATATGTATGTACGTATACATACATACTTACATTATATATATATATATATATATATATATATATATATATATATATATATTTAACCCTTGCTAGCAATATACTTCCCTAAATTATGGACCTGCACAAGTTTGAAGTGATTCATTAAAATTCTGTTCTCTTCCAATTGACCATTGTTGGGAACAGTCTAATGAAATATCAGCTTCTACTCGACTATTAAGCTATATCATGGTCTATATTTGACACCCTCCTTTCCATCTTTTCTTATCTCCAGTCCAGATCAGATTTTGCCAAAAGCCTGAATCTGCATTATAACTTGTAATTTTCCAATTTATTTTGTTCACCGTCTGATGGGTTTTGATTAATACAAGAGAAAAGGTAAAATATAACCTCGCATTCCTTTTAATTAATACATCCCAATATGATTGCCGCATACATGGAAGACGCGCGATAAGGAAGTTGTTTATCATATGTAATTTGAATTCAAATCCCGCCGAGGTCAACTTTGCCTTTCATCCTTCTTGTGTCGATAAAATGCAGTAGCCGCCAAATGCTGGAGTCAATATAGTTGAACTTCTCCTCCCCTTATATTGCCGTTATTAGTATGAAGTATTTGTGAAATACTTCATAGTTCAACGTATATTAAGTCTATTCTGGTCCTCCCTCGGTTTCGATAAGATATATTCCAGTTATTCAAATAATGGAAATACCTGCTCATGAACTAAATGTTCAAGTGGCTGAACATACCACTGACTCGTGCACACTTAATGATATTCTCAGGGACAAGACAGGCCTTTTGTATTACAGGTACAAAGCATTTTTGTCAATTGAGTGAACAGGAATAGTATGAAATAAATAGTCTTGCTGTCAACGCACGACCAAGTATCGAACACACTAACTTAAGATCGTGAGCAGAATACACTAACAACTAAACCATGTGTCTTGGCGTATAGAAGAATATCATTGGCTGATCACGCCATGCAGTAACTATGTTATCTTATGAATATTCGATCTGAGAAATTGAAAGATTACAACTCCAATAAGGACATGTGGTTAGAATGTCCCAGAAAAAAATCGCTGGACAGATTTAACTGGCAGAACCAACCGGTAGGCGAACTAGGAGTAGACCCGTTGCAAGATGGTCGGATAACATTGAAAAGCTCGGTTGGTCCCGCTTGGAGATCCAGGCGGATCAATTGGAGACGGTTTCTTCTGATAGAACCCACTGGAAGGCGTGCTTGAGGACTCTATCTCTTCGACCCTCCCAGGAATAACTGGGAGGCGAAGAAGAAGAAGAAGAAGAAGAAGAAGAAGAAGAAGAAGAAGAAGAAGAAGAAGTTTTTTTTCTGCACTAGTTAGCTATGTCGGCTGTTCCACATTCAATATCAATTTACCTTACAAATACAAGTACTTGCATCAAATGGATAGATAGATACATATATAGATAAATATATAGATAGAGATAATGTACTAAGATGGACTGGTGCACAATAAACACAAACTGTCACACAGACGCATAAACACAGTCATATTTATGTATAGATGGATTGACAAATAAATAGACATAGATAATATATAAATTCATATCTACCTATTTTTTTCTCTCTCTCTCTCTCTCTCTCTCTCTCTCTCTCTCTCTCTCTCTCTCTCTATCTATCTATATATATATATATATATATATATATATATATATATATATATATATATATAAGGAAAAGGAATCGAAAATGCAACTGGAGTCTTTTTAATAATATTTATTTGTTTCCTTTACTGGTTTCACAGTTCTTATGCTTTTTAAAAATAGAATTGAGGTGGAGGGTTTGTGGTTTCTCTCTCTCTCTCTCTCTCTCTCTCTCTCTCTCTCTCTCTCTCTCTCTCTCTCTCTCACATATATATATTTATATATATGTATATATTAGAAAGTGAACAACACAAAATATAACTACTCCATTACCAAAGATTTCTGGTTCCCAGACAATATTAATATACCTCTGGATAGGTCATCTCAGACGGATGCAGACGTATATTAATATTGTCTTGGATCCAGAAACCTTTGGTAATGGAGTAGTTATATTTTGTGTTGTTCACTTTCTAATTAAATAGCTCTGTTCTATACATAGAGCACTCTTTTTTCCTTTGATTTTCCTTCGGGATTACTTAATACACATATATATATATATATATATATATATATATATATATATATATATATATATATATATATATATATATATATATGGGATAACAAGTTATCGTTATAGGTAATCCAGTTAGAGGTAATCCAGTTAGAGTACTCTACGTCGTGGATAGTTTTAACGTACGGCTTTGTTTGACCCAACAAGATGTTTTCATATCTACGTGCTCTGATGTGTTGACCAGTTGTAAACAATGTATTGGAGTTCGATTGACGCAATCTCAAGCGATTAGCGAACTCTAGACACACCTGATGAACGAAACAATTGTCAGTACTGTAAATAAAGCCCTTATTGTACAGCCAACCATGTTACTCTTTTTTCTTTAACTATATATATATTATATTATGGTTACATAATATATGAGGACAAAGGGTGTAGTGCACTCTACTGCTGCCTCAAGTGTGGCTGAAACTCGAGTTTGGGAATAATTGGTGGTACCCATCTGCGTGTGTTTTATTGAAGCGAATAACTATGTGTATACTCTGGGAGTTTATTTAACAATACCTATTGAGTACACTGAGATGCAACCGGTCCTAGCAGTGATACCTATGCTAGGCCCGTCAACCTCTTATATATATATATATATATATATATACACATATATATATATACAATATTAAATAAATGGAAAACTATATTTATAAAACCATATTTATTTCATTATATATATTTCGGGGATATCATATTAACAATATGCTATGCCTTCATCAGACAAAATACAATATAAACAGTTTTATAGATAAATATATTCGACATACCGTAATAAACATCAACTTCATTTGAAGAGGTTTACTCTAGCAGTGAAAATACAGAGAGAAAGAAAGAGAGAAAGAAAAGAGGGAAAAACGAAAGAAAGAAAGACAAAACGAAGAAAAGGAAGAAAAAGAAGAAAAAGAAAAAGAAGAAATGCATGGAACAAAATAGAGAGATGGAAAAATAGATAAAGTGAAGAGCTTCATGTAAAGAGACAGAAAGATATATATATATATAGAGAGAGAGGAAATAGAGATAGATACATATATATATATAGAAAATTAGGTAGTGGGAGGTCATTTTGAGTAAGTGTATCAATGATACATTTATTTATTTATTTATTTATTTATTTATTTATTTAGCTCAAGTATTAATGTAAGGGAGATATATAGAGAGATATAGAGAGATATATAGAGAGAAAAAATTTTTAAAATATCCAGACATATTCGAGGCGTAGAAAACCCTATGTTTTAATGTATTAGTATTTATAAAACTTACACTACACTGTAAATATCAGTATTCCTGAATGAAACAAGTATTCACAATGTGTGAAAATTCATTATCTTATGTTTAGTTTTAAAAATTCATATGTCTATGTGACAGCTACAAATCTCAATGTGAATCCAACTGATTCACTCCGCAAACTCTAAGTTATCGGAAAACATTCTCAATGTGGTATAAAAATTTGAGCGTATTATTATTCTTGCGATTACTCTACAAGATTATCTATCAAGCAGAAATAGAGAGCAGATTTCAATATACTAATCGAAAATATATATTATATTATAAACATAATAATAAGTAAAAATATAGAATAGAAAACTAAAAAAATATTACGAAAGAATATTACATAATAAAAATATTGCATATTAAAAATACTACGTATTAAAAAATATTACGTATTAAAGATTTGCATATAAAAATTTACATATAAAAATATACATATAAAAATTTACATATAAAAATTTACATATAAAAATATATAAAAATATTTAAAAAATATTAAAAAAAATAAATAAAATAAAAATAAAAATATTATAGAATACTACAATACTAAAAGAATAAAAGTAAAAATAAAAATAAAAATAAAAATAAAGATAAAAATGAAAATAAAAATAAACCACAAAAAAAAAAACAACCCTTCAAAGTTAATTGACAATATATTGCCACGTTCACTACAAGACAAAGCCAAAAATTATCTATCAAATCACATCTAGCAAAGAATATCGTAAAAAGATTATGATGTCCAATTATGTCTAGATATGTTCCTATGTTTAATATAGAAGTTTATCTAGTGTAAGGTTAATTCAAAAAATTTGGAGCATCGGCTTTTAGGGTAGCTTAATTTTTCATGAGGAATGTTTAGATAAAAATAAAAATAAATAAAATAAAATAAACAATAAAAAGAGTAAAACGAGGGAATCAAAGATTTAGGAATCAAAAGATTTATCGGCTAGTTCTCATATAAATATAAATCAAACTAAATATACTACATTTTAAATTTAAATTTATATTTAAACGTTGAGTTTAATCTATGTTTGCAACAACTGAATAAATTTGTCCGTAGGTTAAGGGAGTTTTTAGATTTTAGTATAAAGAATATCTCCTCTGCACAGAGGTCACATGTCTCAGAGGATGAATTAAAAGGAATCCCTCTTGAGACTATATTCCAAGCCGTCGAATATCTAACGTTATCTAGCTTAAGTTGCCAGAGTACCCCTGATAGTGCCGTTGAAGATTTTTTATTTGGATCTGTGAAAGAATTCTTGTGGTTATTATAGCGAAGTTTAAATTCCGTCGATGTGGAACCGACGTAGTTAAAAGAATTAGAGTCAGTATTAACATTACAATTGTATACTATATTTTTAACTAAGCAGTTGTTATTTAACGGACATTTAGATCTATCTCTACAGTTACATTTGTTAACTTGTATATTATTTATGCTATTATCAGTAGGTTTTAAGTTCCTATTATTTATTCTATTAATATTTTGTGCTAAATTTTTGGTGGATGAGTAGGTTAATTTAATTGTATGCCTATTGAAGATTGAGTGATACCTATGTGTTCTAGGGAAGCGATTATCAAGAGCTTTGAAAAATAATTTAGCGATGTGGGTTTTAATGTTTAGTGAGAAAGGGGGGGGGGGGGGCAAACCAAATTATGTTCCTAGTTCTATTTCTTTTTTGTCCTTTGGAATTATTGTAATGCTTTCTATTATAGTTGTTAATGTTGTTGCCGTAATTAAAAAAGTTGTTACTTTGTTTAGTTTGTCTATCATTATCTATGTATACAATCTTATCAGCATACCCTGCCCTAGCTAGTGCATCATTATAGTATTGGGCCTTTTCGTCAAAAATCTTTCTATTCGACGAGATCCTAGAGATACGTTTTTGGACTGAGTTTACTATAGTGTTTTTGACAGATCTGGGGTGGTTAGAGTTAAAGTTGACATAGTTTAAGTTTTCATTCAACTTGTGAAAAGGATAGTGGAGACATGTGTTGAGATTTAATGTTATATCTAGGAAATTGACTATTCTATGGTTGTTCTCAATTTCTATTTTAAGGTTAAAGTAATTAAAAAATTTTGTAATTTGTTTACATTTTCTATTTAGTTCAGGGTTATTATTATTAATAAGTAAAAGCATGTCATCCCTATATAAACCTCCGGTAGTACCAGGTATTTTCCTATGTAGCGAATTGATTAAAAATAAGCCCACAAGGTCAGTTACCTGAGCTGAGTCGGAAGATCCCATAGTTATGTCAAAATTGCTATCTCTATCTGCTCTAGTCCATAATTTGTCATTAAATTCTATCAGAGTTTTCCTAGCCGATAATATAATATGCATTTCTTTGCTAGTTAGGTCCGTATGTTTGAATGCGTAATTTAGTGCCCTATTTAGTAGACTAGGGGTAATAGAAGAATAATAGTTAGCTATATCAAGTTGAATAAACCTATTATTATTGTCATATTTAATTTGCCTAAACCACTCAACAACCTCTCCAGTTCCCTTCCACAAGCTCAGGTTAGATACACAATCCAAGTTCTTAATTTGCAGTATCACCCTGTCAAGAATGCTTTTACTTAATTTTCCCAGGTCCGATTTTGAAGGTGCGATCAATCTCACTGGCAGGTCATTTTCAAAATTGCTCTTGTGGTCCTTCATATTGATCTTCGGTTTCCTGGGCACGAAAGGTTGTGTTCTGTTCTCAATTTCCAACTCATGCATTATACAAGATGCTTCAACATTCATTTTCTCAAGTTCGGCCTTATCTGCTACCTTGTATTTTTTCCTCAGCTCTTTCAGTATGAGGCCATTATACATGTCTTTCCGCACTCCATAGAGGTTGTTGGTCTTGTCAGATTTCACCAAGATCTTCTCAGTTTTCTCTAAGCTCTCAATGTTATTCTTAATGCCTTTCAGATATTCCTGGCCTTTAAAGTTTCTCTTAAATTTGACCCCTTGTATGATAGAAATTATATCGTTTTCAAAGTCAGATAAAAGTTTGTTAGGGGGTGGATTTCTTTTAGATTTGAAAACTTTGTTTAAGTCCGTATTAGTATTAATAGTATTCTATAATATTTTTATTTTTATTTTATTTATTTTTTTAAATATTTTTTTAAATATTTTTATATATTTTTATATGTAAATTTTTATATGTAAATTTTTATATGTATATTTTTATATGTAAATTTTTATATGTAAATCTTTAATACGTAATATTTTTTAATACGTAGTATTTTTAATATGCAATATTTTTATTATGTAATATTCTTTCGTAATATTTTTTTAGTTTTCTATTCTATATTTTTACTTATTATTATGTTTATAATATAATATATATTTTCGATTAGTATATTGAAATCTGCTCTCTATTTCTGCTTGATAGATAATCTTGTAGAGTAATCGCAAGAATAATAATACGCTCAAATTTTTATACCACATTGAGAATGTTTTCCGATAACTTAGAGTTTGCGGAGTGAATCAGTTGGATTCACATTGAGATTTGTAGCTGTCACATAGACATATGAATTTTTAAAACTAAACATAAGATAATGAATTTTCACACATTGTGAATACTTGTTTCATTCAGGAATACTGATATTTACAGTGTAGTGTAAGTTTTATAAATACTAATACATTAAAACATAGGGTTTTCTACGCCTCGAATATGTCTGGATATTTTAAAATTTTTTTCTCTCTATATATCTCTCTATATCTCTCTATATATCTCCCTTACATTAATACTTGAGCTAAATAAATAAATAAATAAATAAATAAATAAATGTATCATTGATACACTTACTCAAAATGACCTCCCACTACCTAATTTTCTATATATATATATGTATCTATCTCTATTTCCTCTCTCTATATATATATATATATCTTTCTGTCTCTTTACATGAAGCTCTTCACTTTATCTATTTTTCCATCTCTCTATTTTGTTCCATGCATTTCTTCTTTTTCTTTTTCTTCTTTTTCTTCCTTTTCTTCGTTTTGTCTTTCTTTCTTTCGTTTTTCCCTCTTTTCTTTCTCTCTTTCTTTCTCTCTGTATTTTCACTGCTAGAGTAAACCTCTTCAAATGAAGTTGATGTTTATTACGGTATGTCGAATATATTTATCTATAAAACTGTTTATATTGTATTTTGTCTGATGAAGGCATAGCATATTGTTAATATGATATCCCCGAAATATATATAATGAAATAAATATGGTTTTATAAATATAGTTTTCCATTTATTTAATATTGTAAATATACTCCAAATATTTGTCGAGTGCTTTTATATCAGTTATAAATATTTACTAGTTGTAACCCAACAATTTTAAATATAACTTTACACATATATATATATATATATATATATATATATATATATATACATATATA
>OZ024742.1:327715498-327720498 GCA_964016885.1 Eledone cirrhosa
ACCCTCCGTCTGAACTGTCAGGCGGTGGGTCAGCTCATCTTTACCCCTCCTAGAGGTGAAAAACCTGTTTTAAAAAATTTTGTGTAAAAAATTTCAATCGTCTAACAGAAATGTTAAACGCAGCGAACGAAAATAGTGGTGGGGGGACAGCGGTAAGAGTTGTAAGCTCGCACGCTTTAGTCCTCCCTTCCTTCCCAACTAACGTCATAGAGAAGGAAGGAAAAATGAAAATAAAAACGGACGAATCTGCGGAGGAAAAAAAATTAAATGACGAAAACAACGAAAAAAAAAAATTTGAAAAATTGCATGACAATACTAATAACACAAACAAAGACACAACAAACAAAAAAATAACAGTTGAAAATAACATAATATCAGAAAACAAAGCAGACGACAAGATTTCTTTTGCACAGAAAACAAAGAAATCTTTGACTTATATAGCGGAAAACATTTCAGATGTGGTACGAAGGATCACGGACGCAAAACAATACATAAGTGAAGGTGAGAATGGTATTTTATTGGTAAAAATGCCTCAAGAATTCACGAAAGACATTGAAAGCCGAACGGTCAAGTTTCGGACCATCAACAACAGTACAAAAAAACCTGAACAGCCTTCTCAAGCAGATATCAAAACAGTACTCGCAGAAGTACTGAATGAAACAACTTTCATAAGAAAAGACAGACTGTATGGAAGCCTAGCAATTATCATGAAGAACGAATCGGCGGCAAAAAAATGTGCTTTGTCACCGATTCGTTCGAAAAATTTCACCTTTTATCCATCTTATATGGGGAAAAAAACTCAACGCATATGGCTGGATGCAATGATGCCAGATGTGGACTACTGCTGGCTCATAGCTGGCTTCATCGATCCAGTGAATGACAACGTGATTTCCATTGGGAAAACCACAGGCAATGCGTTCAGTGGAACAGGTATAGAGCTGGTAGTACAAATGAAGCCTGAACGCATCGCCCAAATACCCGACAGAATCCTATTAGAGGACCACGGGTATATAAACATTAGCGTGGAGGGGAGAAGGCCGTCCTGCCATATCTGTGCAGGCAGAGGGCACCTGAAGGCCGCTTGTCCCCAACTCAACAAAAAGAAAACCCTGCTACCAACACCAGCTCCACCACCACCACCACAACAGATAAACAAACAACAAAACTCAGTCCCACCCAACCCGTCCCTCAGTAACACCACAACACCACCACAACACAAACAGTCACAACACATTACCCCAAAACAAAATACAGGCCCACCCAACCTCTCACTCAATAAAACAACACAACCACCGCAGACACAACACACAACACAGTCTAACATAGTGACATCCATCTCCCCCACAAAGAAAACCAACACGGAAACATTACCAGCAAACATACCTCTTCCCTCCAACACTGAAGATAACCCAACGAATTCGGAGGAAGAAACGGAGTCCTTCAGACAGATTAAAAGGAAAAAAAGAAAACATGTGCAAAACACACAAGGACAAACAACCCCCACCCAAATCGCAACACAATCTAACAAAACAGAAAACACCCCTCCAGCAACAAACAAAACCAAACCTGCCCCTCCCCTCTTCGAAACACTCACACCATCGGAAAAAAAGACATTACACTATACTTACATCAACAGAAACAATAATAAATTAAATGAACTCATATACAATAATCCTTCGGTACAAACCGAAGGTGTAAACTTTGTTTCATCAGAAAACCACCCACATTTAAAACTAATAAAAATCCCAATGAACCTCTACCAAAAACTAAAAAAGGATTTTAAGGAGGACGTAGGACCACCCTCTGTCAAACCCATAAACCGCGTCCTACTAAAAAGCTTTCCCCCTCCCCTTCCCCTCCCCAACACAACTCCAAACACCCCAACCCCACCACACACCGACGACCCCACACCACCACAAGACACCCCTTCACCCAACACCCCCGACCCCATGGAAGTCGTGCAACCCGAACCCCGGGAAGCGGAAAGGTAGGTCTCTACACTCTCCTTTGGCTCTGCCGCCCACATGGATGTGTTAAGAGTAGGATGTTTGAATGCACGTGGCCTGGGCTCAACTTGGAAGCAAGCAAAGCTTCTAAATGACCTCAGGTCATGTAGTATAAATGTAATGGTTATCTGTGAGACTCGAATCAGCGTCATGCGGCAGCTGGCCCCCACCTTCGATGACTTTGAGGTGCATGCATCTCTCTGTCAACCTGGAGGTGGGGGTGGGGTTGTCGTGCTGCTGCAAAAACACCTGGGTCTTGCCGTACAGGTTGTGCACTCGGACCCGGAGGGTCGTTTGTTGGTGCTAGACGTTGGCAGTAGTGAAAGTGCGGCCTTGAGACTGGTCGCCGTCTACTCCCCTTTCGGAGCTGAACGGCCCGACTTCTTCCAGCGTTTGGAGACTTTTCTGGGAACGTCGCGTTCCCTGCTTCTAGCGGGGGATTGGAATGACATCCTAGATGCACGTTGGGACTATGCAGGAGCATGTCCTAATAGAGGGGGGTGTAACAGCCTCAAGGGGTTACTCGACCGTTTTAACTTGGTCGATAGATATCGACTAGATTTTCCAACTGTGCCTACCTGGACTTGGAGAAACCACAGTGGTCAATCTAGATCGTACTTAGATAGATTCTTAGTTAGAAGTAAGGATAGGGACATATTAAGCTGTCCAGAAATGCGCACGGTTGGCTACACGGATCACAAATTAGTGACCTGCGTGGTCAATCTCGAGAAAACACATAGACAGGGTCCCGGTTACTGGAAACTTAATTTGTCTTTACCGGCAAAAGAGACTTACAGAAACCGGATTAGCAGATTAGTTAAGGAGAGGTTGACGGGTGCAATCGTCAACAACCGATGGTGGGCATCTCTCAAAAGAGAGATTAGAACAGAATCAATAAGTTATAGCAAGATGTTAGCTGCCAATAGGAATAGAAACGAGAAAGAATTAACAGGTAAATTAGAAGAGGCAATCAAGAGCGAAGATGTGGCCAGAGTGCTGGCATCGAGGACGGCCTTGAACCAGTTTTTCGATGCAAAGCATGAAGGCTGCGTCATTCGAAGTAAAATACGTGCTCTAGGTAATGAGGGGGCCAAAGCCGTTGGATGGGCCCGCGTGACAGAAGCTAAAAGTGGAAATCGATCCACCATCCGGTCGTTGCAAGACGAAGATGGACGAGTGATCCGGGAGCCTAAGCAGATGTGCGAGGCCTTTCAAAAGCACTTTGCCCGATTGTTCGGGGGAGGCGAGGGTCCGGGCCGGGGCGTGGATTTCGGTCCATACCTCGACGGCCTGCCGCGTCTCTCGAACAAAGAGGCAGAGTCCTGCGAGGGACCAATCTCGGCTGATGAGATCGGAGATGCGCTGAGCCAATGCAGCAGACGCAAATCTCCAGGTCTCGATGGTATACCTTACGAACTTTATTTAGCAATGCCGGTCTTCTTCTCCGAACTCCTCGAAGCGGTCTACTGCAATTGGCAGCAGAACGGGAGAATTCCTTGTTCTGTAGCCAAGGGCGTAGTCACGCTGGTGAGGAAGGACGAGAACAAGGGGGATAGTATAAATAATTTTCGGCCCATAACCCTGCTAAACACAGAGTTAAAGATTTTGGCCAAGGTGTTAGCAAAGAGGTTGGCGCTTGTCGTGGGTGGCCTGGTGGGAGATGCGCAGACATGTGCTATCCCATCCAGGTCCATTCACGATAACCTCCACCTCATGCGATACATCATAGAGAGGGTTGGCAACAAACCCGGCTTCGGTGGGGCCCTGATCAACTTGGATCAGTCTAAGGCCTTCGATAGGGTCGACCATGGTTACCTGGATGCGGTGCTAGCGGCGGCTGGGTTCGGTCCTGTTTTCAGAGGCTGGATCACTGCCCTACATAGCAACCACATCTGTTCTAGGATCAAGGTGAACGGCTACCTTTCGAAGCCGTTCGAAATCACACGATCCATTCGACAGGGGTGCCCTCTCTCCTCCCTTCTGTACGTATTGACTCTCGAGCCTTTACTGAGGAAGTTGGAGTTGTTGCAGGGTATCCCCCTGGAACCAGGATTGAGCAAAGCGGTGTCGGCCTACGCCGATGACGTAACAGTAATGGTATCAACCGACTCGGAGATCGAGGCGATCGGTACCTTACTGGAGGAGTACGAAAGGTTGTCAGGAGCGAAACTGAACCGGGAAAAATCCATCGGGCTGCAACTCGGAACGTGGAGAGGCAAACCGATGCCTCCTGACGGTGTCGTCGGACACTGGACGGAGGGCCCGGTAAAGTTGCTTGGGGTCTGGTTTGGACCGGACCTCCAGGTGGAAAAGAACTGGAACGAGGTTACGAACAAGGTGTTTGCACTAACCCAGAAATGGGCCAAGTGTAAGCTGTCCCTAAAAGGCCGGGCGGAGGTGGCGAACATTTACATAGCGTCCGTCACTTACTACCGCCTGACTGTCGTGCCTTGCCCTAAGGAAACACTCACCACCATGGAACGCATGCTCTTCCAATTTCTTTGGAAGAAGCGTCCTCCTATGGTGAGAAGATCCATCTGCTGCCAACAACCTTCGAAAGGAGGGCTGGGGATGCCGTGGTTGATGATGCGTAGGCACGCATTAAGGCTACGGCACCTACAGGTATTCCTCACTGGTCAACCGGTGTGGGCTCCGTTCGTGAAACGAGCCTTTCCGAGACTCGTCTCACTCACCGAGCTACAGTCCTGGGTCAAGCAAAGATCCGGAAAACTGGGAGACTGGCACACTGAGTGTGCTCAGGCGCTCAGGGCTCTCTGGCAAGCGGGCCGGGCCATCGGTGGAGAATCCACCTCATCATTCTATAGAGGGCTGGTGGCTAGCAGGGGCGATGACACCCTTGGAGAGTCGCTGGACATGGAAGAAGACGAACTGGCCAGCCTGTTCGGTAGGACTTTCGGCCCAGGACCAATGGACAACTTCCAGAAGTCACTGGCCTGGCAGTGCTACCGAGGGGCTCTACCCGTTCGAGAGAGG
>OZ024742.1:327722998-327727998 GCA_964016885.1 Eledone cirrhosa
CCCCTAGGTTTAGCTTGTCGTTTTGAACGACGAAACGTTTATCGACCGTTCATAGAGGAATTTTTGTTGCTATCAATTTTTCTCCTTTTCCATTTTGTTTGGAGTCGCTAACATGCCAAGTCTGGGAAACAATATTTTATAATTCTCTTCCGACATATTTTCCTATTTATCCTTTTTTTTTTTAAAATATAAACTAGTCAGGAAAAGACGGCTATGTTTTTGACATTTGTATGGACTTTTCTAAACTGTGAAATTCATCACCTGATGCTCTGCTAGAACATTTGTTGGATAGTATCTTGAAGTATAACCAGTGTATAAAGGGTGACGGGTCTACTTCCAGGTATGTGCGCCTGCAGAGATTCGTGAGTGTTGATCATGTATGATCGCACTTTGTCAGGCATTTCTTCTCACAGCTCATCTCTTTGCGGGAGCAGCGGTCCTGGCTCAAACGAATACCAAGATTGAGCTCCTGCGTTCACAGCTGTTTATCTCTATCAGAGGATTTTCAGCTCAGGGTCTTTAGACAAGATCCAGAAATCCGTGCGTTGCAACCAATTTCATTGTTGGTTCAGTATCAACAGGAAATACAGCAAGCCGAGCTTATCTGAAATGTGCGCAGGGTGACGAAAACTTTCAATATGCAGAATTTCAGTGCACGAACATTATTGATTTTAAAATTCATTTACAGCTGCTTCGTAAGTCATGACGGTAGCACTACGACACCGTTAGGAGGTAGGAGCATATAAATGGATGATGAAATGGTTGATAGAACTAGAGAGGGATATTATATACACCAAGGTGGAGGGGTGCCATGTGTGCGGCCCTAATAACGGGGTTACTCACGAGAATAGAGTTGGAAGACGGTAGTTGTCTTTGGCATTCAAGGTTTCAGGGACCCGTGGGTTTTCTTTTTAACCTCATATGACTATGCTCTTATTGAAAGGTTTCCCTTTTCTATTAAACTATTGTTTTATGTCTGGTTTCTCAGACTAAGGCTTTTGTGATTTCCTTTTGTTGTGTCTCCATATTGTCGCCATTGATGCTAATAAAATATAATATTATTACTGTCATTATTATTGTCATCATCATCATCACCATCATCATCACTAACATCATCATCATCATCATCACTAACATCATCATCATCATCATCATCATCATCGTCGTCGTCGTCATCATTATCGTCATTACCGTCGTCGTCATTATTATTATTATCACTATTATTGTTGTTGTTGTTATTGCTGTTGGTGGTGTTTTTGTTGTTGTTTAAAAGTAAAATGAAGTATGGCGGCGAGATACAGTACACTGACAGTTATCGGAATAGCAGCGAAATATATAAAGGGAAAACAATGCTAACAACCTTCAGCCATAGTCCTCCTCCTCCTCCTCCTCCTCCTCCTCCTCCTCCTCCTCCTCCTCGTCGTCGTCGTCGTCGTCGTCATCATCATCATCATCATCGTCATCAGCATCGTCATCATCATCATCGTCGTCGTCGTCATCGTCACCATCATCATCCTCATCATCATCGTCGTCATCGTCATCGTCATCATCATCATCATCATCATCATCATCATCATCATCATCACCACCATCATCGTCATCATCGTCGTCATCATCGTCGTCATCATCATCATCATCATCATCATCAGCATCGTCATCATCATCATCATCATCATCATCATCATCATCATCATCATCATCATCATCATCATCATCATCATCATCATCGTCATCATCATCATCATCATCATCATCATCATCATCATCATCATCATCATCATCATCATCATCATCATCATCATCGTCATCATCATCATCATCATCATCATCATCATCATCATCATCATCATCATCATCATCATCATCAGCATCATCATCATCATCATCATCGTCGTCATCATCTTCGTCCCCAAGACACCCCTGCTACTCCCCCACACCATCACAATCATTATCATCATTACCCCACAACCTCAACCTCCACCAACACCATGATCATCATCACCGCCACCGCCACCGCCACCACCACCATCACTATTATCATCATGGTATTCATCCGCACTTTTATCATTATGATCATCATCATTTGCTGCAGCAGCAAATAGTAACACCGCCACCACCATCATCACCACCACTACCAACAACAATGACACCGTAACCAAGCTTCTGGAGATTATACTGAGCTGGAAGCAAAAGTGCCCCCATCACCACCTCCACCACCACTGCCACCGCCACCACCACCACCTCCACCACTGCCACCACCACCACCACCAACACCGCCACCACCACCACCACTATCATATAAGAAGAGACGGTAAATTAGAAGCAATTTCACGCCTTCAAGATTATATTTACTGTAAAACAGATGTGGGAGATGACTTCACCAGTTATTGCTGGCTACTTTTCATTCACGGACTGTCATCCAGACACTGTCACTAACTCTTGCATAACACGCACGCACACACACACACACACATATATATATATAGGCACAAGCACACACACATATATACATACATATATATGTCTGCCCGTCTGTGTATGTGCGTGGTATGCAAAAGTTAGTGAAGTTCTAATAGTCGTAATTCAGCTCAGACAAAGTAAATTTATGATCAAGAAACATTGTAGTTTTGTCCATCCCATTGTTTTGTTGTCTCCAGCGAACCCAGATCCCCGTGGTTCATTGTCTCACTTTCCAAGTTTGTTGGCCAGTATTTGAGGAATGTATGATTGTTATTTTTGGTCGTTCTCTTCTTGACTAATTTTTGATGTAGTTGTTAGTAGTTGTTAGTAACTGTGGGGTCAAATTGCCAGAACCAGCGACCTTTAAACAAACATGAGGCCGTCAAGGGCTCAATCCATAAAGAGGTGTATTATTGAACCTTAAAGTATTACCTCGTTATACAGATTTGTATAATTAAATTAAATTATATAATATAAGTATAGGTGTTCTGAAATAGCGATTTATATGAATGTCCGTATAGTATATTATACTATAGGTGCATTCATATATACATCGCTACTTCAGAGCACATAAACTAATTTCTAATTTTTAATGGGCCGGCACCCGCTCTGTATGTTAATGAGTTTAAATAGCTCACAAATATAACTGGAATTCTATAAGAATCCAGCTTCTATAACTCTTGGCAGAAAAGAAGGGGTATGTAGTCTTGACAACCAAGTGAGAAACAGTACTACCGTCGATTTCTCCTCTTTGCTTCTGCCGAGACTAAGTATGTAACGTAGTCACTACTTCAAAATTCATAGCGAATGGTCTTCAAAATGTTATTAAATAAACATACAGTATTTTATCAAATATCTTATACGTACATTAGATATATAATAATGGATTGGCGGTGTATTGGCAGTATCGGCAGAGGGTCGGACGCCATACTTTGACGCATAGAGTTACGTCCCTTGCCATTCTGAGTTCAAATCCCGTCGAGGTTAACTTTGCCTTTCATCCTTACGGGGTCGATAAAATAAAGTACCAGTAATGCACTGGGATAATTGCTGGCCTTGTGCCAAAAGTAGAAACAATTAAATATATAATAATTTCCTGCAATCAATAAATAATTCACTAAACCTCACTGCGGCTAAGCAGCATTGTAGAAGTAGCCATAGTAGTGGAGTAGTTGGTATGGTAGTGTGGCTTGTCATAAAATTTGAAAAAAGAATTAGAAGAAAAAGATTTTTTTTTGCGTTTTATTTTTTTATTAGAATTGTAGAGGCGAGCTACGCTCCGGGTGTGTTGTCACCCACCGTTCCTTATAGGACGTCTGTAGCAGTGTTCTGGAAATATCCCAAACGATGGAGATAGTTGTAGTTGTATGGTGTTATGGGATGTCACATGATTTCTGTGGATGAGTTTGAACTGTGAAGCAGAAAATGCGGGCTTAGTAATTTTCTTAATGTTGTCAGAATAAGAGGTTTGGAAGTAAGAGGTTTAGAAAACTAGGTTTGTCAGCTTAACATACTAAGTTGAAATTATATTATTTGGGAGAATCAGGCGTATAACTGAGATGAAGTGGTGCATATTGTAAAGCCAGCCGAGAGTGCACCAGCACCAGCTTTGAATGTACCACGGTAGAATGTACAAAACAGGAATAAGTACCGCAAATCATTTCACCCAACATGGTCCTAGTTTTGCCAATCCACTGCCCATGCACTGGTAATTTTTTATCGACCTCGAGGGGTTGAAAGGCATCGTTGACTTCGATGGGATTTAAACTCAGTGCACAGAGAGACATACAATTTATACAAAGCATACATTCCAATACCCTAAGAACTCTTTTATTTCACCGCAATGTAAGATATTAAAACATGGTCAAACTTTGTGGAGAAAAATGTCTCATGTTGATGCACAGTCTGCAACTGGCGGAGTTTAACGTCAAAGTAGTATGTGCTCTTGGGTTCAAATCTTATTGTCGACGAGGCCGCATAGGTTGTTGTTTGGTCAGCCCCATGTTTGCCCTAATCAGCAAACACCTATGACCAAAGACATTATAGCCGTGACCATCATGTCGTTTTTCAGTACCGTATCCATTTATTCAGACGTTAGGGATTGATCTGAAAGAGATTTGGCTGCTATAATTAGCATGAAGATGAATAAATAGAGATCTGTATGCTGAATCGTGGCCTCTTAAATTGTTGTAGCTTCAAGTCAGCCTTAATCGAACAGATCCTTGATCAACTCATTCCATCCATGGCCCTCCAATTTCAATATAAATATATAATATGTAGAACTACATTATTTAATAGTTTCATCCTTTTTCTTAACATGACAGTATGTGATATGAGAAAAACTTGGTACCCATGTTTAACATGCCAAGTGACCACAAGAATCGTGGTCTATATTCACTTTTGAATGTGTATTTTATATAACGTTGAAGTTTATATTGATAATTATTCTATATAATGTAGCCTAGTGATTAGGGTGTTAGGCTCATATTAATAAGGTCGGGGATTCGATTCCCAGACTGGGTAATGCGTTATGTTCATGA
>OZ024742.1:327732998-327742998 GCA_964016885.1 Eledone cirrhosa
TTATTAAACATAAACATGTCATATATGTTTTCATATACACCCTTATAATATATATATGTATATAAGCATGTCTGAATGTGTGTGTGTGTGTGTGTGGGCAAATTTGAACGATTTAGTTGAAGTGATTAATTTAGCTCTTTGCAGTCTAAAATGGTCAGAAAACTTCGATGTGCGATAAACACGCACATAAATTGTAGCACATATCGAAATAGATGTGTGTTTTGGTAGATTGGGAAGAATATATAATTGCTCCCCCCTCCCCCCGGTTCCACCGCCACTGTATATATATATAATTAAAAAGAAAATTATGCTCTGTGTTCTTTCCTAAGGGCTTAATATATCGAGTTTCTTCGCATTTAGTTGAAACTGGTATTATACCCAAGTTATTTATCTCCTATATATATAGATATGTGTATCCCGGGTGCAGTCGGGAATAACCACAGTATATATATATATATATATATATATATATATATATATATATATATATATATATATATATAGATACACACACACATATATATATATATATATATATATATATATATAATCTTTTATTATGGCTATTGGTGAGGTGTGTTACTAAAAAATTTCACCTGCGCACTCATAGGATCCCCAGTCTTATTGATGATTCTGTGGGTACGTAGATGAGACTCTAGAGTAACAAGGCCTAGCCATGATAAATTAATATTTAAAATCTACTTCGGTATTGAGTTTTCATTCTTACGTCCTTTAATAATTGACGTACTCTCAGCACTTGAATAATCGTCCCCACCCCCGTTTATTAATTTTTTATTTCCCTCGCACCTCCCAGCTGCTTCTCAAACTTTGCTAATCTATCACCGGCGAAATTTTACTGTAAATGATTCATATTGATACTGCAACTGGAGAATCTAATAATTTTATTTTACATTAAAAAAACAACAACATTATAATTAACAAAAGGGCAGTGGATTGGCTGTATCAATAGAGGGTCGGACGCCATGCTTTGACGCATAGAGTTACGGCCCTTTCCATTCTGAGTTCAAATCCCGCCGAGGTTAACTTTGCCTTTCATCCTTACGGGGTCAATAAGATAAAGTAACAGTAATGTACTGGGATAATTGCTGGCCTTGTGCCAAAAGTAGAAACAATTATAATTAACAAAAGATGAATATTACAAGAAATCCCATTTTTTTGAACGTGCACTATACAATTACTGATTTCCTAAGCTCTCTCCCATTATTGCCTCCTCTCCTATTAATTGGGACCCGAGAGTACCCCTAAATTCTCCTCCTATCTATGTCTATCCATAAAAACACTCTTTTCATCTCCCTCTGTGTATCTACTTAAACAAATTCTATCTCTCTCTATATCTACCACGACACCGCCTATCTTATCCCACTGATTGGGCGTGCGTGTGTGTGTACCATTCATTACATACCCATGGTAACATTATGGAGGGATTTGTCTGCATTAATTCAATTTCATATCCACCAGCACGCTCTTTTGAGTGAGTTCCTAAATTCCTTCATGAAATTGATGGCATGCACCGTGGAAACTAATCCAACCAATCACGTGGCTGGAGTTTAGTTTTTTATTACTGTGAGTATTTTTATTTTTACTGTTTAGCCAGAGACGGAAAGACACTGCCCATGACTCTTTATAATGTCTATATTGAGTGTTATTTTTGTCGCCTGTTGTCACTAAAATCTTTGTGTATTTTTGTTATAATGATAGATCCTCAGTCAGATTCAACGATGAACATTCAGTTGTTTGATCAACTGAACTACCTACACTTAAAATTAATGTGAACGTAATTGAGTATTCAATGAAATTTCCGAGGAGAAACAGCCTTAGAATAACTGGTATGAGCCATGTAATTCATTTTTGACATAGTTGATCACAATTTACTGTCAGTCACAGAGCTTAAGTTTATTTGAAGTTAATGTAAAAGAAACTTGAACCAGAAACATGAGCGCGCAGAGATATCGAAAGTGAGACCTCATGATTGTAAAGCCAATATCTGAATCTCTGAGCCACACTTTCCTCCATTATTGTGAATGTCTATAAAGTCGGTGTGTTAGCAGAATGGTGAATCTATTGGAGAATATATACTGCGTTATTTATTCCGTTTCTTTACGTTCTGATTTCAAATTCAGCCGAAGTAAACTTTGTCTTTCATCCTCCAATAGTCGATTAAATAAAGAACCGGTGAAATAATATGGGTCGATATAATCGGCTTTTCCCACTCAGAAAACTACTGGTCTCGTGTTTAAATTTGAACATGTTAATATGAATTTATACATAAAGAAATTCAACACGAAGAAAACTTTACTAAAAGAACAATGCATTAGAAAAATGGTTTATTAGTATGACGCTTATATGGAGTTGGAAAAGAGTCCTTTCGTTGCCTTAATTAGTCCTTCACCGGGAAATAAATACAGAGTGAAAAGGGGGGATAATTCAGAAGGGGAGGAAAAAAGAGAGACGAGATTTTAAAAGAAATATCCGAAAACAGGAAAAGGAAGAGAGAGAAAATAACTCTAGTTATCTACTTATATATATAACCAGCAATTTCTCTGTCTGTCTGTCCGACAGTGGAAACACGTGCGTAGAGAGAGAGTGAGAGTGAAGGAAAGAGACAGACTACGAGAGGGGGATAGCGGGAGGGAGAGAGGGAGAGAGAGAGAGAGTGAATAGACGCTAAAACACGTGCTACAGAAATATTACCTTCCCCTTCCTTTATAGAAACATTACCTTCCCCTCTCCACTGACTTTGGTCACTGATGCCGAGGGAATCGCTGGTTGCTATAGAGACACCTTGCACAAGCCAGAAGTAACCAGTTCGAGGCGGTTCTGACGTGACACCATGCGAAGAAGGTTGCCATTGAATTTGTGGTTTGAAGAAGGTTGCCATTGAATTTGTGGTTGTTGCTGCTGATAATAAGGACCATTTGAAGAAGGTTGCTGCTGATGAGGTAATTTATTAATCAGATTGCGCAGTTCCATAACCTACGTTTGATTTGTTCAATTTTTTTCTTCAATTTTTTTTATTTTTTTTTTTTTATTTCTTATTGAAAAGATATAAATAATAAAATAAGGTTAGAAATTTAAATACAATTAAATACGATTTAATTTCCATTTCCAGCAGCCAATATCCAGTGTTCAATTTCATGAAAAAATTGGAAATAATTCAAATGAAGTTTAACTTTTGAACATTTGTTTTGACAATAAAAAAATATTTCCTTATTCACACCTAATGGTATGATTAAAATTTCATAGGAATATTTTTTTCTAACCGCCAGTTATTTATTTTCTCCTTTTTCGTTTTAACATATATTTATTTCAAAGATTTCACCGTTTAGATAACATATACATGCATCAAAGACACACCGAGAGACGGTGAACATGTGGTGCCGAAAACATTTCTAATCCAAATCTCAACAATATCAGTATATACACTAGATTTGCTAGCAGAAAACCGCCCACCGGGTGGTTTTCTGCTAGTCTCTATATATATAAAACGGTAGATGTCTGTCTGTGTGTGTGTATGATTTTGATGATTTTTTTCCAATGTGCTCCAAATTTACCAGGGCAGGTCAACGCGTAATTATTTTTGCCAAAAATGTCCTGCTTCTATGAAAAAAAATCGATAAAATTAAATACATGCTGTAACCCTCTCTCTTACACGCTTCATTCCTCTCACTACTCTCAATCTCCTCCGCAACTCTCTTTAAAAGGTTACTGCATCCGTCTCTGAAGGAACGCGACACAAACTTTGATAACCCTCTCTCTTACACGCTTCATTCCTCTCACTACCCTCAATCTCCTCCGCAACTCTCTTTAAAAGGTTACTGCTTCCGTCTCTGAAGGAACGCGACACAAACTTTGATAACCCCCTCTCTTACACGCTTCATTCCTCTCACTACGCTCAATCTCCTCTGCAACTCTCTTTAAAAAGTTACTGCATCCGTCTCCATTACAGTTTAGGTACACACTTACATTTTACATCAAATAACAAATATTCAAACGCAACAGATGAATTTATAAAACAACAAACGTAACAATAACGACCTCGCTATAATTTAACTGCTTTACTCTCTCTGTCGCTCTTCACTCCCTATATGGCAACACTACAGAGAGAGAAACAATGTATATGATCAAATAGAGCGTTCCGTATATTCCCCCTCTCTGTCGCTCTTCACTCCCTATATGACAACACTGCAGTGGAGCGTTCCGTATTGATATACGGCTTATCTGGGGCATTTTCAATCGGCTTATTGTAAATAACAACCCGCAAAATAACACTTCATATAACAAATTAATGCTATAGACATATAAATCGGAATGTAACCCGTGAACTTTTTCCTGGGCAAAATTATTCGAACAGACATGACCTCATTGCCAGAGTGTTCAGACTGAAACTGGCTAAACTCATGGCTTTAATAAAAAAAGGTATTTGGGGCTGTAAAATATAACATGTTCACCGTCGAATGGCAAAAACGAGGGCTGCCACATGCTCACATTTTGATTTGGTTAGCTGATAAAATCAATTCAAATGCCATAGACAGCTTCATTTCGGTTGAAATCCCTAACCCAGCAACTGACCAGGAATTACATGACATCGTCAAAGCTAACACGGTCCGTGTACGTCGGGTCCTAATGAGCATCACACGTGTCTGAAAGGGGGGTCGTGCAGTAAGGGATACCCCCAAAATTTGTTGACAAGACTCAGACTGGTGGCGATGGGTACCCCCTGTACAGGCGCAGAAGGCCCAAGAACGGTGGCTTCACCACAACAGTAAAGGGAGGTCAAATCGACAATAGATGGGTGGTCCCTTACTGCCCGCTTTTCTTGAAGATGTTCAACGCCCACGTCAACGTTGAGTTTTGCAACTACGTCAAGTCTATAAAATACATATGCAAATATGTAAATAAGGGCTCTGGTGAGGTCACAGAATACCTGGCGGGGCGGTACATCAGTAGCAATGAAGCTTTTTGGCGCCTATTTGGTTTCCCCCTACACCAACGGCACCCCGCCATCGTACAGCTTGCGGTAGATTTGGAAAATGGGCAAAGGGTTTACTTTACGGACCAAACCGCCGCCAAGCTAGCCGCCGATCCGAAAGAGACCACTCTGATAGGTTTCTTCAAACATTGCCAGTCAGATACATTTGCGCAATGAATTGTGTACTCCGAGGTTACATCCTACTTTATATGGTCGAAAAACACTTGGGTGCGAAGAAAGTCAGGTCAGGCTGTTGAAAGACATCCTGATGTAAAATTTGACAGCTGTCTTGGAAGGGTTTACACCGTGCCCCCAAGTCAGTATTAGTGCTTTCATCTCCTCCTTCTTCTGCATGAAGTTGTAGGCCCACAAAGTTTTCGGACCTCAAAACTGTTGATGGAGAAATATGTGATACGTACCGGGAAGCTTGCTTTAAGCGTGGTCTTTTGGAAGATGATTCGCAATGGGATTCTACTTTAGCAGAGGGTGCTTTGTTGAAATCACCTAAAGGTCTACGGGAACTCTTTGCCATTTTGCTTCAAAAGTGTGAATTGGGTGATCCTAAATCTTTATGGGTCAAGTACAGAGACTTCATGTCTGAGGATTTCCTGCGCCTGGCTCATCTGCAGTATCCTTCACTGGAAGTTGCTTACAGCGGCATTATCTACAACAGGGCACTCATTGATATCGAGGACGCCCTCCTCTACATGGGTGGGAGTGAGTTGGCGACGTATGCCTTGCCGTCAACCGTCACAGATGAAGCTAACACGCTGGCCCCGGATTTGTTGCTGGAAACAGCATATGACATCGAATCTCTTTCCCAATACTTAGAGGAAAATGAGCCCAAACGTCTGTCGGACCAAAGGTTGGCCTATTTAACTATCATTGACGCGGTTCAAAATCAGACTGGGGGTATTTACTTTCTCGATGCTCCTGGGGGTACCGGAAAAACTTTTGTAACAAAATTGATTCCCGCTAAGATTCGTCAGGAGAAAAAAATTGCGTTCGCCGTTGCATCGTCTGGGATCGCTGCTACTTTGCTGCCGAGGGCAGGACAGCACATTCAACCTTTAAACTCCCCTTGGATTTAGTAAAAACTGAGACACCAACATGCAACATTGTGAGCAACTCTTCTGACCTTTGGGAGGCAGTTTTTCCTAATGTCTCATTTAATTTTTAAAACTTCGATTGGCTCAGCGAAAGAGCCATCCTTGCTCCGAAAAATGCCATGGTTAATTTTATTAACGAGCAGCTGATTGACAAAATTCCCGGTAAAAGCACATCTTCAAATCTATCGATCGGACGTCAGACCCCGACGATATCGTTAATTATCCGGTTGAGTTATTAAATCCCCTTGAACCTCCATGGCTCCCACCTCACATTCTTAAGCTTAGGGTTGGCTGTCTCATTATGCTAATAAGGAACTTGCGCCCACCAAAGCAGTGCAACGGTACTCGCATGGTCGTCAAGTCAATGATGTAGGGGTGCGGGAGAGGGAAGAATGTTTTCATTCCAACGATGAACCTTTTCCCCTCGGCGTCAGATATCCCGTTCGATTTCCGGCGATCCGAATTCCCGATGAGACCATGTTTTGCCATGTTCATTAACAAGTCACAAGGGCAAACACTGTTGGTAGCGGGCATCCATTTGGGGGAGCCATACTTCTCCCATGGTCAACTTTATATTGCCTGTTCCCACGTAGGGAGCAGGAATGGACTTTTTGCTTAATTTCCTCAAAGGATGACACGCAATATCGTCTACAAAGATGTGCTATAGATGTTGGTGCGGCTATGCCGTCTGGAAAACTATTTCCTGGTAGGGTCACTCATGGCGGACAGATGTGACACCCAGCGGCATCAGGGCCACCATCTTGCAACTTTGGTCTGCTAAATTCGCTATTAGAAGGTTATTAACCCATCATTGATTGTCCAAAATGCTAATTGGTTCGTAACTTTTAATAACCGGTTTAACTGCTTTATGCACTTAATTGATAAGCTTATTTGCTTTCAAGCCACGTTTACCTGTATGTAACTTTTCATAGCAAATGAATAAACCCAACGAACGCCGGGCTAAACTACTAGTTTATAATAAGTGATTTCTGGAATATTTATATGAATATGTATGTTTATAGTCAAACATGATAACATATTAACATTCAAGTAAAGCCTACAGATTTGATCTCCAAATTTGGAAGCTATCCGCAAACCAACTTATTATTGCAACACAGTAACATGGCAGCTCTCAATAATTACATCCATCTTAATAAAACCTATGATGTTCTCTAAAAACTGGAATCACCTGCATTTCTGTCTTATTCGCTTTATACATATGTACATTAAAATATACATGCCAATGTTTGGATGCACGAGCATGTATGTGTGCGTGTGTTTATATATATATGTACATACATATATGCATACATACATACGTACATACTTACATACATATATACGTACGTATATACGTACGTACGTACACACACACACACACATACACCCCCCCCCACATATATATATATATATATATATATATATATATAATACGCACATGCATACACATACATGAACGTCTTTCTTTGCGCATTTATGATTCAAATTACGTCCTCAAACACTGATAACACTCACACACACATATATACATTTATACATACATGTGTGTTTGTGTGCGTATATATATATGTACGTATGTATATGTATATATATATATTTAGCATCATCAGTGGATATGTAGCGTTGTTGTTGCTTACTGTTATATATTGCTTAGCAAATGAATACCAGCGTCAAGACACAGAATAACATATTTCTAAGAGATTAGGGAGGTGCAGATAGATAAATAGATAATATGATATACATATATATATACACACACACGCACGTATGTATATATATATATATATATATTTAATATTTAATATTCTACCTTACTATTTCATTCTAATACTATTATAAATTTTAAAGGATTGTAAATAAAACGAGTAAATCAGACAAAGTTGGAATTCCTTTTATTAATATAATCTTCTATACACAATCATACACACCCTTGTATATTTATCTATTTATCTATCTATATTTATATATATATATATATATATATATATATATATATATATATATATATATATATATATATATATATAAATATAGATAGATAAATAGATAAATATACAAGGGTGTGTATGATTGTGTATAGAAGATTATATTAATAAAAGGAATTCCAACTTTGTCTGATTTACTCGTTTTATTTACAATCCTTTAAAATTTATAATAGTATTAGAATGAAATAGTAAGGTAGAATATTAAATGTTAGGTGTTAATTGAACAAATACTTTCATGCTTTCGCAATCTTCTGGTTCATAATGTGTGGTGACAGTCAAGTTTGCAATTTTAATCTGTTATTTTAATAAATATATATATATATATATATATATATATATATATATATATATATATATATATATATAATGTATGTGGGTGTGCGTATGTAATCTTACACTTGTGTGTGTGCATATGTGCTTATTTCCAAACAAACACAAAGGCATGGAAAGATACCAATAAGTTAAAAAAAACGTAAGGACAGAGAGAGAGAGAGAGAGAGAGAATATACAAAATGTCTTCAAAGCGCCAAGGGCGATAAAATAAAGTACCAGTAATACACTGAGATAATTGCTGACCTTGTCCAAAAGTAGAAACAATTATATTCACACCTAATATATATATATATATTATATATTATATATATATTATATATTATATATTATATATATTATATATATATATATATATAATATATATATATATATATATAATATAGGAACCAGTAAGACCCCGACAGCTGAGCTCAAGCCGTTTCGACGTAATGATTGAATTACTGTGATCAAGGAATGAAGTGCCAAAGTTGAAATTATTTTATTTAGAAAAACCGAGCGCATACCTAGGAGAAGAGGGCGAACGTTGTGTGGCTGGCCAAAGACAAAAATACTTTGTTGCCGGCTCTACATCCTCACATTAAACAATAGGTAAATGATTAAAATTTAAATATGTGGCTCTGCTAAGTCAGTCCTATATCTGTGATTGAACAGCCTCTCATGATCTCAATGACAGCTAAAATAACACCCAGACAGTCCGACATTGTGGTTCAGAACTTATCATAACAGAAAGAAAAATAAATATTGCGATTGAAAATTAAGCATTAATTCATTAAAATTTTTAAGAAGACAAGTTTGCATTATATTCCTTCACCTCCTCCTCCCTTTTCTCTCCGACCTCTTTCCTTCCCCTCCTGCACTTCACACTCTGCTCCCTCTCCCCCTCTCCACTTACTCCTTAGAATGATGTAGTGAGAGAGGTAGGTGTTTGAAGAAAAGCAGAGTAATTGATATAAATAGATAGAAATATATATAGAGAGAAACAGGGGGAGGTGGCAAATGGGAAGACAGAAAGAGTGAGGCAACAACAATATAATAAAATACAATAAAATATGTAAAAACATTATATAAATAATGAAATGATATATGAGGCTTCCATTGTCTAATTTTATATTTTATTCTTTCTTAATTTTAAATTTACAATTTTTCAAATTGATCTCAAATTTAGCTGAAAATTTCCAAGAATACGTATGTATGCGTACACGAACACATATATGTATATATATATGTATGTATATATACATATATGTATGTATGGTATGTATATATGTATATATATATATATGTGTGTGTGTGTGTGTGTGTAAATATATATATATATATATATATATATATATATATATATATATATATATGTGTGTGTGTGTAAATATATATATAATTATATATATAAATATATGCCTATATATATCTATATATATATATATATATCTATATATATATATATATATCTATATATATATAAGCATATGTATATATAGGCATATGTATAAACACACACACACACACATATATATATATATAGGCATATGTATATATAGGCATATGTATAAACACACACACACACACATATATATATATATATA
>OZ024742.1:327747998-327767998 GCA_964016885.1 Eledone cirrhosa
TATGTCTGCAGCAACTGAATACATTGTTCCTTAGATTAAGGGAATTTTTGGACTTTAATATAAAGAATATTTCTTCAATACAAAGATCACAATTCTCTGAAGAGGAATTAAAAGGAGTAGCTTATGAAATAATATTCCAATTCATCGAATATTTAATATTATCTCGTTTTAGGTCCCATAGTAGGCTAGATAGCGAAGATAATTTAATGTGGTATCCCTGAAATATGTATAATGAAATAAATATGGTTTTATAAATATAGTTTCCATTTATTAATATCGTATATCTACTCAAAAAACTTGTCGAGTGTTTTATATCAGTTATAAAAATATTTACTTGTTGTATCCCAACAACTTTCAATAGAACTTTTGCATATATATATATATATATATATATATATATATATATATATATATATATATATATATATATACAGTGGCGGACTAGGTCTAAAAATATTGGTTGCCAGATATGAAGGGGGCCCACCTACATATAAAATGCTATCAATTGATTTTTATAATGAATAAATAACATTTTCAAAAAATACATGAGTTGAAACAAAACTGCAAACAAATTTTGGCGGTAAAATATCTTACATTCTCCAATAAAAATTATTATGTATGTTGCGAAATCCAGAAACTTTCAATAATGACCCTTGGACTATCAAGTGTTATCCTAATATATCCCTTCACAGCCCTTTACAGAAATGCCTTCTACCGGACTAGAGCTCTTTCATTTCTATGAAATCATCAGGTCATTCCTGATGATATTCAACGAATCAAACTGTTCTAGTCATTTCTATATATAATAAAGATGCCTATAATTTACCAACGTATTAAGTACCTACTTTAGCTGTGATTACCCCACTTTCCGTCACAACTCGGGAACCTAGATATTTTGTATACCTATATATATATATATTTACATACGAACACACATATACACATGCAAACACACACACATACACATACACACACACACACACGCACACACACGCACACACACACACGCGCACACACACACACACACACACACACACACACACACACACACACACACACACACACACACACACACACACACACACACACACACACATATATATATATATATATATATATATATATATATATATATATATATATATATGCATATATATATATAGCATATACATACCAGCATATCAAACCCTATAAAACGTTGTGAATATATAAAAAAAACTAGAGCACGACCCTCTGTTGATTTATCGATAAATCAGTAGATGAGATCTGTGATAACATTCTGAAGCTCAACAGTAAAACGAGAAGCACGAACATCAATAAAGAATCAATCCCAAGCTCTGCAGAAACTTAACCAACTTCTTTATGAATCATTCAAAGGCATTGCTAACTACCGAAAAAAGACTAACAGGGTGATATCTTTGGATCAGAATGTTCACTATCATTCGTAGAAATTGAGATATCTTCCAGCAAAATGGATAACAAAACAGCATAATAAAGATTGAATAACTTAGAGACCAAAATGACATCTCAGGAGCACATTGCTTTAAGACAATCACAGGAATTTTGTCAGCACCAGATACTTTAGGCTGATCAAGACCAGAGATGAGATCACCTTAGACACTAACATTGGAATTATGTCTACAGAACCAAGAACCTGTTCCGTACGAGAAGGAAGCTCAAGATGTACCCGAATCGTCAAGAGTAGAGATAGCAGGAAACAAACGTGCAAAGAGGTTATTTCTTTCTGCAGATGACCTGCAATATCTGACAGCATGAAATAGTGGGGGCACAAGAGACATACTGGGATTGATAAAGCTATTGTCGATTTTCCAAAGACCGTGACTTCCAAGCCTCTGTCAGGCAACGGATTCGCGAATCCACCGTGCACAAGAAGATTTGGCATCAGTAATAGACCTTTTACAGGCAATGCTTGCTCTCCGAAAAGCAATTCGAGAATCAACAGACAGACCCTGCGGCAAGCGTTGATAAAAGAGGTTTCAATGAGCAAAACAGATGCACACTGGGAATTTAACAAACACAGAGAATGAGGTCTTATAATAAATTTGCGACAAGGTATCTGTGTTAATATCAATCTGTACCGACTCTATGAATTCATCTGCAGCGTCAGAGGTAGATTTCCCAAGGCCAAAGTTCCAAGGAACATTTCGAAGAAAGGGTTGGAAGTCATACCAGTCAGGCATTTGTTCAAAATCTGACGATGATAGAGCTTATCTATACCTGCAACACGAATGTTTAGCGTTTTCACTCGGTCGAGCCTGTGGCAGTAGAGATGGCGTTCTTGGCTCCCAGGTCACATCCCAATTCACTGCTAACGGGGCAGAGTTGTCTACCCGCGAGGTGGAGCGGCTGTTCCAGCACGTTTCCCTCGCAATCCTCCGGAGTCATGTCTTCTACATCCTGTCGGTCAAGACCTCAAGGCGGATATATCATTGAAGAGTGAATGGTAAATGCAGAACATTATAATCCTACTAATAGGGCGTGGATTGGCAGTATCGGTAGAGGGTCGGACGCCATGCTTTCCAGCATAGTTACGTCCCTTTATGATCTGAGTTCAAATCCCGCCGAGGTTGACTTTGCTTTTCATCCTTACGGGGTCGATAAAATAAAGTACCAGTAATGCACTGGGTAATTGCTGGCCTTGTGCCTAAAGTAGAAACAATTATAATCCTACTATGATTATGTATGAAAATATCCATGAGATGACTGACATGATCAGTGGTTAAAATAACCACAGCTCGGCTTATGCATGTTTATTTCATAAAATTGGAACTGGGTCGAATTTAATCCAAACCAAATGTTGTGCAGGGTAGCTTTAATCACATCGCTGTTTATTGCTGGTTCATATCCCATCTTTCCTTAATTAAGTTAGGATCATCATTTCACAAAGATCAAATGCTGTCGTATTACACTAAACAAACCGCTAGACGAAATATGTTAGCATGAGTTCGAATCATTTGCATGCTGAAAATGTAGTTTTCCTTTATTATACATTTGTATTGAATGATAGATACATTACAAACACACTTATACACACATACTGATAGTAGGAGAAAACCACCCGGAGGGCAGTATTTCTGCTAATATAAATATATATAATATATATATATATATATATATATATATATATATATATATATATATATATATATATATATAGATCATCCCTTCTTATCATCTCTGCTGATTGCTGTGCTGTATAATTTATAATATATTGGGAATGTTTTCTAATGTATAAAAATGTATGATAGGGTGTTGGTTGGTGGCAGAAGCATAACCATATTTAGTTGCAAATATATACGCTGTGAATTAATATATCTCTAAGGAACACCTTTGAATTTCACACCATCTAGAATCGATAATGTATGTATCAATCTATCAATCTATCAATCTATCAATAGGTTTGATAAGTTGAACGTGTACCTTTGAGACTATTCCAATATGAGAAATTAATTTTTCTTTAATAGAACTACCATATTTAATATTATTAGAAATTCAATATAAAACATTCTTTAAACCATTCAAATAATTAAATTTGAGGTGAATAGGAACGTTATCGTCAGTTTCAAATAAATTACAACAAATATATCATCCATAACATTTAAATTGCACTTAAAACAATTTGTAAATGAATAATTATTATTTTCTATACGTGGAGATATTAAGAAAATAATTTTCTATCCTTATATATTCAATATATCTAAATATTAAAGTACTTTTTATTTAAGTGTAAATTTCAAATTATTTTCCATATAGTGATAACTTTGTGGACTTAGTACAGGCGAATTATTAAGAAGTTCGTTTTGCAATCATCCAGTCTAAGGTTCGATCATACTATGGGGTACAAGGTATCCAATTGTCATTTACTATAATCTCAAGAGTGGTGAGGGAAGTTCGATAGACGGGGACTGTTTAGAAACCAGTCGGATTAAATTTACATGTAATTGAAAAGTCCACCCTTGTTACACACTGTGTCATCCTGAATCATCATGATAATTTTATTGAGGGTACATATGGTTGTGAAATGCTCAGCTACTTATAAGTTAATTCACAAGCAAGGTATTAGGAAGAACGAAAATGTGGAAAGTGTAAACAGGTCGAGTAAATATAGATCAGAAGCGGTTTATATATATATAATAGTAATAATAAAAATAATATGATGATATAAGGGAATGTGGATGCTATTTCTAGCGCTTCAAATACCCTGTAGAAGATTGTTCATTGATTCTGGGTTAACTGTTAGATGCGATAGAGATGTGATTAGTGTCTCCATATCTCTTCAGCAGAAAACCTGTTTGTTCACTATGTTGGCCAATTGAATTTTTATACTTTCTAGCATAGTTCCTGAGACATTTTCCTCTGTATGTACACACAGTCATGCATACACACGCATACAGACAGACAGACATACAGACATACACACATATACAACACACATGCACACACACACACACGTATATATATTTAGGTACAAAATTATATTCATGTATGTATATATATATATATATATGTATATATATCTATATCTATATCTATATCTATATCTATATATATATGTATATATATATATATATGTATGTATATATATATATATATATATATATATATATATATATATATATATATATATATATATATATATATATATATATATATATATATATGCAGAGGTTATATTTAATTTGTTGGGATTCAACAAGCTTAACATTTTTTATAACTGATATAAAGCACTCAACAATTTAGTGGAGTAAATATTCAATATATTAATAAATAGAAAATATATTTATGAAACCATAATTATTTTATTATATATATTTCAAGGGCAACCAAGGCAAATGACATTTCCGGATATGTCAATATTTATTTATAAAACAAATCTGTATTTTATCTGATGAAAGCGCACCATAATTTGCCTTGGTTGCCCTTGAAATATATATAATAAAATAATTATGGTTTTATGAATATAGTTTCCATTTATTAATATATTGAATAATATATTGTATATATATATATATGTATATATGTATATATGTATATATATATATATATATATATATATATATATATATATATATATATATATATATATATATATATATATATATATATATATACATACATATATACACAAGCAAACACATATATACGTGCATACATACACATACATGCATGCATGCAGACATGCAGCCATATTGATGTACATATACTTATACTTTTATACATACATACATATATACATGCATACACACATCGATACATACATACAACTTACATACTTACATACATGCATGCTTACATACAGATGAATATATGCTCATACGTATAGATATATACATATACATACAACATACACACTCACATACACACACACATACATACATATATACATACGTAAGTCGAAGTCAATAAGTAATAGCACGTGTATCAGTATGCATATGTTCAGTGATATGTACACATAAGGACATGTACTACACTTTATGTATGTGAGCATATCTCTTTGTGTCTGTGTGTATAAGTGTTTAAGTATGTATCTTAATGTAGAAACAAGAAGATTTAAATAATAGTGATACTTTTAAAATTGCTAATGTTGGTCGTAGTTTGATGTAAAATGGCAATTCTGAAGAATTATTCTGCTAAAGAAGGTAAGTGATTATATTGAGAGACTCATGTGAAGCAATTACGATCAGATAGGAAGTGAAGTGTCTCTCTTATGAGGAGAAAAGATGGTTTTTGACGGTTGCTGTGTTCTTTTTTTGCTGAAATCCATTATCCAAGAATTTCTCGTTTATTAAGAGCTTTGTTAATGGCGTCGGCACTAGAAAGCCAACATCCATTTCAGTTCAATAGAAATAAATCATTCGACTCACACAATTTTACCAATTTCTAAAGAACTGTAGTTCAATAACTGGTTCTGAGAGAACTAAGTTAAATTCTTGCTCTTACAATCCCAGGTTTCCTCAATTCCTCTCCTATCATGAATTGTCCTCTAGTAATCTTTCACCCGAGCACTATATTAACACCAGCCAGCTTGTCAATCCTCAATAACTATATCGAACAAAACGGGATTAGGTCTGAAGCAGTAGTTATTTGAGAATTGTTAACTCGCGGTCACCATTATAGTTGGGACTATTGGTATGTCATTTGCTACATATGCATACAATACACACTATACTTTCTCAACTTCAGATTCCTTTCCAATTCCCGAGGTTAAATTCCTAGCATGGGAGTCAAGAATGATAATAAAAGAAAACCTGCTTGATAGTTATAAACAATAGTTCAATATGTCGGGTAAATTACACCTGCAAATGGATAAAAACTCACAGTTGATAACAATTTATCGTTAGCAGCAATTACTTGTAGTCATCGGCATAGTTGCTAACACCAAAGATTCGTAATAAAATAATATTTACATTTTTAGCATGACGCTTAAATATTTAAAAAAGATGTGTTTTATTGCAATGATTCAATGCACTTGTCCAGCATACAAGAGAATTGTAGTTCGATTTCTGTAGACTTTATATTCACTTACATATAGTTGGCCGCATTTTAGCTAACATACTTTCATACTTCCCTAATGTTTCGTAAATTAACAAAATATTCATTATACCTAAACTATATATACATATAAATATACAATAAAAACTTATGTATAGTGTAACGCAGAAAACTGGTGAAACATTTTACTGTTTGGTGATAAATGGTAAGCATATACTATATACAATAAATACATGAGGGTGGCTCTATCAAAGAAAAATAATTCTTTTTTTTTTTTCGCTATTAACATTTTTTTCTTATTTGCTCTCTCGACATATCACATGTAACTTGGTAACATTTGAGAATATCAGACAGCTGTTTCAATATTCGATAATTTCTCATCAGTGATATTACTCAACCGGTACTGAAATGAAAATAGACGTGAATCTATATAGACTTTACGTGTTGAACATTTGTTGGAGATCGGCTGGGAATGCTCGTTTCCATATAATGCGAATTTGGTTGGTTATAAAATTAAGTTGCATACCAAGATGATGGATGCAAATTCTGCTAAGAGTATTGCAATCGTTTGTCTGATTACAGAAAATGGTGCACTTTTAGACTACGGCCAGCCACACAAGCCTGTAACACAACCTGAACAAGCAATGCCTGTACTTTGAAGGATTTTTAAATGGGGAAAGGCTTTGCACACCTACCTACATACATAGATACATACATTCATAAATAAATTTGAAGCTGCCTGGCATAGGGATTAGCGTGTTGGACTTTTGATTGTAATGTCGTCGGTTCGAATCAGGGACTGGGTGGTGGGTTATAGTCTTGAGCAAAACACTTTATTACATGTGACTCCAGTCCACTCAGCTAAACCTAAGAACCAGCAGTAGCTGTTTATCCTTGCTTTTGACAGGCAACCTGTCCAGGGGGAAGACTTGTACTCTAATCAATTGTCACCAATGAAACAAGTAGTAATCACAAGCATGATATATATATATATATATATATATATATATATATATATATATATATATTGTTATACTTTGGGAGGGTCATGTTGCCAATAAGAAACACACGATTTCAGATAAAGAATCTTGCTAAACAAATTCAGAAACGATATATATATATATATATATACATATACATATATATATTATATATATGTTTTATATATATGCTTACCATTTATCATCAAACAGTAACATTTTTCACCAGTTTTCTGCGTCACACTATCCATAAGTTTTTATTGTATATTTATATGTATATATAGTTTAGGTATATATATATATGTATATATATATATATATATATATATATATATATATATATATATATATATATATATATATATATATATATATATATATATATATATGTATATATATATATTGTTATACTTTGGGAGGGTCATGTTGCCAATAAGAAACATACGCACCAGTTGTTTCACTTCAATTTATTATAATAAATTTATAAATTTAGGAATTTATAAATTTCTGGTTGGTTGGTTGGTTGGTTCCACAATCAGATGATTGTTTATATATTGTCAAAGTTCTTTCGTCACACATTCTGTGACCTCGTCATTGTTCCAGGCCTGGAAGTCGTTGGCAGTCCTTTTGTTGGGCTGCATTATAGAGTAACCGGGAGTAACCGATCTAGGGACCTAACAAACTGCATAATAGGTAGGATGGATGTTGTGTACCTGTATCCATCTATTGACGTGTATTTTGCTGTGGAGAAATTCGTAGAAATGATCAGTGAAATCAATGTTTAATTCCGTGGGATTGATACCAGTGAGCTGGGATTCCTACTTAAACTTACCTATAGTAATAATTATCTAGATACATATGGCTTTAGCAACCTGTGCCCTACAAGACCAGCAAGAGGCAGACCACCTACCATTACCTCAATGGCCAAGACAACCCACACAGATAGATGGAACGAGTGGACCAGAGCCATACGGACCCGCGAAAACCACGATGAACTAAAGAAAATGATTGCACATGCGGTGGGGGCCAGCATAAAATTAACCCTTAAGGAACATATGTTCAAATTTAATGGAAAAACATATGCCCAAGAGGAGGGAGCAGCCATTGGTGTTAGCATTGCAGGCGACATAGCTAACCTATTCATGGTATGGTGGGACAGTAGACTTAAACTTAAACTTAAAGAACAATTAGAAGACCCCTTAACCCTGATAATGTACTCCCGCTACGTTGATGATATAAACATCGTAGTTAAAACACCCCCACTAGAGAACAGTCAGGAGTTAGAGAAAAACACAATGGAAGCATCCAGCAAATAGCTAACGCCATCCACCAGAGTATTAGCGTTACTATAGACTACCCAAGCAAACACTCCAACCATCGATTACCTGTACTAGACACAGAGCTCTGGTTAGATACCATCAATAACAAAAAACAAATCCTCCATTCCCATTATGCCAAACCCATGACTTCCAAATACCCGATCCACCGAAACTCAGCTGTTTCGGACCATACCAAAATCAACATACTGATTGTGGATTTGGTACGTGATGAGAACGTGTCCCGCATGTGCAACCCCGAAGAACTAGAGAGACACATACAACACTTCATCCACCGTATGCGTATGGAGTTCTCTGGTTACAATCAGAGAGATAAAATCAGAGTATATAGAGGAGCCAGAACCAAGTGGGAAAAAATGGTAAATAACGACACAAATGGGACCTGCCCCTTGTATAGAAGCAAATTTTGGAATAGAATAGAAAGAACTAGGAATAAGGCTAATAGAATAAACTCATGGTATGATACCAATAAATACCAGAGTGTAATGTTTATCGATACACCCCTAGAGGTGAATTAGCTTACAAATTTAGAAGGGCCCTAGATAAACATAAACTCAATATTAAGATAGTAGAAAGACCAGGTACCTCCATAAAAACACTTATTACCAAGACATACCCTTTTCAAAGACCTCCCTGTATAGATAAGAAATGTATAATCTGTAAATTAAGCCCCCATATTAACTGTAAAACTAGAAATGTAGTATATAGCATAATATGTACTGAAGGACAATGTACAGATAAAAATATAGTGTACATAGGTGAGACAGCTCGTAGTATAGGGGAACGGATAAATGAACACTGGCGAGACCTTCAAGATAGTAAAGAATCATCTGTACTCTACCAACATGCTGAAATAGAACATAAGGGTAAATTAGAGAACATAGAAATAAAAATAGAATCTACACACAGAAAAGACGCAATGTTTAGACAAATCACAGAGGCAATAAACATAAATGAACTCCAACCAACATATAATAGAAAACATGAGTGGAACAGCAACATCACAACTTACAATTAAGGACAAAATGAAAACACACACGCACATAGAACAAACAACCAACCTGTAACATGTAAATAAACAAATAGATAAACAAATATAAACACACACAGACACCCGGATGTAACACATGCGCAAACTAAGCACACAACACACACACAAAAACAAGATGGCGTAGGACAGAACAAAGGAGAGGCACAAAAACAAAGAAAAGAATCTCCAGTCACTGAAGAGGTCACAGAATGTGTGACGAAAGAACTTTGACAATATATAAACAATCATCTGGTTGTGGAACCAACCAACCAACCAGAAATTTATAAATTCCTAAATTTATAAATTTATTATAATAAATTGAACTGAAAGCAACTGATGCGTGTGTTTCTTATTGGCAACATGACCCTACCAAAGTATAACAATATCGGTTTCAACACACGTTTTCAGATAAAGAATCTTGCTAAACAAATTCAGAAACGGTATATATATATATATAAATATATATATATATATATATATATAAGTTGAAAAAAAATGAAAACGAAATTTCATTTCTCACTCTTAGTATGGCACTTACTTAAATGTAAGTATGTATGTATACGTACATACATATATGTATACAGACGTACAGTAGCATGCATATATATATATATATATATATATATATATATATATATATACATATATACATACAGGTACACATACATATTTGCACGCATCAGTTTAGCGGACGATTGCCGCTTTGTTCGTTTGTCAACAAACTGAACAGTCTGAATTTATGCCATACGGTGTTAAGGCAACCACGTCACCTTTTTGTTCAACACTGACACAGGAACGATGTACTAGTTTCAAGCTTGTTAGCTATCATCAGCACCGTTTACCCATCTGCCAGATAGTTGAACGTTCGAAAGTATATACTTTCCTTATGAAAATTAACGGCTGAGCAGCCTAATTTGCATATTGAGTGAGTTAAATCGGTCAGGCATACCGAAAACGATAAGTTGAAAAAAATGAAAACGAAATTTCATTTCTCACTCTTAGTATGGCACTTACTTAAATGTAAGTATGTATGTATACGTACATACATATATGTATACAGACGTACAGTAGCATGCATATATATATATATATATATATATATATATATATATATATATATATATATATATATATATATATATATATATATATACATATATACATACAGGTACACATACATATTTGCACGCATCAGTTTAGCGGACGATTGCCGCTTTGTTCGTTTGTCAACAAACTGAACAGCCTGAATTTATGCCATACGGCATATGATTCAATCAGGAGTTACGGTACCATCCATATATACATATATATGTATATATATATATATATATATACATATAGGGAGTGTAACGTGCAGTTACTGTAGGTTCAACCGAGTAAGCACTCGATGTGTAGTATCCCGTCTGTAAAGAGTGTAGAACTAAATATATATATATATATATATATATATATATATATATATATATATATATATATATATATATATACATATATATGTATATATGGATGGTACCGTAACTCCTGATTGAATCATAGGGGCGCCATATATATATACATATATATATATATATATATATATATGAGCTATACATTTCATATCTCTTTCAGCTGTAAAGATATATGTCCGTTGAAGAGCTGCCTAAATAATATAAGTTATACTAATCTGGTTACAAGTGATTTCCATATGAAATTAATGTCAAACCTTCCGAACGTTATCTCAACATTTTGATCTTTACATATATTTATCATTTGGCAGAGACCAGTACTATGTACCGTCGCACACAGACACATCTACATATGCACATCTTCATAAGGATTGCCATATATCACTCATTATCGCTCTTTATCTCACGCTTTTTCCCATCTATTTCATTATATATATATATGTATATATATATATATATATATATATATATATATATATATATATATAATGTGTATAAATGTATACATATATGTATTTATATACGTGTGTGTGCGTGTGAGTATGCGTATGTGTGTGAGAGATGCATTATGATATATACACAAAAATAAAGGCGAGGCTTCACATATTAATATGTCATATATTATTAACAACAATGATATTGTTATCCGAGATTTTCTTCCTTGAATATTTGGTGGCGATAATGAACTCTGTATGTATATGTTTCTTCTTTATAACAGGGATAGTGATGGTGGGTGCATAATGAAAACAATTGTTATGGCTATTCTGATGATGATGGTGATTAACTTTAGCGTGCCATTTCCGTTTTGTAATCATAGGCGTTTAACGATGAGACGGCTTGCGGTAGTTTCTCGCCCAAACAACCACCAAACCACCACGCTTTCCCCAGCTCAAAATCATGATAGGGCTTGCGGTAGTTTCCCGCCCAAACAACCACCAAACCACGCGCTCTCTCTCTCCCCCTCAAAAGCAAAATTCCGTGCATTTTAAATAAACATATCGTTATAATAGAATCACTAAAAACGTTGTTATTTCAAACATCAAACAGAGAAAGAAAGCGATTGTCTGGCTCGCAATAATTGCTAAATCATAAATGATTAAATTGTCTTCCGTTTGTATAATAATAATAACAATAATATTAATAATGATGATGATGATGATGATGACAATAATGAGGAAGATGATGGTGATGATGATGATGCGGCGAAGGAGGGGGAGGAGATAAAGGTAGAGTAGTAGGAGGATTAGCATGATGGTGATGCTATTATTAATAACGGCTTCTTTATTGGCCACAACGACAACGACGATGACGACGACGATGATGATGATGATGATGATGATGATGATGGGGATGATGATAATGATAATAATAATAATAATAATAATAATAATAATAATAAGGGATGAAAACATTAGAAGTCCTTCAAATAGGTTTCGTGTGTCGAAATGTCAAACTGATGAAATATTCCATAAGCACTTTATGGTGAAATGATGTACTGTGACCTATAGAATGATTTGGAGCTGGCGCCAGTGTTCATATCGGCATTGGTACATCATTTCATTTATGAAGGTGCCTGGCTTATTAGTCAGGATGTTTGGATCACAATCGTAATGTCATGAGTTCTAACCACGGCAGCATGTTGTAAACTTGAGTAAGACATTCTATTTCAAGTTGCTATAGTCCATTCAGCTGGCAAAAATGATTTTACATCTAATGCAAAGAGCCATACCTGTCTAATACTGTATCACGTTGAATTTTCATCAAAACTACGTTAAGTGTACACTTTTCTCAGGAACGCTCAACCACTAAATATATAATTGTTTCTACTTTTGGCACAAGGCCAGCAATCACCCCAGTGCATTACTGGTACTTTATTTTATCGACCCCGTAAGGATGAAAGGCAAAGTTAACTTCGGCGGGATTTGAACTCAGACCGTAAAGGTGCGTAACTCTATGCTGAAAAGCATGATGTCCGACCCTCTAACGATACTGCCAATCCACCACCCTAAATATATAATACAAGAAGAAGTGTACCTGTAATTCAAAGAGCCAGCCTTATTAGGCACTGTGGCTTCTAAGAACTACGTTAAAGGTACATGTGTCCGTGGAATGCTTAGCCACTTACATGTTAGTTTTAAAAGCAAACGTTTTCCGATGCTCAAAGAACTGGAACTAATGCCATCGGAGCCAGAGCGTAGCCAACACATACCCCACAGTCGCTCACACACATATCATCACCCCCAACAACGAATTATTCATGATCGAGGAATTCCCAAGTTTGACAATAGCTTTATCCTATTTCGATTTTTGTTTTGTTTTTACATCATTAACTGCCCTTTATTTATTTCTTCTTAACTTATTGGAAAAATAAGGAAAAGAAAGGTGTTGATCACCAGATCAAACCAAGTAAACTAGGCTTCCATTGGTCTTTTCATTTCTGGTATTTGACGATCATAATTCTTGGCAGAATGTGGCGGGATTTGAACAAAAGGAAACATCAAGATTAAATGCCGTAAAGTAACCTGACCAACTCTTTAATAATTCCGTAAATTCATCGCCCATGGACTGCTGTTTTATGTATCAACCCCGAAAAAGATGATAAGTAAACTTGGTCTCGGTTGAATTTGAACATGGATCGCAGAGCGCTTGATCAACAATATCGACGCTCTAACGATTCAGCCAATTCACTGTCTAAAACAAGTGTATTTTATCATGTAAGTATTAATATACCTTGCACGAACGTCTATCCTATGAATGTGAGAATCTTTTGTGTTACACCCTCAATTTTTCCTTTTACATCCATGGTGATGTATAGTTGGAACGTTGAACGAGATAAATTGCTGCATTTGTGCCGGCTTTTTACGTTCAGAGTCTAAATCCCTCTGCGACATACTAGGGTGGTAGACTTAACCAGTTGTTTAGTTTAACATGACCTGACGTCGCTCTTGAGTGTCTTTAGTGGAGTCAATTCTGTAGCAAACCTTTGGGTCAGATCTCTGGTTTGAGTATATTTTCTTACCTCCCTTTCCTTTCCCATCAGAATCGATGATCCTGAGAAAGGTCAAAAGGACTTTTCTTCCCTCCCTGAGTAATTAATCTAAATAAGTAAATACATAATTGATTTTCATTTGTATATACTCGATGGAGAGCAAAGCCGGTAAAGACCCTTTAGTCATTGAGATGTTTTACTTGTCTCAATCTATAGAATTTTCTATTAAGGTTTGCTTTGATGTTTTTCTGGCATCAACGTCCCTTTCACTTCGCTCTTGATATTACTAAGGTCTCTCAATCCCCAGTGAAATGTGGTTTCTACAAGATATCATACATATCAGTAATTCTCTGCCTTCGGTCTGTAAAGGTAAGACTGTAAGTTAGGATCAAAATTTGAAGGTCATTCTTGAAAACTTAATACACACACTTTGGCTATCTATTTTTCTCTAAGTATAAATATTTCCTTCTTGTGATATTAAGTATCATGATCAGTGAAGTGACTCTGTGAGAAGTTCGACGTGGAATGGTACTAATTACACTTCTTTAAGAAAATATTGATTACTCATACATATATTTAAATCACTTTGTGCGATATTTTCCAATTGTTCAAGTGAAACTGTTGTTAATAAGAACCAGCAGTTCAGATTTACTACAATAGTTTTCTATAACACATATATCCGGAATGAATGAGTTAACTGTAATATGTGACGTAAATTGAAGCAAATTCAGTGATTGAAACGTATATCAATAATAACGTTTTCCACTCTGACAAATGTTAATGCATTGTCTCAGACGTCGATCAGAGGTTATCATATTTCATCTCAGAACATATCTATATGACGTAGATCATTTTTCTATTGGGAATTTAAAGATAATAACAATAACAAAATGCTAATACTTAACAAAAGTAGCAGAGAATTTGGCTAATTTCGTTATAGGTTTTATTTTCGTACTACTGTTCTGCAGTATTTGCTCTAAGTTGTTTTATTTATTAAATTCCTGAGTTCAAATCTTGTCGGGCTCAACGTTGTTTTTTATAATTCTGGGGGCCATAGAATAAAAGAGGATCCCAGAGTAGTGAATGAGTGTAATTGCTAGAGCGTTAGACAAAATGCTTCGCGATAGTTTATCCAAATCTAGACGTTCCGGGCACCATTGTGAACTTATCTGTATCTAGCCGACTAACTCTTGTTTTGTAAAATATACCCGCCTATTGTATATATAGCAAATATATAGATCAAAATATATTATATTGATCTCATTATACCATCATAAAAGCTCAATGAAAAGTAAAACCTAAAAAATCGAAACTTCAGAGCATAATTTACACAATTTTATTAAGGTATATATTTATATTTAGCAAAACAAAAGATAGTAAAAAAGAAAAAAATGCAAGCACAAATATATTTAATAGCGAACGTAATTTTATTTAAATTATAATTAGTAAACCCCATTATATGCTTATATCATGGTTTGTCCCACTGACAAAAAGTTTGTGAGAAAGAATTGGAGGAGGTTGAGAGATACGAACCACTAACATAGAAGATAAAACAAAGGTTAAGATGATCCCAGTTGTAGCCGAGGTACTTGATACTGTGAGGACCAGAATTGAAAGCTAATTAAAAGTAATTGGTGCCAATATACATGTGGCGCCCTTACATAAAACAAACAACTTCTGCACGGTTGCTTCTGACAGGACTCACTAGAAGGAGTGTTTGAGGAGTCTTCCCCCACGACCCCTTTAGGAATAAGTAGGCAAAGAAGACGAAGAAGAGAAGGATCTAGATATATTTCTCTTCTACAGGAATAGAATTGTTTGATTCCTTTGAAATCACCAGGAAAATCCCCTTTTACAAGACTATTTAATTCATACAGACATTATTAGAAAGCTCTCTGATATTGTATATATGTATGTATGTATGTATGTATGTATGTATGTATGTATGTATGTATGTATGTATGTATGTATGTGTGTGTATGTATGCATGTATGCATGTATGTATCTATGTGCGTGTGTGTTTGCATGAATGTATGCCTTCACCTTTGAATTTGTCACTATATGTGTACGACTAAGGGAAATCATCTATACATGTATGCATGTGTGTTTATGTGTGTGTGTGTGTGTGCATATGTGTGTGCATGTGTGTGTGTGTGTGTGTGTGTGTGTGTGTGTGTGTGTGTGTGTGTGTGTGTGTGTGTGTGTGTGTTGCATGCATGCGTTTGTTTTTGTATGTGATTAGACACTCAATTCGATATATCAGCGCTGGTTGATAAAAGTTGATTGATTGATGCTATTGTTTCCGTTATAAGCCTTCTGCCATCTATCGTTACTTTAATACTACTGACCTCTTCATAAGTCTCCTGCCAACTGGGTGACCATCTACTCGATAACATCTCATAGAAGACAATACGGTCAAATCAGAAGTGGCTGGATTTAACAATGGCATTCTACGTTATGAGTCAAGTGGGACAATGGACAATAGTGTAAGGAGATATATTGTCTGGTTATCTGGTGCAATGTCTTCTGAAGTATAGCTTTCTCGTTCTGAAACATATATAACAATGTTGAGAAAATATTTATAATATATATATATATTTATATATACATATGTGAGTGTTTGTGTGTGTGCATGACTAAGTAACTGTCTATCTACCAATGTACTTACCTACCTACCTACCTACCTTCCTACCTACCTATCTACCTACCTACTCTATCTATCTATCTATCTATCTATCTATCTATCTATCTATAAGAGGTTGTATGGTGGACAAGGTTGAAAGGGCTGAGGTCAGACACCTTTCTCTCCGGCCAACAACTGATTCTTTTTTTCAAATACCACTTTGGAAGAAGAATCAGGATGGAGAGAGAGGTGCTGTACCCCAGCAAGTTTTATGAAAGGTGGGTGAAAGTGGCGAGAATGGCCCGAGTGAATGGGCCTTCTCTCTATATCAGCCTGTAGATTGAGGAAAAGGAGGAGGAGAGGAAAGGAGTACAAGCTCTTCGTACTCCTGGAGATGAGGGTTGCACATTTTTTTCGGGGGTATGTGTTACCCATATAAACTGTCTCCCTCTATTGGGGAAAATCGACTAACTTTTAAATTCCATCTGTGATAACATTTTACACGTTTTTATTGTATGTAAACTTCCCCCTTTGTATTTGTCCCCTTCTTTTGTGCCCCTGTGGCTAATAAAGAAATATATCTATCTATCTATCTATCTATCTATCTATCTATCTATCTATCTATCTATCTATCTATCTATCTATCTATCTATCTATCTAGATAGATAGCTAACTGTTTATTGAACTACCTACTTACCAGTCTATCAATCTGTCTGTTTGGAAGTTTATCTAAAGCTACCTATTTATGTATATTTACCAGGTGTATCTTCGGACAAGGACAACAAACAATAACAAGAACAAATCACAAACCCAATAACTGCCGGACAATATATAGATACATATTTAAAACAGAGGCCTATTCACAGTGTAAAATATTTTTTGTTCCCCGGTTCTAAGTGTCATATCATGGTTTGTTATATCCCATTATTATTAAAAAAACACTATTATTTAATCAGAAGTTTGGGTTTGTGGTCAGGAGTTTGATATTTCGAAATTTTCATAGTTTTCAAGAAAAAACACATTTAAAAAAAATTTATCAGTTCATATAATTAAATCAACAAAGTATATATTTATTTTATTACACAAGCTTATCAAAAGCAAACAAGTAAAAACAAATATAGCAACTTATACACGCCAGAAATGACTGGATTTCCTGGATTTGCGGTTATAGTCCAGTTCACATTCCCGCACTAGCCCCCAGATATAGTCCCCCATCATTTTTTCATTGTAGTTGCCCTGGTACCTCCGATCTATCTCTTTCACATCTTGGTGGAATCGTTCGCCTTGTTCTTCTGAGTAGGCGCCCATATTGTCCTTGACATTTTCCAGGTGAGCGTCCAGCATATGGAGTTTAAGCGACATACTGCATCCCATGGCACCAAAAGCCTTTATCAGATCCTGCACCAGTTGATGGTAGTTTTCATCTCTGTAGTTGCCCAGAAAGCCCTTAACAACTGCCTTGAAACAGTTCCATGCTGTTCTCTCAATCCTATTGAGCTTATTGGAGAACTCGGTAGACTCAAACACCTTCTTTATCTGAGGTCCAACAAAAATTCCACCTTTGATTTTGGTCTCAGATAACTTGGGGAAGAACTCAAGAAGGTACTTAAAAGCGACTGATTCTTGGTTGAGAGCCTTCACAAACTGCTTCATCAACCCCAAATTAATGTGCAGTGGCGGCATGATCACAATCCTGGGATCAACCAGTGGCTCCCACATGACGTTCCGGGTCCCAACTACAAATTCTGTTCGCTGCTCCCAGTTCTTTCATTTGTAGTGGTCAGAGGTGGCTCTGCTGTCCCAAGAGCAGATGAAGCATTGGAATTTGATGAAGCCTCCTTGGAGTCCAAGCAGGAAAGCCACATCTTGAAGTCTCCAATGATTTCCCAATTGTACTGGTTGTATTGAAGAGCTTCCAAGAGGACTTTCACACTGTAGTAATCTTCCTTCAGGCAGACTGAATGAGCTAGGAGCAGTGTCGGGAACTTGTTTTCATTGTGGAGGAGGACAGCCTTCAAACTTGTGGTGGAGCTGTCTATAAATAGTCGCCACTCCTTGGGCACAAACGACACACCAATAACGTCAAACAGTCCAGGCACGTCATGGCAGAAGCAGAGGCCATCCCTAAGAGTGTAAAAGCCTGAGAAAGGTTCGTGTCGACTTCTCTGACTTGTCACCTGCACTTCCTCCTTGACCAAGTTCCACTGCTTCATCCTGGAGTCGAATGCTTAAAACACAACTTACCCTTTATTCAGGGTGCGAAAACCCAGTATCAATAAATCTCTTTAATCCACTTTTTAACAATTTTATACTTTATTGCACTTTTATAATTTTCTTTAGGTCTTACTCCTTATTTTATAATTTTAATTTAATCTGAGACATATTTTTAAAAAATAATTTAACATAAGCAAATTAAACTTACATACAACATAAAATCCAGCATACAAATAATTCAAGTGAATAGCTTAGAATTTTTACAAACCCAAACTTTTAACTATTTAATAGCACTTTTTTTTATTTACCTAAGCAACACAAAAAAAGTGATTACAAGCCAGGAACAGAGAAATAAACATTTGTGTTACATGGTGTTTAATGGATCTACGTTTGATAAGATTTACAAAAAATATAACAGAAATTGGTTTAAATGAATAAAAAAAATTAAATTCGGCAATGGCCAGCGAGACTAGGTTTAAAAAGTCATTAGAGAGAATTTTGTAATCAAGGAACCATTAAATTAAATATTTTTCTGACGTGTAATATTATAATACACACACACACACACACACACACACACACACACACACACACACACACACACACACACACACACACACACATATATTTATATATATATTCAAACATATACATTATATACATTTATACACACGCGTATACACAAACTCACATTCATATACATATATACGTGCACGCATATATATATATCTATCTATCTATCTATCTATCTCTCTCTCTCTCTCTCTCTCTCTCTATATATATATATATATATATATATATATGTGTGTGTGTGTGAGTACGTGCATGCGTGTGTGTGTGTGTGTGTGTGTGTCCGTCTGTGTGAGTCT
>OZ024742.1:327772998-327775498 GCA_964016885.1 Eledone cirrhosa
TATGTACGCATGCATGCATGTGTAGATATGGATGTTATTGTATGTGTTGATGTGTATGTTTTGAGTTGTATGTGTGCATGTGTACATATGCTTTGTATCTGTACATGTGTATATGCAGTTATTCGAGGCAAAATTTTTGGAATGTTTTACATATTTTTACTGTTCCATTAATGGATTGTACTTGTAAATTCCTAACTAGTTGTGTTCTTTCTGTTCCTGTGAAGCCTAGCTTCTCAAGATTTGTATTGAGGCAGTTACTATCATATCCCATTGCCCCAATAATCAGAGGCATAAATCTGAAGGTGTAATCAGGGTGGAGTATCTGCAGATTTCTCATCAGTTCTGCATAAATATTCTCTTTTTCGCTAATCTTTGATATTATATTGGCATCTGCTGGGCAGCTAATTTCCACTACTGTGCATGTTTTCTTCTCCCTGTCCCATATCATAATATCTGGTCTGTTATGCCTGCATTTTATTGGGGTTTTTTACTGGAACATTCCACCAGTACTCTTTCATATTATGGATATGTATGTTTCAACATTGCTGTAGCTTTTAATGTGTTTATTATCGGGGCTATCTTTTCTACGGATTGCGTTGTACAGTGTTTTGGTCACTACATCATGACTCATAGGTAGATAGTACCGCGATGACATCTTTGGACAGCTGCTGATGACATGAGTGATATCCTCGATGTTAGTTCTGCAGAGTCTTCACTTGTTATCACATCTAGGTATTTTGCCTGCATCCCTATCTCTTTTGTGAATCAGGTATTTCGTGTTAATCTCCTGTTCTTGGATTGCAAAAGCGTATCCTTCAAAGTAGGAGCCAATATAGCGGTTGTTGGTCCAAGATAGACTACTTTTCTTATTTATATTACTCTCACTCTGGAGCTTCCTGGCAACATATCCATGCATGATTTTTTGCAGATAAGCATGCAGTTTTTCATCCATGGATTCACTGCGATACTGCTGAGCGACTTCCCTGGGTATGAGTTTTTGATTATCACACAGGGAATATCTCTCGAGGAGTTCCTTCCCAACTCTCATGATCTTATCTGTTTCATGCAGATAGACTTGCTCGAAAGACGAGCTCCTACGCTTCGAGGTTCGTAGATGTTGTCTGAGGGATATGATGCGACATTCAAATGATGTCTGGACTGATGTTAGGCCTCTGCCTCTCTGCTTACGTTTCAAGTAAAGGCCGTCTATGTCACTGTTGGTGTGGAAGTTTCCGGTGTTGTTTAGTATTTTTCGAGTTCCAACATCAACTGCTCGTATTTCGTCTATCGTCCAATTGAGTATTCCAAACGTTGGTGTTAGGACAGGCACAGCAAACACATTGTGAGCCACTGTTTTGTTTTGCGCAGAGAGATCCGATGACCAAATCTTTCTTAATCGGGTGTAGTATTCCCTGGTGTCGCGCTCCTTATTACAGATACCATTATAGGATATGTTCTCATCCTCCCCAGGCATCTGTAGCATTCCTCATCAGATATCGGTGAAGCAGTTAGGCTATTGATGACAATGTTGCTAGATTGGGTTGTTGTTTTTCCCCGCTTTACAGTCATGTATGAGCATTTATCTTGGCCAAACTCCATTCCTATATCCTTTGAGAACGTTGTAATCAGGTCAAGATTTGTCTTCATCCCATCCTTCTTCTTGGCATAGAGTTTCAGATTGTCCACAAAGAAATTATGAGTTAGGCTGGTATTTCAGTCCTCCTGTGAGCCAATGATGTATCCCTCACATTTCTTGAGCAGAAAGGACAAGGGGTTTAATGACAAGTTGAATAATATCACAGAGAGACTGTCTCCTTTAAATTTACTCCTGCGATACTTTATTTTATCAGTGGAAATAGAGTCCTCCCTCTCTGTCTTTAACCTTAAGATAGTAGCCCAAGAAGAAGACAGCTTTTCTATGGTTCTGACAATAATGTCTGGGACTTTAGCAAGCTGGAGGGCCTCTATCATCCAAGAGTGGGGAACAGAATCGAAAGCTTTCCTTTAGTCCAGCCTGACTCTAGCCATATTCCTCTTAAGTTGTTGCACCTCCGACATCGCAGTTTTGTTTATTAGGAGTTGTTCAGCACATCCCCAAACCCCTTTCTTTCCAGCTGCTTGTTCATCTATTTTCACAGTGATCTTGGAGGAATAGGTTCAGGCAGGCTGTATACATCTTATACATCAGGTTCTGGCATGCAATGCCTCGGTAGTTTTTTGCCAAGTGGGTGTCTTTGTTCTTGGGGACAAGTAATGTTTGTGCTAATGTCAACCATTCTGGTATAAGTGTATCTCCCTTAGGAAATTGTTGGTAGAGCTCATGTATGTATGTATGTACGTATGTATGCATCTACGGATGTATGTATTTATGTATATTTATGTATAAGTACATTTATTCATTAAAGCATTTACTATCATACTTACCCAACCATATCAATATATATATATATATATATACATACATATATATATATATATATGCACACACACACACATATAT
>OZ024742.1:327780498-327785498 GCA_964016885.1 Eledone cirrhosa
ACAGTATGTGTGCGTGTGTGTGTATATATATACATATATATATATGTGTGTGTGCGTGTTTTGTGTGTGTGTACGTAGACATGCGTAAACTATATAGGTATGCATATATATATATATATATATATATATATATATATATATATATATATACATATATATATATACCTATATACATATATATATATACATATACACACACATATATATATATATATATATATATATATATATATATATATATATATATATAAATATATATATATATATACACATATATATGTATATAGGTATGTATACATGTACGTATATATGTTTTTCTGAATTATATAGGCTGATTATCCCCAGAGAAACTATGTTCCAACAATGGCTACTGTTAATAACTCCAATCTGCCACTTTATCGATTAGTTTTTCCGTCATTCTTCCTACTTGACATAACCCTGATTGATTTTTGTTTACCATATAAATCTCCTTCTCTTGCTAATATTTCTCCCTCGTGTCTTTCTTTAAAATACCATATTTACACCCCATTCTTTTTATCCATCTATTTCTATCTATCTATCTATCTATCTATCTATCTATCTCTGGGATGGACACACGCGTATAACTTGCTGAGTAAGTTCTGTTTAAATTTCTATAGAAATTCTTGTCTGATAACTTTAATTTTTGTACCATTTTGTAGAGGGACTGCCAGGTCAAACTTTGATCTGGTCAGTCTCTCAAAATATTCTACGCCTTTAGGCGAAATAGTTAAACAAAAAAAAAGTTTTTTCTTGTTGAAAAGTCAATATTTTTTTAAATGGCCGAAGCTTCTTCACCAAAATTCGAAGGAGGAAAGGGGAAGATGAACTTACAGCTTCCCCCTGCCACTGTCACAGTAGGAGAGGTCAAGAAGAAAGGTCAGCCAGAGGAAGAATTCTCTCCACCTGTTAACCGACAACTTGACGTTGCCATGGCAACAACCCAAAGAACCAGCAGCAACAGCAACAACAACAACAATGCGACGGACGAAAACAACACCAATAACAATAACAATAACAATAACAACAACAACAAGACCAATAACGGTGACAACAACAACAATGATAACAACAACACCACCAACGACAACAACAACACAAACAAACAAAATTTCTCCTTCGCCGAGACGACAAGGAAAACCCTCGACTATCTGCCAGTAGATATAAGAAAAGCGAAGGAACTACTGGCGGATGCGAAAAAATATATAGTGTACGGGGAAAATGGTTCATTCACAATCCATTCCCCCCCGGAACTAAAAAGCCAGAGACTCCTAAACACGGTCATGTTTAGGACAATCTCGAACAAAAGTAAAAAACCAGCTCAACCATCACAGAGCGAGATAGAGCTGGTTTTAAAAGACGTCATGAAGGACATCACCTTCATTCAGAAGGATAGACTCTACGGGAGTCTATCCATTCTCATGAAGGACAGGGACACAGCAGTGAAACTGTCCATCAAACCAATCACATCCACCGCATACACCTTCTACCCTACGTACATGGGTAGAAGAACACAAAAAATAAAAATCCACACCATCCTGCCGATTATGGACATATGGTGGGTTTTGACAGGTTTTCTGGACCTGGAGGATGACATGCTGGTGTCCATGGGAAAGGCATCGGGTGACGCGTTCAGTGGAACGAGCCTCGAACTTGTAGTTCAAATGAGGCCCGAAAGGATCGCCCAGATCCCTGAACGCGTCATACTGGATGATCTAACCTTCATCAACATTACCGTTGAGGGTAGACGGCCCTCGTGTTACCTCTGCGGAACCAGAGGTCACCTGAGGGCTGTCTGTCCCCAACTTAATAAGAAAACCCCAATCCTGCCTACACCACCAACAACTGCACAGCCAACACAATCACCACAACTACCACTACAAAAACAACCACCACAGCTCAAACCAAAACAAAACAATGTCCAACCCATCCCCTCCACTCAAAAAACAAAAACAATTTCCAAAACACCCGTACCGCAAACACAACCCGAAAATATACCCCTCCCCTCCAACGCGGAAGATGAGCCTAGTTCGTCGTCAGACGAGGAGGAGCACTTCCACACAATCAAAAGAAAAAAAAGAAAACACACCTCAGACACACAAATGAAAAAAACCCCTCCCCAAAATATAACACTGACACCAACACAAAAGAGCTCACAACAACAGCAAACAAAAAACACCACACAAAAACAAAAACATGCATACACATACATAAATACAAGAAACAAAAAACTGTTAAACATTGTGTACAACAACAATCTAATAAAAACACAAGGGCCTAACTTCACCCAGGCAGGGGATTTCCCCCACCTCAAAATGATTAAGGCCCCACAGGACACCTATAAAACTTTAAAAAACAATTTTAAAGAGGACGTGGGTCCCCCCTGCGTCGGGCCCATTAACCGCGTCCTCCTAAAAAACTATCCCACCCCCTCCCCAAACACCCACACAACTCCAAGCTCCCCAACCACACAACACACTGATGCCCCCACACTTCCACAAACCACCACCCCACCCAACAACCCATCCCCCACCCTAATGGAAATTGTGCAGCCCGATACCCGGGACGCAGAGAGGTAAGTGCCTTTTCTCTTCACCACCAACATGGCTATGCTAAGAGTAGGCTGTTTAAATGCGCGTGGCCTGGGCTCAACTTGGAAGCAAGCAATGCTTCTAAATGACCTCAGGTCACAACGTATAGATGTGATGGTTATTTGCGAGGCCCGGATCAGCAACGTGCGACAGCTGGCCCCCACCTTTGATGACTTTGAGATGCACGCATCTCTCTGTCAGCCCGGAGGTGGGGGTGGAGTTGTCGTTCTGCTGCAAAAACATCTGGGTCTCGCAACACAGATGATACATTTGGACCCGGAGGGTCGACTAGTGGTTCTGGACCTTGGCAGTGGTAAAGGCGGAGCGTTTAGGTTGGTAGCCGCCTACGGCCCTTTCGGGTCAATGCGGCCGGACTTCTTCCATCGTCTGGAGACTTTTCTAGGGACGTCCCGCTCCTTGCTATTAGTGGGGGACTGGAATGGTATCCTAGATGCACGCTGGGACTACGTAGGGGCCTGCCCCGATAGAGAGGGGTGTAATAGCCTCAAAGGGTTAATCGGTCGATTTGACCTGGCCGATAGATATCGACTAGATTTTCCGACTGCGCCAACCTGGACTTGGGCAAATCGTAGCGGATCATCTAGGTCGTACCTAGATAGTTTCTTAGTTAGAATTAAGGATAAGGACTTTTTAAGTTGTCCAAAAATGCGCATGGTTGGCTATTCAGACCACAAATTAGTGACCTGCATGGTCAACCTTGACAGAACTCATAGACAGGGCCCCGGTTACTGGAAGCTCAACTTGTCCTTGCCGGCAAGTAGAGCCTACAGGAATCGGATTAGTACGTTAGTTAAGGAACGGTTGACTGGAGCGATCGTCAACAGCAGGTGGTGGGTATCTCTAAAGAGAGAGATTAGAGTAGTCTCGATAGAATTTAGTAAGGTTCTAGCTGCGGATAGGAATAGGAAGGAAAGGGAGCTAATAGATAGAGTAGAAGAGGCAATTAGAAGCGGCGACGTGGCCAGAGTGCTAGCGTCGAGAACGGCTTTGAACCAGTTTTTCGACGCGAAGCACGAAGGCTGCGTTGTCCGAAGTAAAATACGTGCTCTAGGGAACGAGGGGACCAAAGCTGTTAGCTGGGCCCGCGTGACAGAGGCCAACAGTGGAACTAAATCCACCATCCGGTCTTTGCGAGACCTGGATGGACGGGCGATTCTTGAGCCGAAGCAGATGTGTGAGGCCTTTCAAAGGCACTTTGCCCGACTGTTCGGGAGGGGCGGGGAGCCGGTTGGGAACGTGGACTTCGACCATACCTCGACGGCCTGCCGCGCCTTTCGCACAGGGAGGCGAAGTCCTGCGAGGAGCCGATTTCGGCCGCTGAGATAGAGGACGTGCTGAGCCAATGCGGCAAACGCAAATCCCCGGGTCTCGATGGTCTTCCTTACGAATTATATCTAGCTATGCCGGACTTGTTCCCCGATCTCCTCGAGGCGGTCTACTGCAACTGGCAACAGAACGGGAGAATTCCCTGTACTGTGACCAAGGGCGTAGTCACGCTAGTGAGGAAGGACGAGAACAAGGGGGACGAAATAAGTAACTTCAGGCCCATAACACTGCTAAATACAGAGTTACAGATTTTGGCCAAGGTGCTAGCAAAGAGGTTGGCGCTTGTCGTGGGCAACCTGGTGGGAGATGCGCAGACATGCGCTATCCCGTCCAGGTCCATCCATGACAACCTCCACCTCATGCGATACATCATAGAGAGGGTTGGGAATGAACCCGGCTTTGGTGGGGCTCTGATCAACTTGGATCAATCTAAGGCGTTCGATAGGGTCGACCATGGTTACCTGGATGCGGTGCTAGCGGCGGCAGGCTTCGGACCCGTTTTCAGGGGCTGGATCACTGCTATGCACAGCAGCCGCATCTGCTCTAGGGTCAAGGTGAACGGCTACCTCTCGGAGCCGTTCAAAATCGCGCGGTCCATCCGACAAGGGTGCCCTCTCTCCTCCCTTCTGTATGTGTTGACTCTCGAGCCACTACTGCGGAAGTTGGAGTTGTTGCAGGGCATCCCTTTGGAACCGGGATTGCGGAAAGCGGTGTCGGCCTACGCCGATGACGTGACAGTAATGGTGTCGACGGCCTCCGAAATCGAGGCGGTCGGCACCTTACTGGAGGAGTACGAAAAGTTCACAGGGGCTAAGCTGAACCGGGACAAGTCGATCGGTTTGCAACTCGGCACGTGGAGGGGCAGACCGATGCCCTCCGATGGCGTCGTCGGACGCTGGACGGAGGGCCCGGTGAGGTTGCTCGGGGTCTGGTTCGGACCGGACCTCCAGGTGGAGAAAAACTGGGCGGAGGTTACGAACAGGGTGTTTGCACTGACCCAGAAGTGGGCCAGTTGCAAACTATCCCTGAAAGGTCGGGCGGAGG
>OZ024742.1:327790498-327825498 GCA_964016885.1 Eledone cirrhosa
ATGACATCTTTGGGCAGCTGCTGATGACATGGGTGATATCCTCGATGTTTGTTTTCCAGAGTCTGCACTTCTTATCACATCTAGGTGTTTTGCCTGCATCCCTATCTCTTTTGTGAATCAGATATTTCGTGCTAATCTCCTGTTCTTGGATTGCAAAAGCGTATCCTTCAAAGTGGGAGCCAATATAGCGGTTGTTGGTCCAAGATAGACTACTTTCCTTATCTATATTACTCTCACTCTGGAGCTTCCTGGCAACATATCCATGCATGTTTTTTTGCTGATAGGGATGCAGTTTTTTTATCCATGGATTCACTGCGATACTGCTGAGCGACATCCCTGGGTGTGAGTTTTTGATTATCACACAGGGAATATCTCTCAAGGAGTTCCTTCCCAACTCTCATGATCTTATCTGTTGCATGCAGATAGACTTGCTCGAGAAGCAGGCTCCTACGCTTCGAGGTTCTTATATGTTGTCGGAGAGATATGATGCGACATTCAAATGTTGTCTGGACTGATGTTAGGCCTCTGCCTCTCTGCTTACGTTTCAAGTAAAGGCGGTCTATGTCACTGTTGGTGTGGAAGTTTCCGGTGTTGTTCAGTATTTTTCGAGTTCCAACATCAACTGCTCGGATTTCGTCTATCGTCCAATTGAGTATTCCAAACGTTGGTGTTAGGACAGGCACAGCAAAGAGTTCCGATGACCAGATCTTTCTTAATCGGGTGTAGTATTCCCTAGTTACGCGTTCTTTATTACAGATACCATTATAGGATATGTTCTCATCTATCCCCAGGTATCTGTAGCAGTCCACACCAGATATCGGTGAAACAGTTAGACCATTGATGATAATGTTGCTAGATTGGGTTGTTGTTTTTCCCCGCTTTACAGTCATGTATGAGCATTTATCTTAGCTAAACTCCATTCCTACATCCTTTAAGAACGTTGTAACCAGGTCAAGATTTTTCTTCATCCCATCCATCTTCTTGGCATAGAGTTTCAGATCGTCCACAAAGAACTTATGGGTTAAGTTCGTATTTCTGTCCTCCTGTGAGCCAATGATATATCCCTCACATTTCTTGAGCAGAAAGGACAAGGGGTTTAATGACAAGATGAACAATATCACAGAGAGACTGTCCCCCTGAAATATACCCCTGCAATATTTTATTTTATCAGGGAAAATAGAGTCCTCCCTCTCTGTCTTTAACCTTAGGATAGTAGCCCAAGAAGAAGACAGCCTCTCTATGGCTCTGACAATAATGTCTGGGACTTTAGCAAGTTGGAGGGCCTCTATCATCCAAGAGTGGGGAACAGAATCGAAAGCTTTCTTGTAGTCCAGCCAGACTGTAGTCATATTTCTCCTAAGTTGTCGCACCTCCGACATCGCAGTTTTGTTGATTAGGAGTTGTTCAGCACATCCCCAAACCCTTTTCTTTCCAGCTGCTTGTTCATCTGTGATGATGTTATTATTTTCACAGTGATCTTGGAGGAATAGGTTGAGGCAGACTGTATACATCCTATACATTAGGTTCTGGCATGCAATGGGTCGGTAGTTTTTTGCCAAGTGGGTGTCTTTGTTCTTGGGGACCAGTAACGTTTGTGCTAATGTCAACCATTCTGTTGGCAGAGGTCAGTAAGATACCTCCGATAGAATATTAGTATTTTGTACCAGTAGCCGACAATCATGTCTCTTCCTGGTGTTTTCTTATCTTGGAGTTTTCCTATCACAGTCTCAAGGGTACCCTCACTTATTTCGTATGTTTTTGTTGTAGTGTAGGAGCAATAGTTCTTTCGGATTTCTCTTAGCCACACTGCATCTTGGTTGAAATTCTTCTTTTCACCCCATATTTTTCTCCAAAAGGAATCAATGTCATTCTGGGATGGGGCCTCAGTGACACTTATTATTTTGCCCTTCATATCTCTATAGACTGATGTTTGGTTTCGTCTGAATCTTTTATTAAGCATTTTTCTCTCATCTACCTTCTTCAGGTATCGGCGTTTTTCGCTAACAGCTCTCAATTCTTGTTTGAGGGTGATCAGCTTATATTGGAGAGTTCTGGTTCTACTGTCACCAAATATCGTCTCTATTTTATTTTTCACTCTTTGTTGGTGAGGAGTGAGGTTTTTTTTGTGTTTGTTTGCATGTAAAGAGCATTATCACATGTCCTATGTTTTTTGGTAGGTCAGCACTCGTTTTTTCTATTTTAGTTATATATGATGGTATTTTTGGTGGTGTTTTGTTCTTGTTAATATCTCTGCAATCACCAAGATAATGCTTCACTGTCATTGCTAAGGCATATAAACAGGCGTTGATTTGCCAAAATGTTGGGGTTTTTATCCGTCGTAAATATTCATCCCCTATTTCGTCAATAACACGTAGTATTTCATTATTTGGTTTTTTATTCACCATTGTCATTTTAACACGTTCAGCCAGAGAGATATTTATACATGAGTTAATTTCTCTCTGGAAGATTTCGTTGAGGGAAATTTTCAATTGTTTATACTTTTGATTATCATTGTCGATAGTATTTTCCACAACAGTCGAGGTAGACTCAGATGGTATACGTGGTGTCACATGTATTCGATTATTATTAATATTTCTTCGATTATTATTATTATCGATAGTGTTTTCCCCAGCATTCAAGGTAGACTTAGATGGTACAGGCATAGTTGTTTCAAGGCGCTGTTCGACCTGGCTGCTAGGAAGTCTAGTAGCATGGCGATCTGTAGCACGTGTTGTTGATTCCATGTTTGTTGTGGGGACTTAGAATAAATAATATTTATCTTATTTTTACGTTCAACAAACGTCGCTTGTTGGCGTAATTGTTTCGCTGTGAAATAATTTAGCTCTGGGTGCATTTCGTCCCAGTGTAGCTTCATTCTATTCATATAGACAATGGAGGGATTGTTTTTTGCCATTTTATAACAATTAAATAAATCATTATTATGTTCGCAACTCCAAGAGAAATGCGATTTATAATTTCGGTTTCTTCTGTAGCTACAACTGAATAAAGTTTGATTACCTTCTTTGTTATTTGTCTTCGATACTTCCTTAATTTTTTTGTTGATGTTGTGTTCAGCCATGCTGTTTGTAGCAAATCCTTGTAAAATGAATTATGTATTTACTCGGATATCTCTACGAATTCGAATAAAAGGGGTCTTCAGAAGGGACAGTTAGAAGGATAACCAGTTATTCAACCTGGCTGTAGTTGTGGCATTACTGTCGGAGATAGTATTCATCTTAAATTTAATAAATAGTCTCCCATGTAAGTATGTATGTATGTATGTATGTATGTATGTATGTATGTATGTATGTATGTATGTAAGTATGTATGTATGTAAGCATGTATGTAAGCATGTTTATCCCTTTCTCTTAATTTCGAGTACATTATTTTGACCAGCCACCTTCCTGGTGGCAAGGTTGTAAAAGAAAAGAAATTGTCATCCCTTGAATCGCAAGAATGTTTTGCAAATTTTGAAGCTGCCAGCTATCGCAGCCATTTATAGACTATGAATTAGGGAGCTGCGCTTTTTGTCCGCAAATCCAAGTTCAGTCATACTTTGGTCCAAGCGGGTTTGTATATAACCCGTAGCTCCAATAATGATGGGTATGAAGCTAAAGGTGTATCTTGGATACTGGATTTGTAAACTCCTCATCAATGGTCCGTAGATGTCCTCCTTCTCCTGTATTTTTCTGACAACGTTTACACAAGTGGGCAGCTGATCTCCACAACAGAACACGTTTCCAATGTGAGGTCCCAAACAACAATATCAGGCCGATTGTGCTTTAATTTGGTGGCAGTTTTTATTTTCAGGTTCCACCAGTATTTCTTAGTGCCATCTGTCTCAATATATTCTTCCTCGTTTGTTGTTAATTTTGTTTTCCGAAGTGCGTTCCAGATGGTTCTAGCTATCCCTTCGTGTCTCATGGGGAGGTAGTAGCGAGATGACATTCTTTCGCAGCTGGCAACAATGTGGCTTACATCCTCGATCTTTGTTTTACATAGCCTACATTTATTGTCAGCTGCTGCCCTCCTCTTTTGTGCAGCAGATATTTGGTAGGGAGTTCTTGTTCCTGTATTGCATAGAGATATCCCTCAAGGTGTGATGTCATAAACTTGTCGGAACTCCATGTATGTATGTATGTATGTATGTATGTATGTATGTATGTATGTATGTATGTATGTATGTATGTATGTATGTATGTATGTATGTATGTATGTATGTGAGTATGTATGTATGCTTTTATGTATGTATGCATGTATGTATGTAAGTATGTATGTATGTATGTATGTATGAAGGATCAGTGGTGGAGTGAGAAGGCTGGTGAGATACAAACTGCGTCTGATTCCAATAACACAAAGCTGTTGTACAATCTCTTGCGTGAGGTTTATGGACCGTCTTCTTCTCTGGTGACACCGCTTCGCAGCAAGGATGGCAAAGAACTTCTTCGTGACTCACAAGGAATTCTACGAAGGTGGCGAGAGCACTTTGATGATCTTTTGAATCAGCCGTCTTTCGTCAGTGAAGATTTCCTCAATCTCATTCCAGAAAGTCCTGTGAAAGTAGCTCTTGCAGAACCTCCGACGCTTGTGGAGGTTGCAGTGGCTATTTCGAAGCTGAACAGTGGAATATCTCCAGGTATGGATGGCATACACGGTGAGCTCCTACAATATGGTGGTGAGAGACTCCTGCAATATCTTCACTCTTTGTTTGGCAGGATATGGGCTAATGAATCCGTACCTGAGGACAGGAGAGATGCAGTAATGGTGGTCTTGTACAAGGGAAAGGGTAACAGGAACTATTGTGGGAACTACAGAGGTATATCATTACTTTCTGTCGTAGGGAAAGTTTTATGTAGCGTGCTTCTGGACTGTCTGCTGACACACATTGCAGATTGTGTTCTTCCTGAAAGTCAATCTGGTTTTCGTGCTGGACGCGGCACTACTGATATGATCTTCTCAGCTAGACAGCTCCAGGAGAAGTGCATGGAACAAGGCTTGGATCTGTATCAGGTTTTTGTCGATCTGACAAAAGCTTTCGATACTGTTAACAGAGATGCATTATGGAAGGTTCTCCAGAAGCTTGGTTGCCCTGATAAGTTCCTTGCTTTAGTTTGGTCTTTCCATGACGACATGAAGGTTTGGGTTAATGTCGAGGGTAAGATGTCGGAGCCTATCTCAGTAAAAAATGGAGTGAAACAGGGGGATATTCCAGCACCGACCCTGTTTGCCATATACTTTGCAATGGTTTTCTGTATTGCATTCAGGAATTGCGAGCATGGTGTTTACATCCGATATCGAACCTCAGGCAGCATATTTAACATCAGGCGCTTTGCTGCGAAGACAAAAGTATTTACATCAATCATAAGAGACCTCTTGTATGCAGATGATTGCGATCTTGTAGCGCACACAGAGAGTGATATGCAGCACATTTTGAATGCATTTTCTGACGTTTGCACTGCCCTACGTCTGACTGTCAGTCTCAAAAAAACCGTCGTCATGTACCAACCTGCCCCTGGTAAGCAGTACACTGAACCAAACATCTATGTGTATAGCAAACGAGTTGGAGTGGTTGATCAGTTTGTCTACCTGGGGAGCACTGTCAATCGATACGGCAACCTTGACAGTGAAATCTCACTTAGGATTAGGAAAGCAAGTGATGCTTTCGGAAAGCTAGAAAGGCGACTCTGGGGTCGGCGAGACATATGCAGGAGGACAAAGGTAAGGGTGTACAGGGCATGTGTGCTCTCTTGTCTTCTTTATGCCTGCGAGACCTGGGTCACATATCGACACCACTTTAAGCAACTGGAGCGTTTCCATCAGATGTGTCTCAGACGGATCCATGGCGTTCACTGGAGGGACCACATCAGTGATGTCGAGATTTTGGAGAGCTCTATGTGTGACAGTATAGAAGCTCTTGTGCTTAAGCAACGACTCCGTTGGAGTGGTCACCTTGCCAGGATGAAGGATTCTAGAATACCAAAACAACTCTTTTATGGAGAGTTGGTTAAAGGAAAACGACCGCCACATAAACCAAAAAAGAGGTATAAGGATTCCTTGAAAGCCTCTCTGAAAGACGCTAACATCTCTGCTGATACATGGGAGAATATTGCTGCTGATCGTAATAAATGGAGAAAGACTGTATATGAGGGAAAAGTTGCTTTGAGGCATCTCGAATCGCATACGAGAAAGTAAAGCGGGATGTGAGGAAGGGCATTGCTGTTGCACTTCCAGACGGCGAGGGTCCTCCTATGGTGCTGACATGCAGCGTATGTGCGAGACTCTGCCTAAGCAAAGCTGGACTCGAAAGTCATCTTCGCAGTCATAAAGTAAGACCAGTGGTTGACTACCAGGCTGCTGTTGGAGATGCTACTCATCATGCTTGCCAAACATGTGGTAGGGAATGTAAATCAGCAGGAGGGCTCAAGCGACATGCAAAAGTACACGAACTCCAACCACAGCCGACTATTCCCAGTGAATGTTTTGTTTGCCGACTCTGTGCAAGACATTTTAGATAATTGGCTGGGTTAAAAAGCCACATTCGATCGCAGTGCTGTTAGTTGCTATCGTGTGTGTGTGTGTGTGTAGATATGCTTATGTGTGTGCGTGTGTGTGTATATATATATGTATATGCATATTATTATTGTTGTTGTCGTTATTATTATTGTTGTTATTATTATTATTATTATTGACGAAAGTGGATGTACGTTTTTTGAAGCTCCGTGAGTAAGCAATTTTTGAGGATTAATTGTAGAGAATTGTTTATTTTTTGTACCGCTGAAGCATTATAAGACATTAATTTGTATCCTGTGAAGGAATAACTCATAATATTTGGGCCTTTTGGCCCAAATATTTGAACTTTATTTTGAAAAAAATAATAATTTTTTTCTCAAAAAAACATGGCGGAGCCACGCCCCCTAGAGGCGGGTCTGCTGTCGTGCAACGGCGACTTGAGCGTTGAGAGGAGAGGTGAGGCGAGGAGCGCCACCAGCACGAATGTGAGCAGCGACAGTGCCAGCACCAACGGGCCGAGCGGCGCGGAAGGTGGTAACAGCGACAACACCAACACCAACAAGCCGAACAGCGCAGAAGGTGGTAATAGCGAGAGCACCAACAAAACGAACAGCACAGAGAGTAATAGTAGCGACAGCAGCAGCACCAACAAGGCCAACAGCACAGAAGCTAACCACGACACAGGGGAGAACAACAACAGCAATAGCAGCAGCAACACCAACAAGAACAACAACAGTGACAACACCAACAAGAACACTTTCGCTGCTGTGGCAGCGGCTAAAAGGAGACCATGCTACAGCATCGACTTAACCAACAGAGAGGAAAAGTTGGCCCAGGCCTGGAAAATCATAAATCAAGAGCAGACCTGGGCAAACTTAACTGTCCCGGCAGAAGCCATTGAGGCAGTGGAAAAAAGAACGGTGCATTTCAGATGCATCTCAGTAGAGACAAAGAGGGCAGCGATAATCGCCCAAGCTGACATAGAAGCCGCACTGAAATACATCAGAGAGGACACAGACTTCATAGAGAGGGGCAGGCAATACGGCACCGTTTCGGTGCTGTTCAAGTCTGAAGCCCTCGCTGTGAAGCATTCAATGACCCCTTGCAAAACCAGCAAGGTCATAATGTACCCCTCCCACATGGGAAAACGAATAGCACGTGTGCGCATTCCCAGGATTCCACCAGGACTTGATATGTGGTGGCTCCTGGGTTGCGTAATCGTGGAAGGAACGGATACAGTCCCGGTAGAGGCAACGAGAACTGCCAGGGACGACTGGTCCGGGGTTGATCTGGAGATACTGCTCCAAATCAGACCCGAAAACGTAAAAACAATCCCGGACCACATCCGCCTCCAAAACGGGAGGGTGTTGCATATAATGACTGAGGGCAAAAGGCCGCATTGTTTCCTTTGTGGGGAAACGACACACTTGCGAGCCTTCTGCCCTCAACTGCCGAAAAGCGCAAGGGGTCGAAAGATTCCACTGCTGGCGACGCCGGGACAAGGACCACCAGCAACACCGTCAACAATGGAACCACCAAAATTGCACACCCAGGGGGGAAACGAGGAAAGCTCTCCCATTCCCCCTCCCCCCCAAAATACACACACGAACAAGAACATAAACACTCACTCAGACACAAACACGCTCACAGCCACAGACCCCTCATCCTCCAGCAGTGAAGATGAGGGAAAACCAAAGTCCCCCAAAATACAAAAAACAAAACACAAAAAAAAAAGAAATCCACAAAGCACAAACACCCCCACAAAAAAAAATACACACACCACCCACACAAACATTTTCCCCACAGCATCACCAACACAACCACCACAATCCCCCAAACGCAAACAAGCTAAACAGACACAAGAACAAATAGACACACAAACATCAGAAACTACAGACACCCCACCCACAACAAACGCAGACACAATAGAAACAACACTAACAAAGCTATCACCACCACAATCACACGAACAAATAAAACCCGAGCAACAAAACATTAAAAACTTCGTGCTTGCCAGAAGGGCCAACAAGGAATTGATGGCCCATGTAGCACGAAGCACAAACATCGAAAAAGACGGGGAAACATTTGAAGCGAGCACATTTCGCGTACCAGATAATTTGCTTCTGATGCGAATGTCGCTCGCTTCATACAAAGAAATTCGAAAGAGCTTTCCTCGGGATGTGGGAACCCCGAACGTAAAACCCACGTCAAGACTATTAAAGGGGTTCCCAAAAGAAACCCCACAAACCATGGAGGTCGAACCACCCGACCTTCACAAGACCCCGGAAGGTAAGTAAACCTTTCCTCTCCCATTCATCCTGCCAGCATGGCCATAAGAGTAGGAAGTTTAAATGTTCGTGGCCTGGGGTCGCCCTGGAAGCAAGGTCACTTGCTCAACGACCTCAGGTCACTAGGAATGGATGTAATTGCCATCAGCGAGACCAGAATTTCCGACACACGCGCACTGGCGCCGATTTTCGACGATTATCAGATCTTTGCATCTGTTAGTCGGCCGGGAATGGGAGGTGGAGTGGCTGTGCTGTTTAGGAAATGTCTGGATCTCGAGGTAAGGTCAATCTTCCGGGATCCTGACGGAAAGTTGGTGGTCCTGGACGTGAGCAATAGCGAAGGTGGTGCCTTTAGACTGGTGGCCGTCTACGCCCCTACTGGGGCCGGTCGGCCGGACTTCTTTAGGCGCCTGGAAAACTTTCTGCTTACGTCTCGCCCTTTACTGTTAATAGGGGATTGGAATGGCATCTTAGAAGCACGCTGGGATTGTGTGGGAGTATCTGATAGAAGCGGGGGGTGCAAAAGCCTCAAGTACCTGATCAGCCAGTTTCAACTGTCTGACAGGTACCGACTAGATTTCCCTAATGCGCCAGTATGGACCTGGACCAATCGCATAGGGTCATCTAGATCGTACATAGATAGGATTTTCATTAGGAAAAGAGATAGAAATAGTGTAGGATGTCCACATTTTAAAACGGTTGCCTATTCAGATCACAAGCTTGTGATCTGTATGGTCGACCTAGATAAGACACGTAGGTTAGGACCTAGCTACTGGAAGCTAAACATGTCGTTTCCGGCACGTAAAGCTTACAGGGACCGGGTCAACAACTTAGTTAAGCAAAAGTTGACAGGGAGGGTTGTCAACAACAGGTGGTGGGGGGCACTCAAAAGAGAGATTAGAGCAACCTCGATAGGATTTAGCAAAGAAGTAGCAATAGAGAAAAATAGAAAGGAGGAGGGGCTGATAGCTAAGTTAGACGAGGCTATTTGTAGTGGCATTGCAACAGACGTGCTAGCGGCGAGAATGGCACTAGACCATTTCTTCAATGCGAAACACGAAGGTTGCATTGTCAGAGCTAAGGCGCGTGCTCTGAGGAACGAGGGAACCAAAGCTGCCCGATGGGCTCGCTTTGCAGAGACGCAGCGTGGAAATAAAACCACAATTCGGTCTTTGACGGATCGAGATGGACACGAACTGAGCGATTCCAAGCAGATGTGTGAGGCCTTTCGCCAGCACTTTGCTCGATTGTTCGGGAGGATGGGTGAGTCGGAGACGGCGGCGGACTTCAGTCCCTACCTCGACGGCTTGCCACGCCTCTCGACGGCCGACGCTGAGCGCTGCGAAGAGCCGATAACATCAGCCGAAATTCAGGACGCCCTTGTCGGCTGCTCGAGTCGCAAGTCACCCGGTTTGGATGGTCTGCCCTACGAGCTTTACGTAAATATGCCAGACTTGTTCTCCGATCTCCTCGAAGCGCTCTACTGCAACTGGCAGCAGAACGGGAGCATTCCCAGTTCTGTGAGCCGTGGCGTAGTGACGCTGATAAGGAAAGACGAGAACAAGAGGGACACACTAGATAATTTCAGGCCCATAACCCTGCTCAACACAGAGTTTAAGATTTTGGCCAAGGTGTTAGCGAAAAGGTTGGCGCTTGTCGTCAAAGATTTGGTTGGGGAGGCGCAAACTTGCGCAATCCCGACCAGGTCCATACACGACAACCTCCACCTCATGCGATACATCATAGAGAGGGTTGGGTGCAAACCTGGCTTCGGTGGGGCTCTGATCAATTTAGATCAATCGAAAGCATTCGATAGGGTCGACCATCGGTACTTGGAGGCTGTCCTCGAGGCGGCTGGCTTCGGCCCCGTCTTCAGAAGCTGGATCGCTGCAATGTACAGCGGCATCCGCTCGGTGGTCAAAGTTAATGGCCACCTCTCGGAACCGTTTCAGATCTCTCGATCGGTCCGTCAAGGGTGCCCTCTCTCCTCACTTCTGTACGTATTGACTCTTGAGCCTCTACTGCGGAAGCTGGAGTTGTTGCAGGGCATCCCGCTCGAACCGGGACGTAGAAAGGCTGCGTCCGCTTATGCGGACGACATCACCGTGATGGTGTCGGACACCTCGGAAATCGAGGTGATCCGCACCCATTTGGAGGAATATGAAAGGTTGACGGGAGCAAAACTTAACCCGGGAAAGTCGGTGGGCTTGCAGCTCGGCACCTGGAGAGGCAAGTCCATGCCGTCCAACAGCGTCGTTGGGCGCTGGACAGACGGACCGGTAAAGTTGCTCGGGGTTTGGTTCGGACCAGACCTCCAGGTGGATAAGAATTGGGACGAGGTGACGAGCAGGATAGCCAACCTCACCCAGAAATGGGCTGAGAGAAAGCTATCACTGAAAGGGCGGGCGGAGGTGGCGAACGCGTACATCGCGTCCGTCATCTACTACCGCCTGACCGTCGTGCCTTGCCCCCGTCCACGCCTCGCCAATTTGGAACGGCTCCTTTTCAAATTTTTGTGGAGGGGACGGGTCCCGTTGGTGAGGCGGTCCATCTGCTGCCAGCACCCTCTTCGTGGAGGGCTGGGCATGCCGTGGCTAATGATGCGCAGACATGCGCTGAGGCTGCGACATCTCCAGATATTTTGCCTAAACGGTGAACAGGTGTGGTCGCCGTTTGTTAGACGGGCCTTTCCGCAGCTCATCTCTTTGACTGAGCTGCAGTCCTGGGTCAAGAAGAGACCGAGACTGGGCGACTGGCATCTGGAATGTTGCCAGGCGCTCACTGCACTCTGCAAGGTGGGCAATGCGGTCAGTGGAACTTCCACTCAAGATTTCTATAGAGGATTAGTGGAGGGCAAGTGCGATGACGTACTAGGAGAGGCTCTGGGCGTCAACGAAGTAGAACTGACCAGTATGTTCCGGAGGACTTTCGAGCCGGGGACGATGGATAACTTCCAGAAATCCCTCGCTTGGCAGTGCTACCGGGGGGCGCTGCCGGTTCGGGATAAACTCTACAGGCACGGAAGTGCTGTCAGACGAACCTGCCCGAGATGCGCGCAGAGCGACGAAACCGTTCTGCACGCACTCGTCCAGTGTCCGTGCATTGCTGACTTGTGGGGTTATGTCGAACAGCTATTGTCGCGTGTAGAACGGATCCGGCTATCGTCCGAGTCCATAGTGAAGATTGACCCGCCGCCTTCTTTTGGTCAGGAAGGGCAGGCAATTTTCCTCTGCCTGGTGGCAGTAGCGAAAGAGGTTGCATGGTGGACCAGGTTGAAAGGACTGAAGACAGACACTTTTCTCTTCGGCCAATCCCTCGTCAACTTCTTCAAGTTTCACTTGGAAAGGAAGGTGAGGGTGGAGAGAGAAGTGCTGCCCCCCAGTACATTTACTGAAAGGTGGGTGAATGTGGCGAGAATGGCCCGTGTGAGTGGGCCTACTCTGATCATGCGCCTGTAGGCTGGTGAATTCGAGAAGGAGAGGGGTGCCCTTCCCGGGTGCCCTAGGAGCGTCGGGTGGCTCAGGACTGGTGGGGTGCTTGAGTCAACCCTGGGTGGTGATCCCTCTTATTGGGGAACTTTCATTGTTGTATTTTGATTGTTATTTTGTTTTTTGTTATTTATACTTACTCGATCTCTATGTAAACCCCCACTGTCCCTGTCTATTGTGTTGTCCCCTATATGTCGGCCCTTGTGGCCAATAAATGAAATCATTATTATTATTATTATTGTTGTTATTAATGTATGTGTGTGTATATGTGTGTGTGAGTGTGTGTGTGTGGGTGTGTGTGTATGTGTGTGTGTATGTATATATATATATATATATATTTCTTTTTATTTTATTTTATTATTTTTTATTTTTATTTATTTATTATTATTATTTTTTTTTTTTCTTTCTCCTCGTGCAATGGCCATACTCGATAACGAGGGGGCAGCCATCATCATGCAGGTATGTATGTATGTATGTATGTATGTATGTATGTATGTATGTATGTATGTATGTATGTATGTATGCTTGTATGTATGTATGCATGTATGTATGCATGGTATGTATGTATGTATGTATGTATGTATGTATGTATGTATGTATGTATTCTAGGAGAAGGAAAACTCCGGGAGAGATGACCCCTTAGCCTTTGTCAAGGCAGAATTCTAGGAGAAGGAATACTCTGATATAACACCTGCAACTCTGATGGTATCCAATGATGTTGACTTGTTCTTCTTTTTGGTAAATATCATCTTGGTTAAGAGAGTGGGACTGGCTTTGTGCAGTGCCTTTGCTCATTATAAAAGCTTCACGGCACAGGCATTGCTTTATATCTGGAGATCTCTCTGCACTTGTCATCACATGGTGCCATGGGCCCAGCACTATGTGTCAATAATTGTTACAGGTGTAGTGTTTGTACCAGAGTTTTCATGTCGCAGGCTGGACTAAAAAGTCACACTCGTTCAGCGCATCGGTAGGGGTTCTCCTACTAGATGTAAAGTAGTGGCCGTACTCGAAAACGAGTTGGCAGCCACCATGTATGTATGTATGTATGTATGTATGTATGTATGTATGTATGTAAGTATGCATGTATGTATGCATGTATGTATGCATGTATGAATGTATGTATGTATGTAAGTATGTGTGTATGTATGTATGTAAGTATGTATGTATATATGTAAGTATGTATGTATGCATATATGTATGTATGTTATCTCTTTCTCTTAATTTTGAGTATATTATTTTGACCGGCCCCCTTCCTGGTGGCAAGGTTGTAAAAGAAAATAAATTGTCATCCCTTGAATCGCAAGAATGTTTTGCAAATTTTGAAGCTGCCAGCTATCGCAGCCATCTGTAGAATATGAATTAGGGAGCTGCGCTCTTTGTCCGCAAATCCAAGTTCAGTCTTACTTTGGTCCAAACGGGTTGGTATATAATCCGTAGCTCCAATAATGATGGGTATGAAACAAAAGGTGTATCTTGGATACTGGATTTGTAAACTCCTCATCAATGGTCCATAGATGTCCTCCTCCTGTATTTTTCTGACAACGTTTACACAAGTGGGCAGCTGATCTCCACAACAGAACACGTTTCCAATGTGAGGTCCCAAACAACAATATCAGGCCGGTTGTGCTTTAATTTGGTGGCAGTTTCTATTTTCAGGTTCCACCAGTATTCCTTAGTGCCATCTGTCTCAATATATTCTTCCTCGTTTGTTGTTAATTTTATTTTCCGAAGTGCGTTTCAGATGGTTCTAGCTATCTCTTCGTGTCTCATGGGGGGGGGGGGGGGGTAGTAGCAAGATGACATTCTTTCGCAGCTGGCAACAATGTGGCTTACATCTTCGATCTTTGTTTTACATAGTCTACATTTATTGTCAGCTGATGGCCCTCCCCTTTTGTGCAGCAGATATTTGGTAGGGAGTTCTTGTTCCTGTATTGCATAGAGATATCCCTCAAGGTGTGATGTCATAAACATGTCGGAACTCCATGCCAGGCTTTTTGAGTGGTTTATCCCCTCTATGGTCTGTGTTTTACGTCTCAAGTATCCATGAACAACTTTTTCTGTAAATTGGTCAATTTTTTCATCTTGTTTGAACATTGAATAGGATCTTCCGATTTCTCTGGAGGAGAGATTTATATCAGGCTTTATTCCATATCTGTCCTCCAGATCAGTGGCTATTCTAATGATATATTTTTTTTCATGCTCATAAACCTGGGCAAGATGGTTGCCAACCTTTTCCTCTGTTGAAGATGTTGCTTCAGTGTTACTATCCGGGTCTCATATGATGTTAATATGGATATTAGACTCCGGCCACCTTCCTTGCGTGAGAAGTATAGCCTATCCACATCACCATTGATGTTAAAGTTCCCAGTAACACTGAAAAGTTTTCGAGTTCTAACATCCATCTCACTTAGTTCTTGCATTGACCAGTTCAGCAGGCCAAAAGTTGGCGTTATAATTGGCACAGCATAAGTATTGTGGGCAATGTAGTTGTACGCTGACAGTTCTGATGACCATATTTTCTTTACTCTTCTGAGGTATTCAGTTCTGGTTCTCTCATTATTTATAGGTCCATCATATCTGACATTCTCATCCTGTCCAAGATATCTGTAGTTGTCACCTGACTATAGAAGTTGTATTGTCAGGCCGTTTATCTCTAGATTTCTAGAGGAGGGCACAGTTCTTCCACGTTTTACTGCCTAATATGCACACTTGGACTCACCAAATTTCATTTTTATGTCTGCTGAAAATTGTGTAATGAGGTCCAATTGTTTCTTGATGTCATTGATATTTGGCCCATACAACTTCAGGTCATCAACAAAGAAAAGATTGGAGATATATCTGGACCCACTTCTTTGTACACCTTGTTTCCTGAGTAGGTAAGATAGTGGATTAAGTGAGAGAAGGAAGAGTAGCACTGACAAGCTATCACCCTGTAAGATGCCCTTCTGGTAATGTATCTTATCAGTCTTAACTTGCTCCTTCTCACCTCTAAGGATAAAATTGGTGTACCAGTTCTTGGTCAGACGTTCAACAGCAGCTACCAGTGGTTGTGGGACTTTGGCTAACTGTAAAGCCTTAACAATCCACCCATGAGGTACACTATCAAATGCTTTTTGATAGTCCAGCCACACCACAGTCATGTTTCTGCGATTCTTTGTTGTTTTTTCTTGAATCATTTTATTAGTTAGTGGGTGATCTATGCAACCCCACACCTCCCTCTTTCCACCAGCTTGCTCAGGTGTTATGATGTTGTTGGTAGCACAGTGATCCTGTAAGAACAGGTTAAGGCACCCAGTATATAATTTATACATGATGTTTTGGCAGGCTATTGGGCGGTATTTTTAGCAAGGGTGGTTTGGCTATTTTGGGGAATGGGGAGAGTAGTGGCAGTTGATAACCATCTGGGCAGTTCTTGTGTGCCTTTAATGGTTTCTGTAAACAGTCGTATGAGATCTTGCCAATATGTATGTATGTATGTAAGTATGTATGTATGTAAGTACGTATGTATGTAAGTATGTATGTATGTAAGTACGTATGTATGTAAGTACGTATGTATGTATATATGTATGTATGTTTTCTCTTTCTCTTAATTTCGAGTATATTTTTTTGACCGGCCACCTTCCTGGTGGCAAGGTTGTAAAAGAAAAGAAATTGTCATCCCTTGAATCGCAAGAATGTTTTGCATATTTTGAAGGTGCCAGCTATCGCAGCCATTTGTAGACTATGAATTAGGGAGCTGCGCTTTTTGTCCGCAAATCCAAGTTCGGTCATACTTTGGTCCAAGCGGGTTGGTATATAACCCGTAGCACCAATAATGATGGGTATGAAGCTAAAGGTGTATCTTGGATACTGGATTTGTAAGCTCCTCATCAATGGTCCGTAGATGTCCTCCTTCTCCTGTATTTTTCTGACAACGTTTACATCAAGTGGGCAGCTGATCTCCACAACAGAACACGTTTTCAATGTGTGGTCCCAAACTACAATATCAGGCCGGTTGTGCTTTAATTTGGTGGCAGTTTTTATTTTCAGGTTCCACCAGTATTCCTTAGTGCCATCTGTCTCAATATATTCTTCCTCGTTTGTTGTTAATTTTGTTTTCCGAAGTGCGTTCCAGATAGTTCTAGCTATCCCATCGTGTCTCATGGGGAGGTAGTAGCGAGATGACATTCTTTCGCAGCTGGCAACAATGTGGCTTACATCCTCGATCTTTGTTTTACATAGCCTACATTTATTGTCAGCTGCTGGCCCTCCTCTTTTGTGCAGCAGATATTTGGTAGGGAGTTCTTGTTCCTGTATTGCATAGAGATATCCCTCAAGGTGTGATGTCATAAACTTGTCGGAACTCCATGCCAGGCTTTTTGAGTGGTTTATCCCCTCTATGGTCTGTGTTTTACGCCTCAAGTATCCATGCACAACTTTCTCTGTAAATTGGTCAATTTTTTTTTCTTGTTTGAACATTGAATAGGATCTTCCGATTTCTCTGGGTGAGAGATTTATATCAGGCTTTATTCCATATCTCTCCTCCAGATCAGTCGCTATTCTAATGATATTTCTTTTTTCATGCTCATAAACCTGGGCAAGATGGTCGCCAACCTTTTTCCTCTGTTGAAGGTGTTGCTTCAGTGTTACTATCCGGGTCTCATATGTTGTTAATATTGATTTTAGACCCCGGCCACCTTCCTTGCGTGAGAAGTATAGCCTATCCACATCACCATTGATGTTAAAGTTCCCAGTAACACTGAGAAGTTTACGAGTTCTAACATCCATCTCACTTAGTTCTTGCAATGACCAGTTCAGTAGGCCAAATGTTGGCGTTATAATTGGCACAGCATAGGTATTGTGGGCAATGTATTTGTTGTATGCTGACAGTTCTGATGACCATATTTTTTTTACTCTTCTGAGGTATTCAGTTCTGGTTCTCTCCTTATTTATGGGTCCATCATATCTGACATTCTCATCCTGTCCAAGATATCTGTAGTTGTCACCTGACTGCAGAGGTTGTATTGTCAGGCCGTTCATATCTAGATTTCTAGAGGAGGGCACAGCTCTTCCACGTTTTACTGCCAAATATGCACACTTGGACTCACCAAATTTCATTTTGATGTCGGTTGAAAATTGTGTAATGAGGTCCAATTGTTTCTTGATGTCATTGATATTTGGCCCATACAACTTCAGGTCATCAACAAAGAAAAGATGGGAGATACTTCTGGGCCCACTTCTTTGTCCACCTTGTTTCCTGAGTAGGTAAGATAGTGGATTCAGTGAGAGAACGAAGAGTAGTACTGACAAGCTATCACCCTGAAAGATGCCCTTCTGGTAATGTATCCTATCAGTCTTAACCTGCTCCTTCTCACCTCTAAGGATCAAATTGGTGTACCAGTTCTTGGTCAGGCGTTCAACAGCAGCTACTAATGGTTGTGGGACTTTAGCTAACTGTAAAGCCTTAATAATCCACCCATGAGGTACACTATCAAATGCTTTTTGATAGTCCAGCCACACGACAGTCATGTTTCTGCGATTCTTTGTTGTTTTTTCCTGAATCATTTTGTTAGTTAGTAGGTGATCTATGCAACCCCACACCTCCCTCTTTCCACCAGCTTGCTCAGGTGTTATGATGTTGTTGGTAGCACAGTAATCCTGTAAGAACAGGTTAAGGCACCCAGTATATAATTTATACATGATGTTTTGGCAGGCAATTGGGCGGTAATTTTTAGCAAGGGTGGTTTGGCTATTTTTGGGAATGAGGAGAGTAGTGGCAGTTGATAACCATCTGGGCAGTTCTTGTGTGCCCTTAATGGTTTCTGTAAACAGCCGTATGAGATCTTGCCGATAGAAAGTGAAATTCTTCAACCAGTATCCTGTAATGAGGTCTGGGCCTGGCGATTTCCTATTCGACATTTTCTGTAGAGCTGTTTCCAGTATTGACCCATCTATGTCATATTGTTTTGTCTGGACATGTTGGCAGTAGTCCTGTTCCAGTTGTTTTAGCCAATTAGCTTGTCTGTTGAATCCGTCATGTATGTATGTATGTATGTATGTATGTATGTATGTATGTATGTATGTATATAAGTATGTATGTATGTATATGTATGTATGTATGTATGTATGTATGTATGTATGTATGTATGTATGTATGTATGTATGTATGCATGCATGCATGTATCTATGTATGTATGTATGTAAGTATGTATGTAAGTATGTATGTCAGGTCACCAGTTGGTGCTACTGGTAACATGTATCCCAGTACAACCTGTCTCATGGTCGGCTCGTTGGCGACTAAACTGGCAACCCCACCAAGGTTTCTTGGTGAGGAGGGTGACTTTGGACATCCTGCAGGACTAAAAACAAAACCTGTCAAATGGCAAAGGAGCTCTTAAAGTCAATGGTCATCCAAAATCACCGGGAGAGATGACACCTTAGCCTTTGTCAAGGCAGAATTCTAGGAGAAGGAATACTCTGATATAACACCTGCAACCCTGATGGTATCCAATGATGTTGACTTGTTCTTCCCTTTGGTAAATATCATCTTGGTTAAGAGAAGAAAGTGGGACTGGCTTTGTGCACTGCCTTTGCTCACTTTAAAAGCTTCACGGCACAGGCATTTCTTTATATCTGGAGATCTCTCTGCACATGTTGTCACATGGTACCATGGGTCCAACACTATGTGTCAATAATTGTCACAAGTGTAGTGTTTGTACCAGAGTTTTCATGTCGCAGGCTGGACTAAAAAGTCACACTCGTTCAGCGCATCGGTAGGGCTTCTCCTACATGGATATAAAGTAGTGGCCGTACTCGAAAACGAGTTGGCAGCCATCATATAAGTATGTATGTATGTATGTATGTATGTATGTATGTATGTATGTATGTATGTATGTATGTATGTATATCAGGTCACCAGTTGGTGCTACTGGTAACATGTATCACAGTACAACCTGTCTCATGGTCGGGTCGTTGGCGACTAAACTGGCAACCCCACCAAGGTTTCATGGTGAGGAGAGTGACTTTGGACATCCTGCAGGACTAAAATCAAAACCTGTCAAAGGGCAAAGGAGCTCTTAAGAGTCAATGGCCATCCAAAATCACTAGGAGAGATGACACCTTAGCCTTTGTCAAGGCAGAATTCTAGAAGGAAAACTCTGATATAACACCTGCAACCCTGATGGTATCCAATGATGTTGACTTGTTGTTCTCTTTGGTAAATATCATCTTGGTTAAGAGAGTGGGACTGGCTTTGTGCAGTGCCTTTGCTCACTATAAAAGCTTCACGGCACAGTCATTGCTTTATATCTGGAGATCTCTCTGCACTTATCGTCACATGGTACCATGGGCCCAGCACTATGTGTCAATAATTGTCACAAGTGTAGTGTTTGTACCAGAGTCTTCAAGTCGCTGGCTGGACTAAAAAGTCACACTCGTTCAGCGCATCGGTAGGGGTTCTCCTACATGGATATACAGTAGTGGCCGTACTCGAAAATGAGTTGGAAGCCACCATGTATGTATGTATGCATGTATGTATGTATGAATTTGTATGAATCTTTGTACAAATGTATGTAAGAATGTATTCATGTATGCATGTATGTGCTTATGAATCTCTCTCTCTATATATATATTTGTGTGTACGTGTGTGTACCTGTGTGTATATCTGTGTGTGTATCTGTATATATCTGTATATATATATATATACTGTATGTGCTTATGAATCTCTCTCTCTCTCTCTCTCTCTCTCTCTCTCTCTCTCTCTCTCTCTCTCTCTCTCTCTCTCTCCTCCTCTCTCTCTCCCTCTCTCTCTCTCTCTCTCGTTTCACACACACATATATGTATATGTGCGTAGCAGTATATATATTCTCTATGTATGTACGTCTAAATGTATATGTGTTTCCAATTTCAAAAAATGATGAAAATTCGGAATTTCAGGCAATTTACTCAATGTAAAACGTTGAATTGGTGTATTCATTTCAATGCACATTCTGACAAATAAATACATCCTTATAGAAGAGGAGAGAGACACAGATAGATAGATAGATAGATAGATAGATAGAGAGAGAGAGAGAGAGAGAGAGAGGAGAGAGAGAGAGAGAGAGAGAGAGAGAGAGAGAGATTCTACTATGTATATATGTATATATGTATGAACACATAACTCTTGGTGGTGTCGCAGGAGTGCCGCAGTGCCATGTAGGGTTCTTTTTGCATTTATTAAAACTGGCGGAATCCAACCATCCACCAAGTCTCAACTTATACCATTTCTTTCAGAGAAGGAAAAGAGTAATAAAGAGAAGCGAGAAGGATATATAGAGATATAGAGAAAGTAACGACCACAGAACGGGACTACAGTTCTTTTTTTATCGATCTCGAAAGGCTGAAAGTTAAAGTTGACCGCGGTTGATTTTGAACTGAGAGAGCCAAGAGCCAGATTGAATTCCACAAAAATATTCTATCCGACCTTCTAACGACTCTTGTAATAATATTGAACCTGTCAAAAATGGCGAGGTTTCTATTATAATATATCTAATTTAATAATTTTTTTAGTACAACAATCTATTTAAAAATACTGGATATCTTGATTATCCAAGACAGACCTCAATATTTTCGCTCTGGTCATCACTGTATTTCATTTTACATTCGTTTAAATCAATTACAATTTTCTTCCATATATCCTTTAAATATTATCAAATTTATATAAATTAAATTACGATAATTTTGTTCTTCCTACCTACCTACCTACCTACATACAGACATACATACATACCTATCTATCTTCCTAACAACCTACCTACCTATTTATCTATCTATATATCTACAAATATATATATATATATATGTACATATATATATATAAATATATATATGTGTATGTTGTGTATGTGTGTGTGTGTCTGTGTGTGTATATATATAATAGTAGAACACTGGTGGCTTATATCCGTAGAGTAGAGCCCTCAGTCCATGGGACGAGTTTAGTAGAAGTAGTTCCACAACAGTTATTCACCATTTCCGAGATCAATTGTTTGGCCTTAGGCGGATCATCAGCTCGATTTAAATGAGATTTTGCCGAAAAGGAAAAAAAACAAAACAAAACAATTGTACGAATACGTATGTGTTGTTCGATGGACCCGAGTTGTAAAGGCGCACCGTGGCAACAAACCCTCAAAATGGTCTTTGACAGACCAAGACGGGCCTGCGGTGGTCGATTCCAAGTAGATGCGCGCGGCTTTTCGTCAGCGCTTTCCACAACTGTTCGGAGAAAGCGGGGTTTTGGAGACGGTGATGGACTTCAGTTCCTATCCCAATGGCCTGCCACGACTCTCAGCGAATGATGCGGGGTTTTCCGAAAAGCCAATAATCAGAAAGTCGATAATCAGAAAGACCTGGCCGACAGTATGTGGCCTAAATCGTCCGGTTTGGATGGTCTAACCTATGAGTTTTACGTAGATATGCCAGAATTGTTCTCTGATCTCATCGAAGACGTCTACTGCGAAACTCAAGAGAAACACTGCTCACTCTCACTTATTTAAACTTAATAAAATGAATATTTAAACTCTATCTCGGATTGAGTAATCTTCTCACTTGGCCATTAACTACATACGGATATATATGTATATATATATATATATACACACACACACACACACACACATGTATATATATATATATATATATATATATATATATATATATATATATACAGTATACTGACAGGTTGAAATTTATCTCAGTAACATTATGTTAAAGGTTGATACACAAAATAGGTAAATAAATATATGAATAAAATAAAATAAAATAAAATATATAGACAAATAAACGCATGAGAGAAAATCTAAAGATTTCTATATTTTTGCTTTCAATCTTAATATCGAAGTAAAAAAGTATCACTGTCGTTGGATCAGGTCAGTTTAACTTTCTTTCTATTATGGATTCATTTACTTATGTTTGGCAGTTCTTTTTTTAGATTTATATTATCCTATAAAATATTTTTTAGCCTCTAATATCTCTATTTCTCTCTCGCTCTTTCTCACTCTTTCTCTCCTTCTCCCCTTCCTCACTGTATATATATATATATATATATATATATATATATATATATATATATATATATATATATATATATATATATATATATATATAACACACACACACACACATATATATATATATATATATATATGTGTGTGTGTGTGTGTGTGTTAAAAATATTTTACAAGATAAAAATTAGATATATATCGTATACTATATCACACAAATATATTTGCACATATATGTATATGCATGCAGTCACACACACACATATATATATATATATATATATATATATATATATATATATATAAGGTGTTAAAAATATTTTACAAAATAAAAATTAGATATATATCGTATACTATATCTCACAAATATATTTTCACGTATATGTATATGCATGCAGTCATATATATATATATATATATATATATATATATATATATATATATATATATATATATATATATATATATATATATGCGTGTGTGTGTGTGAGTGTGAGGGTGTCTGTGTATGTGTGTAGTGAAAGTGCGTGATACGGAGGTTAGAATTGTTGCGCTCACAATTGTCGGTCTGTGAGTTCGATTTCCGGAGCAGGAGGTGCCTTGTCTCCTGGAACAAGACACTCCATTTCTCATGGCTCCAGTTCACTTAACTGAAAAACATGTGCGATGTCACTTGTGCCAATCTATATCGGTCTTTGCTGTTCACTTGAACAACATTAATGGCATCGCTGATAAACTTACTCTCTACAAGACCTATGGTCATTCGTGAGCCAAAGTAGATCTTATATACATAAACCCACACACATATATATGCATACACACACACACAAAAATATCCATCGGTGTCACATATTGGTGTAGTATATAATTATTGGCAAGACCCCACCCCCCCAAAAAAATGATAAATGAAAATAAAAATAAAGGATCCGACACTACCTTACCACTCACATCTTGTTAAATACATTGAACCGGTGCTTAGTTGCATGAAACATCCCCCAAACCTACCTATATATATATATATATTCATTAGTTAAGCAAAACAAGACCACAAATTTCACAAGGAAGACATTATTAAAAGATTGTCAACAATTTTTAGTTTGATGTAAGGAATGTAAAGAATAATAATAATATTAATAATAATAATGTCCGTTTACAATTGTTTCGCTATTCCATATAATATTTCTGGATCAGATGACTATATATCATTATTGATCTAGTTCAGTTGAAAATAATTAACATATTTAAAAACAGAGCGGCTCATCGGAACTTCAAAGGAATATAAATTAAAGTAAGGAGAGAATGTTACATAATGTAATGTTCCATATATTGGTATTTCACTATGGTGTCCTGCTTGTATCAATTGTCAGTCATAATCAAGCAGGATTCAGCTGTCGAGGCTGTATTGTGTGTGATCGGCCTATGGGTAACAAGATGGCCGCCCAAGGACATATTTACCTTACTAATTAGAGGGTGGTTTCAGGGGAAGTAACTCCTCGAGAGATTAGAAATTGTGGGTAGTTTATAGTTAAGTGCTAATTTTTAATTTTTTTAATTGAGTGACAATGTAGGGGAGGTAATTTATAATTATCTAAGTTAGTTATAGCTATTTAACTTATTAGCTACAATTAAAAATGGGGCTAGATGACTATGTTGGGTCAACTATTCTATTGGCGAAGGAATTAGCCCTTCGATGTTGACAGCTAATAGTTACCTCCGTTCTATCGTTAATCGGTAGAGGTCGTGATAGAGTTATGTAATATGCTTCGGTAATACAGAGATCACAAGATTTTCTTCGTCCATTGAACGGTTGGGCCCTAGCTACGATATCCCATTTTAGTGAGTGTTCAATGTTGCTTAATTTAAGGTTTTTAATGAGCCTAGCTAGAGATGTCGAACATCTGTTGCTAGGGTCTCGGAAGGAAAAAGAGTGCGCGTTATAGCGTACCTTAAAAGGGTTAGAGGTAGACCCGATATAAGAGCTGGTATTCGAAGCAGTTTTAACCGTGCACGTATAGACTATGTTGGGTGTCAGGCAGTGTCCATTTAATGGGCATGCATTAGGGTAACGGCAGTTGCAGTTGCTTCTGCGGTTAATGAGAGTAGGGTAGTTTAACCAGGCGGTTGGTCAGTGCTAGAAGGATTATATGGGGGAGGTGTGCTACTAGAGTAATTATTGGTGTAGTGGCGTGGTGTATTTGATAGGGGTGGTGGTACCGCGGTGTGGGAGTTATACTGTCTTAGTTCATGATGGTTACTGAATGCGATGTGGCTAGGTTAGGTGTTATTTTTATTAAAGAGTTTGTAATATCTATGGTGGTGGTGGGGGGGGGGGTTTAGATAGGATAGAGAAGAAGCGTTTAGGGATATTAGTAGCTAGATTAGATGAGAATGGGGGGTTAAGCCATGTGATATTTCTAGGTCTATTCCTCCTAGGGGCTCTAGTGGAGTTGGTAGGGGCCTTCCAAGGGTTATTATTACCTGGGGATTTGTTATTTGTCATCCCATTTCTCATTTCTATTCTAGGGTTGATTTTTAGTTTGCTACTTGGAGTGGGGAGCAGGCCGCTGCCACCATTAAACTTCCCTGTATAGGTGCTGTTACTGCTAAAATTCCGGTGAATCTGGCTATATGCTAAGGTATTTCTAGTTCTAGTGTTAAATTTATTATGGTGAATTGCTGTGTTATGGCATGTAGTAAATGAATTGTTCATAACCAAAGTCAGAAAGAGCTTTATTATAATATTGTGCATGGTTTATAAATATCTCCTCATTTGCTGATAGCATGGAGATCCTATACGAGATATATTTGATTACTGCTCTGATGACTGCCGGTGGGTGGTTAGAGTGTGGGCTAATATATGTGAGTATTTCACCTGGTTTATGGTAAGGGTAATATAGGTTATTGTTGAGATCCAAGGTGACGTCTAGGAAGTTTACTACTTTATGGTTCGGCTCGATGGTGATAGAGAGACCGTTATTTTTAAAGAATCTATGTAATTGTTTTTTAGCAAATCAATGCCCTGATTAGTGCAATTGTGGACTGCAAATAGGGCGTCGTCCCTGTATATTCCGCCTTGCAAGGGTTGGATTACGGCTCTGATGTTATGTAATAGGTAAATTCCAACTAAATCGGTGATTTGCGCAGTCTCTTTAGCCCATCGTGATGTCAAAGTTGTCTGTTCTATCTTTTCTAGTCCAGAGTGCTCCGTTGAATTCAATGATGGTCTGCCTAGCCATAAGTATGATGTTAATCTCATTATTGGTTATGTCCGAGTTGGTGCTGGCTAGGGTTAATGCTTTGTTGAGCAGTTCCGGGGTTTCTGAAGCGTAATAGCTGTCGATGTCAAATTGGATGAACCTCATAGATTGCTTGGACCTTAGATCGGAGAACCATCTAATGACTTGGCCGGTGTTGGACCACAGCTTGTAGGTGATATCATCTCGTAGCCCAGGGATTATCCTATCAAGGATGTTCTTACTGATACGACCTAGGTCGGATGTGGTTGGGCTTATAAGTCTAATAGATGGGTCCTCTATAAAGTTTGGCTTATGATCCTTGAGAGAGAACCTTGGGGTTGTTGGTACATAAGGGTGGGTAAATCTATCCAGATGCAAGTCCTTAACCATATATATATATATATATATATATATATATATATATATATATATATATATATATATATATATATATATATAAACTTTTGAAGAATAGGTAGGTTTGTGAGATGTTTCATGCGACTAAGCACCGGTTCAGTGTATTTATGGCCGATCTGGAGCGTATAAGTGATGTTAACACCCAACACACTATATCAGACATAACGTTTGGCACCCCTGATGTCTTAGCGGCAATAAACGAAATTAAACACAATTCAGCAGTAGGCCCCGACAGGTTCCCTGCTTGTGTCCTGAAGATGTGTCGACACCAACTTTCAACTCCTCTTGCTAATCTGTGGAGGAACACACTGGACACTGGCTATATTCCTGAAAACTTTCTGTCCCACTCCGTTGTCCAGTCTCCAAAAAGGGAAATAAGTCCGATATCACTCAGCTCTCATATTATCAAGGTATTTGAGAGGGTGGTGAGATCACGAATAACCCACTTTCTTGAAAGCAACAGCCTGCTGAACTCCAACCAACATAGGTTCCGTAATGGAAGGGACTGCCTAACGCAGCTCCTGCATCACTTTGACGATGTTTTGAGAGCCTTGGGAGAGGGTTCCAACACTGATGTCATCTACCTTGATTTCAGCAAGGCCTTCGACAAGGTTGATCATAAGATTCTACTGAAAAAACTATCCAATGCTGGTGGCTCTGGAAGGTTGCTACAGTGGATCAAATGTTTCCTGGCAGGCAGAACCCACCATCTTGTAGTCGAAGGAGTAAAATCAAGCCCTGCCAAAGTCAGCAGTGGCGTCCCACAAGGCACTGTGTTGGGCTCACTTCTTTTCATCATCTACATTGATGACATTACTGACATCATCAAACACAGCAACATCAGAATCTTCGCAGATGATTCCAAGCTCCAAAGGGTCATCAATGAGGTGAGTGACCGGACTTGCCTTCAGTCAGACCTACTGGCTGTTATCCAATGGGCAGAGATGAATAATATGCTGTTAAATGAGGAAAAATTTGAACTAATCCACTTTGGAAAAAATGATGCCCTGAAACTACCATACTCTCTTCCTTCGGGTGAAACTCTAGTGGCATCCAACAACATCAGACATCTGAGAGTAATTGTGGACAACAATATAAGCTGGACCACTCATATAAACAGCAAAGTTGATACGGCCCACAGAATGTGTTCCTGGATTCTCAGAACTTTCCAGTCGAGAGACAACCACACTGTTGTCCTTCTCTGCTCCACTTTTGCCCGACCCCACCTTGAATACTGTTGTCCACTGTGGTCACCGCACACGAAACCAAGTATCATGAAAGCTGAAGCACCCCAAAGGTCAATTACAAAAAAGATAGTTGGCATGACAGGCCTTGACTATTGGGGTCGATTAGAAAAGCTCAAACTTTATTCTCTTCAACGTCGCCGCTGTATGATGTGGAAAATATTCCATCAGCTTAGCCCAAATGATGTTGGCATCACCTTTAGTGTACACCCAAGGCTTGGGCCCCGTGCTCTCCGCCCACGACAAAAATCCCGCTCGCATCACACAACAACAATACGGCACAATTATTTCACCTCAATTGGCCCTGCACTCTTTAACATTACACCAAAACACATCAAAGCAGAGACAGACCCCATCAAGTTCAAGAAGTCTTTGGATAAATTCCTTCAAGAAATCCCGGATAAGCCTCCTACACCCGGATATGCCTCTGTAAACAATAACTCTCTGCTCGAGTGGGCCATGGTGCCTAAACACTGATCTGTAAGACTTCGCCAGGTGGTGTTATTAAGTTAGACATGGCCTGGGCCAATACTGGCCGAAACTTATCACAGTTATCAAAGTTATAAAAGTTATATATATATATATATTTTTTTTTTCGGAATTGTTATATATATATATATATATATATATATATATATATATATATTAGAAAGTGAGGGTTTTTTTACAAAATGAAAAATAACCGAGGTGTCCTACACGAGTGAAAGTATAACGAAAAAAAGATGAAATCGAAAATGCAACTGGAGTCTTATTTAAAAAAATATATATATATCATAAAGTAGAGTTGAGATGGAGGGTTTGTGGTTTTTCTCACATGAAGGAACCAAATAAAGGAACCAAATAAATATATATATATTTTAAAAAATAAGACTCCATTTGCATTTTCGATTTCATCTTTTGTTCTTTATATATATATATATATATATATATATATATATATATATATATATATATATAAACAACTCGAATAGTACCTACTGTATGGCAGCTACAACTTCGGTTTATACCTAATATATATATACATATATATATGGACTGGCCAGGTTGCTAGGTTGCCCAATGGCAAGTGGGTCCCAGGAGGCCCACGGTAACATTGCAAGAGCCCACAGTAGTATTGCAGGGCCCACTGTAGTATTTTAGGAGCCACTTTTTTGCTTTCAAAAAATACCTGAAGTGTAAGAGAAAGAATAAAAAATAAAACAATTAAGCGAAGCATTTGATCAACCAATTCCCAACGGAATTACTAGAAACCAAAATATATGACAGTGCAAATAGCTAAAATCAGTGGTTTTACATTCTACTAAATCTAAAGCATAATGTATTCATTCATGCATGCAAACATAAATAAGTAGACACACACACAAGCATATATATATATATATATATATATATATATATATATATATATATATATATATATAAAGTTGTAGTTCCTGTCTGTCTGTTTGCTTGTTTGTTTGTTCACGAACTCTTCCTATGGTTTTGGAGATAGACCCCCATAACCATATATATTCTGAAACTAGATTTACCCACGGTACTTGGATAAGTATATTTTATTTTAAACAAAGGGTTCCCCGGAGGCACAAATCCCGCTGGAAATTTTTCCCCTTCGATTTATATGAAATTTAAACCATAGGTAAATAGATAAATGACAAGATATGATGCCTATTCACAAACGTTTTGAATTGATATTTTGAAAAAAATTATTTATAAGAAACAAAATAAGAATAAGATTTAATAATGTAATTTTGATTTGATATATTACAAAAAATAATGTTTTCCAATTTTTCATGCATTACATTTTGCATTGACGAATATTGAAATGCAGAGTTTTTCTCTATAAATTATATCACTCATGTAAAATCAATCATCATTTTCTTACAAAAAATAAATGTGTGAAATGCAGCAAGGCGCGGGTAATTCGGCTAGTATATATATTTATATACTTACACACGAACTACTGACCAAATAATATTATGTATCAATGAGTTAAAAACATCTGTCAAATCAATTAGAGGTGAAGGTGGTGTACCCCCCCCCCCACACACACACACATTCACATATATATATATTGAGTGAGTGTGAAAGACCAAAGGTCATTATTGAAAGTCTCTGGATTTTGCAAAATACATAATGTTTTTTTTATTGGAGAAGGTAAGATATTTTTCCGCAAAAATTTTATTGCACTGTTTTGTTTCCACTTATGTATTTTTCGAAAATGTTATTTTTTCGTTATAAAAATTAAATGATAGCATTCTATATGTAGGTAGGCCCCCTTCATCTGGCAACCAATATTTTTACACCCAGTCCGCCACTGTATGTATATATATATAATGCCAATCATAGTAAGTTTGAATCTAACTGACATGCAAAAACATATATATAAGAATAAGGTAAACCCAAATAATAGTAGACTCAAATATCAGAGAGAGAGAGAGAGAGAGAGAGAGATAGAGAGAGAGAGAGAGAGAGAGAGAGAGAGAGAGAGAGAGAGAGAGAGAGAGAGAGAGATGAGGTGGAACAGAACTGAAACTTGGATTACAGGTTAAAATGTAGTCTAGATAGATGAGAAACAAAACGAGGAGGTAGTTTATGGAACACCTAAATGATTTAGAAGTCGACCTTAAGTAGGAGCATTGTGAAAGACATAAATATTGTGAAAGACATAAATATTGTGAAAGACATAAACATTGTGAAAGACATAAACATTGTGAAAGACATAAACGACACCACATCATTTTGTTTTGAAAATTTTGAAAGTAGGTTTATAAGTATGAATTTTCATACGTTGTTCGTAGTTGTCTCTGTGGCCTAACGGTAGGTACTAGAGACGCTGGCGACACTGACCTCAGGTTCAAACCTCGACGAGAGGTACATGTAACCTTTTTCAGTTTTTATTTTACAACCGATAGAAAAAAACAATGAAAAGGTTTACCGGGAACCCTACTCCCGATCAAGATAGAACTTCAGACCAGGATCACCACCGGCTATGATTCCTCCAACTAGGCCACCTAGACAGCTACAAAAGTATAATGAAAATTGATAATTATAAACCTACTTTCAATATCAAAGTTAAAAAGATGTGCTGTCATTCATGGCTTTCTTAGAGCTATTAGTAATATTTAGGGTCCACTTGTCAATCTTCTGGCCGTTTGGTAACAACCTTATTATTCCTACGTGTGTTTAACTGTTGAATTAATTTAATTTGATTAGTTTAGCAAATAAATAATATATGTATATATATATATATATATATAAATAATATATTATATATATATAATTGCTTCTACGCTAGGCACAAGGCCAGCAAATACCCAGTGCATTACTGGTACTTTATTTTATCGACCCCGTAAGGATGAAAGGCAAAGTTAACCTTGGCGAGATTTGAACTCAGAAAGGTAAGGGCTGTAACTCTATACGTCGAAGCATGGCGTCCGACTCTCTACCAATACTGCCGATATATAATGCCAATCTCATTGTAAGTTTGAATCTGACATGCAAAAACATATATATATGAATAAACTAAGCCAAAATCATAGTAGATTCAAATATCACAGAGAGAAAGAGAGGAGAGGAGGGGAAGGGTGGTGAGGTGCAATGGAAATGAAACATGGATTACAGGTCAAAATATGGTCTAGATAGATGAAACAAAACGAGGATGTAGTTTATGGAACACCCAAATGATTTAGAAGTCGACCTTAATTAGGAGCAATAACATTAAGAAAGAATGAACGACACCACAACACTTTGTTTTGAAAATGTTTAAAGTAGGTTTATAAGTATAAATTTTCATAAGGTTTTCGTAATTGTCTCTGTGGCCTAACGGTAGGTACTGACCTTGGGTTCAATCCTGGTCAAGTTTTTATTTTACAACCCATAGGAAAAACCTGAAAAGGTTTACTGTGAACCCTACTCCCGCCCATACTCCTGAACAGGATCGAACTTCAGACCAGGTTCACTAACGTCTATGATTCCTCCATCGAAGCCACCGAGACAGCTACAAAACTGTAATGAAAATTGGTAATTATAAACCTACTTTCAATATCAATGTTAAAAAATGTGGTGTCGTTAATGGCTTTCCTAAAGATATTAGTACTATTTAGGGTCGACTTCTAGTAATTATTGAAAATTCTGGATTTCGCAAAATGCATAATATTTTTGATTCGCGAAGGTAAGATACTTTTCCGCAACAATTTGATTGCACTGTTTTGTTTCCACTTATGTATTTTTCAAAAATGTTATCTATTCATTATAAAAACTAAATGATAGCATTCTATATGTAGGTTGACCCACTTCATCTCCTGGCAACCAATATTTTTAGACCCAGTCCGCCACTGTATATATATATATTAATAATAAATAGGAAGACCAAAATCCGAAGAGGGCTCGATAAGGATTGTATAGATATAAGTATATATATACCCATAAGGCAAATATTTATAATTAATACAGATTAAAGTTTAAGCAAAGTAATTCTACTTTCAATCTATACGGGATTTTCTGAAACACCCGTATAGGGTTAACTTTCAGAAGATCCGTTATAAGGTGAGAGTAGAAATTACCTGCTTAAACTTTAACCTGTACTAATGATATATATATACACACACACACACACACACACACACACACACACACACACACACACACACACACATATATATATATATATATATATATACATATATTTGTATTTTGTATTCTCAAAAGGGTTTCGCGTTCACACGTATATTAGATTATATATGTAGCTTTTTATATTATGAACAACTTTTCTCTTAAATTTATCACACTGAGAATAGGAAGGTGCTTTGATTTATGATTGCATTAGGAATGTTTCATATTTTCTCGATTTTTTCTTTTGTTATTTAGTTGGGAAGGAAGGGAATGTTCCTGTCCTTCTTCAGAGTTCCAAAGAGTGGTGGTGGGGGAGGATGAGGAGGGGGAGGGGGGTATCTCATACAGGAGACTTTGCCAGACAGAATGCTTATAACAGTGGAAGCTCTGCTAAAATCTCTGATAAAAACGGGGTGACAGATAAAGTCTACACATACATTTTACTCATTAAGGACAATTAAAACTTAGGTGTTTGTGTTAAATCGGGCCACCGAGACACGCCTATGAGTCCTTTTGTGTTTCCTATGTCCATCGAGCCTTTTAAACTGAGATATTTTATGGCGGTAGTGATTGTTGGTAGTATTAAAGATGTAAATGAAAGCATATAGTATGTGATTATGCATAATAAACATATATATATAAATATATATAAGTCCTGTTACGAATGTTTAGATAGTGATCATGTTCTTTAAGTAGCCATGTGATAACACCAGAAGTTAGCGTTTCAGGAGTCTTATCCATCACCGGTGACGTTTACTTACTTGCTACTGAGTCAAAAATAAACGCTACCTTATATACCTTTTGCTTATAAAGCATCTGCTGGAGAAACTTATTTACATACACTGCGAGATTGCCCACTCAATCTAACAGAAATAGCAGCCAGATATCCCTCAAATCTTTGAAACGTGTTTAAGAATCCACACTGAATATTGTGGTTTTACATAATCAACCGGATAAAGACGTGATGCTTATGGCTGGAACGTCTTTGCTTATAGACAGTTTTGTTGAATCTGATTTATCCGAGAACTATGAAAAAAGAAATATATATCTATGGAACAGTCTGTTTGTTATTTTTTCTGAATATGTTAACTCATATTTACTGTCTAATACTCGTGAAGATACTTATAACCAAAGAGAAATACATTTTGAAAAAAAATGTGTATATTATTTTGTAACGAATTTCTTGCGTAGATATCATATTATAACAAAATGTATTTTTTTCTCCATTAGTTTGACAAGTTAGAAATATATCGAAGTAGCATTATGTAAAAACTGAAAACACACACACACACACGCACGCACACACACACACATACACCCACACATGCGCACACACATACAAACACACACACGCACACACACATACACACTCATATACACACACTCAAGCACACATGCAAACACACATGCACACACGCAAACAAACAAAATAATAAACAGATAAATGATATAAATAAAAAATAGCACACGCTAGTAAAATGTTTTTATTTTTACTTTCAATCTTAATATAGACGTAAATAAATAACAGTTAGCTCAGTGATTTGGAAATATCGAGAAAACATTGTGTATGTGGTGGACATGTCACAGCTTCACTCACCACTCCCCTAACCACTATCCAGCAAAAAAGCGTTAAATATATTTAATCTGCGCCAACAAGAAGAAGCTGAGCCAATCAGTCATACATTTGTTGCTTCTCGTGGATGGTTTGACACTTTCAAGAAACGATTTACGCTACATAGTTGTCAATAACAGGCCAAGCAAAAAGTGCTGATATTAAAGTTTGAGCCAAATTGAAGGGTATTATAGAATAGAATTTCAAGGCGCGTGGCATATTGGTTAGGGAGTTGTTTTCTTGGTCATAAGGTTATGAGTTTGATTACCAAACTTCGTGGCACTTTGTGTTCTTAAGCGCGATACATTGCGTCAACAAGTTGTATCACCCCTTGTCTTACTGATATATATATATATATATACAAATCAAAAATGGGGAGCTGTGTTGTTGCAATGTATAAAAATGAAGAATTAGAAATAGAAGTTAGGAATATCCATCATCAGTTGTCTACTAGCCATCATAGGTATTTCTTCGCATTACAGACAATATACCTCCGCCTAGGGCGATACAAGAACTAAAATAAGTTATTGGGATAAAAAGAGTTGGGTGAAGAAAGAGAAAGACATGTGAACAGACACGAATGGTGAGGCAACGTAAAGAGAGGAATGGATAATCCTAACTTCTATTTCTAATTCTTCATTTTTATACTTAAATGAAACAACACAGCTCGCCATTTTTTATTCATATATGCTTCCCCCTTCGCTGTGACCTGTCTTTTTTCTCTTTCTTAGAAGCTATCCTCTTTCTCTCTCCCCCTTCTCTCTCTCCTTCTCCCTCTTACTTTCACTCACCCTCTCTGCTAATCATCCTCTCTCGGCTAGCCTCTTCCTCGCACTTTCACTCACTCACTCTCTGCTACTCACCCTCTCTCTTTCACTTCCACCATCGTCCCACACTGTACGCGGTCTTTCTTCTCGAAATGAATTATTGACTTGATGTTTTCACTTTTTCCTCTCTTTACGTTGCCTCACCATTCATGTCTGTTTACTCGTCTCTCTTTCTCCACCCAACTCATTTTATCCCAATAACTTAGTCATTGTATCGCCCTAGGCGGAGGTATATTGTCTGTAATGCGAAGAAATACCTATCATGCCTAGTAGACAACTGATGATGGATATTCCTAACTTTTATTTCTAATTCTTCATTTTATATATATATATATATATATATATATATATATATATATATATATATATATATATATATATATAATATATATATATAGGAACCAGTAAGACCCCGACGGCTGAGCTCAAACCGTTTCGACGGCTAATTCTGGACTAAATGAAAATTTATCCTGGTATTTAAATAGCCGAGCTTCTCAAGGGGTAATTCCATATATGGTCAAAGTGATTGTCAAAAGTTAGTAGTAATTCTGTGATGGCAAATTAGTAGGGGAGATGGTGGCTAAACCTGCCAGTAGGAGAAAAAGGGGAGGGGAAGGGATGGAGTAGACCCAATCATGCGTTGGTAGTGCCGGCTACAGCTGGGCATGAGGTCAAAGAAGATACTGGGGAGGGGGAGGGGGAGGAAGTCAAAACGGTAGGTAGAACAATGAGGGGTAAAAATATATAT
>OZ024742.1:327839688-327842188 GCA_964016885.1 Eledone cirrhosa
TTCTAGTCTATTATTTATTGGTGGATGTGTTTTATCTATAATTAGTGCTTCCTTAATTCTAAGATTGCCGAGGTTTCTTTCCTTAGTTTCTATCCTAACTGTTATGGTTTTATCGGTGTTTTTGCATTTAACTAGGTGTTTCTTAAATGAGGAAGCGTTAGTATTGAGGTGTTCTTTTATTCTTATGTGGAGTGGTCTGGTGGTGCTACCTACGTAGAAGTTGTTGCATTTGTCACACTCTAGTCTGTATACTACGTAAGCCTGGTGGCATAGGTCTGTGTCGTTGATGGGACAGTTGGCTAGTCTGCAGCAGTTGTCATGTCTGGTGGAGTGTCTCTTGGCCAGCCGTCCGCGCAGAGAAGGACCCGAGTGGGCCAGTTGGATATCCAGTCCCTCTCGTCTGATGGCTCTGCGGATGGCTGTTGTTGTTTCTTCACTGAAGTGTGGAAGCTTCAGGAAGCAAGTGTTAGTGCCTCGGGTGTGGTGTCCTCTGTTCTTTCTGGCACGGTTTGTGGTGGATGTCGTGTATCCGTTCAGTTTGAGTACTTCCAGGAAATGTGTGGTGTGTGTGTTTCGGTATCTAGCGTCGGTGCAATTGTTCTGGATACGTGCCAGTTCGTTCCTTATGTATCCGAACTTGGCACCGAGTGGGAGGGCCGATCTGAAATGTACGAACAGGTCCCTGCTGGCGGATTTTTTATAGAAGCAGGTGTGGATGTTGCCTTCCTCTGTTACCCTGAGTTGGAAGTCCAGTAGGGATAGGGATCCGCGGTTATCGGGGTGTTCCATGCTGAATTTTATACTGGCGTCCATGCTGGAGAATGTTGTGTATATTTTCTCTGCCTCCTCACGGGATGATGTAAGGATGAGTATGTCATCTACATATCGGGTGAAGAAGGCATGGGAATGGCAGGTGTTGAGGGCTCGGCATTCTAGCTGGTTCATGTAGGTGATGGCCAGCAGGCCCGATAGGCTGGATCCCATGGGTAATCCTGTTGTCTGTCTGTATGTGTGGTGGTGGAAGGTGAAGTACGTGTTGTATACTGTGAAGGACAAAAGCTGGTGTATGTCCGTCGGGTGGAGGCCGTAGCAGTGGATGTCCTCTGCGACCACGCAGTCCGTCAATAAATCGACAGCTGGATGAGCGGAGACTGTAGTGTAGAGGGAGACAACGTCGAGGCTAAAAGCGTATTTATTTAGTTTAAGTTGTTCTGGCTGGAGTTGGTGTAGTCTACGTATAACTTCGTCGGAGCTATAACCTCCCCCATATATATATATATATATATATATATATATATTAATAAGTTAATGAATTCTTTTACAATGGAATTAGCTCGAAGGAGGAAAATACCCACTGAGCCGTGTATAAACTAATATGTATGTGATGAAACACAGATACCAACACATCTGTATATATATTGCAAAAGAAAATTTAGCCAGATTGAAGTATACTAATTATTATACTACAATTTGTCCATATCGATTTAAAATAATAAATCAACAAAGACGAACTGCATTGCCAAAAGGCTATGATGTTTAGACACATTTAAATTTCAAAATCAAACCTGTTCCGTAGATAAGTTTAAACTTTAAAATCCAAATATGTTTCGAGATAAATAAGTGTAGGAATATCATGTGCTGCTCTCCTCAGTAAACATCCAGGGACAAATTGATATGCTTCACTTCTAAATAATTTAAAAGACTGCGTGACGCACATGGTTTAACAGTATCTAGCTAGTCTCATAACCGTACTGCTAGAAATAACAGTTGTATATATGAGGCGGCTTTCAGCTCAGACTAGGAGCAGTTATATTAATATAACTGCTCCTAGTCTGAGCTGAAAGCCGCCTCATATATACAACTGTTATTTCTAGCAGTACGGTTATGAGACTAGCTAGATACTGTTAAACCATGTGCGTCACGCAGTCTTTTAAATTATTTAGAAGTGAAGCATATCAATTTGTCCCTGGATGTTTACTGAGGAGAGCAGCACATGATATTCCTACACTTACTTATCTCGAAAGATATTTGGATTTTAAAGTTTAAACTTATCTACGGAACAGGTTTGATTTTGAAATTTAAATGTGTCTAAACATCATAGCCTTTTGGCAATGCAGTTCGTCTTTGTTGATTTATTATTTTAAATCGATATGGACAAACTGTAGTATAATAATTAGTATACTTCAATCTGGCTAAATTTTCTTTTGCAATATATATACAGATGTGTTGGTATCTGTGTTTCATCACATACATATTAGTTTATATATATATATGTATATATATATATATATATATATATATACATATATATATATATATATAAAATTTCAGGTTATCAATAATGTAGTGATAATATATCGTTACGTTAGAGATGAACAGCGTACGTGCAGGTTTGCTCAACGTGTATAAATTATATTCCGGAGAAAATGTAGAAAGGACGAATATAAAATGAAAGTGCTTTTTTTAAAAAGGAATTTATTAGGTATTATATATATATATA
>OZ024742.1:327849688-327857188 GCA_964016885.1 Eledone cirrhosa
CCGCACACTCATGAGCATAAACCATCAAATACACACACATACATACATATTCGCACACATACACAGACAGAGACACACGCAGATATATATATATATGCTTACATTCATACGATTTTAGGTTCATATGTTTGCGTTTAGCAATACATATTTATATACTCATAAGCCTAATATTTGTGACTCTGTATGTGTGTGTTTGTGTGTCACTGTGTTTTAGTGTGCATGTTAAAGTGTGTGTGTGTATGTGTGTGTGTGTGTGTGTGTGTGTGTGTGTGTGTGTGTGTGTGTGTGTGTGTGTGTGTGTGTGTGTGTGTGTGTGTGTGTGTGTGTGTGTGTGTGTGTGTGCGAGAAAGAGAGAGAGAGAGAGAAGGAGAGAGTGCGAGTTAAATATATATAGCTGAATATTTTTTCTGTGTAATGGTTGTCTTTAAAATTTAATACGTAATGTGCGCCATTGTTACTGTCGCGGTAAATTTTTCGTTTCAGCAAAAGTATATTTTGGCTTTCTATCTGTACGTTCGCATGTATGTATGTATGTATGTATGTATGTATGTATGTATGTATGTATGTATGTATGTATGTATGTATGTATGCATGTATGTATGTATGTATGTATGTATGAAAGCATGTATTTATGTATGTACGTACGCATGTATGTATGTGTGTATGTACGTACGCATGTATGCATGTATGTATGTATGTATGTATGACTGTATGTATGTATATACACAATCACATACATATAAATGCATCTTTCCGCAGGCACACACATGCATCCTTAATATATATATATATATATATATATATATATATATATATACAAATAAAGATTCAGCGAGAATCGCATTTTCGGCGAGCAGGAAAAGCGAAGCGAAACGCAAAAGTCAGAAATGATACTGGCAAAGTGCTCAATAGTTAAAAACCAGAGCTAAACAATATGTTAAGAAGCTACACAACAGTGAAAAGGTGGTCAAGAAAGCATTAACCACCCAAGCCAAAAACCAAATCAAGCTAAACAGGTCAAAACAAAAAAAATAAGTGATAACCAGACACGGACTCCCGGAATTGCTGTTAAAATTCGATGTAGAGTTTCTGTGAACCTAAATCAAAATACAGTCTGCTTAAAAATATAAGCTTTGCGTATAACGATCGAACAAGGAATCAACAGGTGTTTCGCTCTGTACCAAATAAGTGAATGACACGGTGGTAAGTTAAACCACGTGTGGAAATCTCAAGGGGAATAACCCCAGATTTTGGCAAAGTAATTCAGTTGGTGTAAATCATGCTAAAAATAGCATAAATAGCACACATCGAATAAGTTCTCAACCGAGTAGTTTAAAATAAACTTATACAATTAACCTGTCAATAGAAATTATTAACAAGTTAATTGTAAGACACAGGAGATTAATACAAATAAAGATTCAGCGAGAATCGCATTTTTGGCGGACAGGAAAAGCGAAACGAAACGCAAAAATCAGAAATGATACTGTCAAAGTGCTCAATAGTTAAAAACCAGAGCTAAACATATATATATATATATATATATATATATATATATATATATATATATATATATATATATATATATATATATATATATATATATATATATATATATATATATATATATATATATAAAAGCAGAAGGGATATTCAATTTGTTGGTGATTCAACAAATATAAATGTTTATAACTGATTCAGAGCACTCGACAAATTTTCTGGAGTATAATATTCAATGATATTAAATAAATGGAAACTATATTTATAAATCCATATTTATTCTATTATATATATTTCTAGGGTACCAAAACTTTGGTACACTATCATCAGATAAAATACGAAGTGTGTTTTATAAATTTTGACATAACCAAGGAAAATATACTTTAACGGTTCAAGTTTTCCTTGGATAGACTATCCAAGGAAAACTTGAACCGTTAAAGTATATTTTCCTTGGTTATGTCAAAATTTATAAAACACACTTCGTATTTTATCTGATGATAGTGTACCAAAGTTTTGGTACCCTAGAAATATATATAATAGAATAAATATGGATTTATAAATATAGTTTCCATTTATTTAATATCATTGTATATATATATATATTTATTAAAATAACAGATTAAAGTTTAAGCAAAGAATCGCTGCGTTCACCCTTAACGGGATCTTCTGAAACTAACAAAGTCAATCTGTAAACGCAGAACTGTTATATACGTATGTATTTATATACGTATGTATTTATTTATATACGTTTATATAATTATTTATTTGTATACACGCATACACACACACACATATTTATATGTTCGTGGATTTGTAGACCTATGGCAAGGTTTTGCGTATGCTTGTGTATGTACGTATTTGTTTGCGTGTATGTATTTATTTATTTCTATTACTTCTGCATTGTATTTATTTACTTTGTTCTTAACTCTGTAGCGGAGATTCATTTGGTCACCTAGTTAGAATTTTAGTCTACGACTTCTGCTATACCATTTACGTGGTTTTGTCTTTGCGCGCTATTGTTCTCCACACTCCACATTGACGTATTATCCTCGTTTTTTCGTTCATTGCCAGAGAACGTCTCTATGCACCACCTAAGAGAACATTAGTCTACGACCTCTTTTATACCATAAACGTGGTTCTGTCTTTGCGCGTAATTGTTTTTCACCGCTCCTATTAATGACGTATTATTCGTTTTTTCCCGTTCTTTGCCAGCGAACGTTTCCACGAACCAAAGTATCGTCTTCCTGTCTTCCTCCGGTTGCAACGTTTTTTGAAATATCCAGTTCTGCGTTTACAGATTGACTTTGTTAGTTTCAGAAGATCCCGTTAAGGGTGAAAGCAGCGATTCTTTGCTTAAACTATAATCTGTTATTTTAATAAATATTTGCTCTACGGTTCTTATATATTTGATATATATCTATCCTTATCGAGCCCTCTTTTGGATTTTAGTCTTCAAATTTATTATTATTACTATATATATATATATATATATATATATATATATATATTGGCAGTAGCACTAAAATAGCGCTAAGTCAAATAGAGGTGGATGTGAATGCATATGCTAGATGAATATATATATAGTAAAATACATGAGAGACTCGATATCAAAGAAAAAAATATTCTTTCGATATGAAAAACATTTATTTTTCGCTTTTGCTCTGTGAACAAATCACATATATCTCAGTAGCCCTTGAGAATACATGACAGCTGTTTCGGGATTCGTTAATGTCTCACCAGCGGTATTCACTCAACCTTTAATGTGATGTAAAAAGACAAATTTTGTGTATTGAACATTTATTGTAGATGCTAATTTGCTGATTGTAAATAGAAAACATCGGCTGGAAATGTTCATTTGCATTTTGTGCGAAATTAGCTCGTTATATTTAATTGGTAGTAGCACTAAGACAGCGTTTAACATCTTAAGGTTCTATATGAAAGCTTATACTGTATATATGTGTGTATATATAAAGCATATCAGAATCTCGGTATAAAAAAAATGTATATATATATATTTGCGTTATGAAAATAATATTTTTCTTTCTTTTGAGAACATGTCACAGATACTTTAGAATACCTTAGTAGTCATTGAGAATGCCAGACAGCTGTTTAAAGATTCATTGATGTTTCATCAGTGAAATTCATTCAAGCACTACTTTTATGAAAATAGACTAGAGCCTATACTGATTTTGCATGCTGAACATTTACTAGAGATGTTCATTTGCATATAGTGCCAATTGGGTTGGTTATAATTATTTGGCACTATCACTAGACACAAAGATAGCGTCATTCACCAATATAAACATACCACAGACAGAAAAATACTTTTTACAACATTGACAATATACAAAACTGACACTGAATACACTTAACGGAGTTTTCAGGGAGATTCACCGTGACATAGTGTGACCAACCTGTTATTTTGAATTAACAAGCACAAGTCCTTTTCTTCAGCTGAGTGAACTGGGGAATGTCTTTCAGCATGAGTCGAACACTGTAACTACTGAGCCACGTGCCTTTACGACAAAAGACAATCTATTGATAACGGCCCCATATATTGTTATGAGACATAATTAACGTAGGGTGTCATTATTCAATGAGAAAATGGCAGAATCGATAGAGTGTCGGCAACATGCTTAGCGGCATAGAGTTATGGCCCTTTACATTCTGAGTTGTTATCCCGTTGAGGTTAGCTTTGCCTTCCATACTAAAGGGGTTTATAAAATAAAGTACCAGTATTGCACTGGGTCGATTTAATCGAATTTCCCTTTCCCCCCAAATTGTTGGCCTTGTGCCTAAATCAGAAACCATGACTTTATGACTATACTTATATTAAAGCATTTGGGTGTGGATTGGAGTAATGTTGACATGAAGTCGGCAGAACAGATGTAGGCCGCGAAAACCTCATCAAAATTATGAGTTTAAGGAATTCATTAATATACTGAAATATGATATGTCATTTCTATATGACAGGCTTAGTTATTCTGCCGACTACTTTAGTATTATAAATCTACTTTATCTATTTCGATGTAGTGCAAGAATCGAGGTTTCTTTATATATGAGGTTCGATTCTTTATATATGAGGTTCGATTCTTCGCAGGTGCTTCCTTCTGCCCACTTTTACTGTCTCCAATGTTATCGTGCACGATTTTCACAAGTATTATTTATAGTGATTTGGTTATTACAGTTATTTTCTGCATTTGGGACGTTCACAATCTCAAATTTATATATATACTTACATAAACACATATGTATGAGTGTGTGTGTGTGTGTGTTTGTGCGTGCGTGTGTGTGCATGTGTATGCGTATTTTTATATACAGATACAAACAAATGTATTTATATATATATAATGTATATGGGTGTGTTTTGTGCGTATGTAATCTTACACTTGTGTGTGTTTATGTGCTTATTTTCACACAAACGTAAAGGCATGGAAAGATTCCAATAAGTTTTAAAAAATACCTAAGGACAGAGAGAGAGAGAGAGAGAGAGAGAGAGAGAGAGAGAGAGAGAGAGAGAGAGAGAGAGAGAGAGAGAGAGAGAGAGAAAGAGAGAGAGAGGGAGAGGTACAAATCCAATAAGAGAATCTAATAAACATGAAGAAACATATTGATGAGTTTCTAGAATACAATAACATAAACCATTCTTTTTTTAATCTCTACCATATATTTCTAGTATAAGCATTTATAAGAGAAACATATATCTGTACTCCTACAGAATCTTAATTACACCTGAGTGTATATAAAAACCTCTGAAAGAAGTCTTGCTTTTCTTTCAGAGGATTTCTTTTCAATTATCAAGAAATATGTTTTTACAATCTAACAAGGCTTATGTAGTATTTGGAGGATTTAACATAATTTCTGTTGACGGCAATATGGATAATTTGGCTCTAGCATGTCTAAAGAAGAAATCTTTGTTGACGCAAACATAGATGCTACTAGCACTAGTGATAAATATATATAAGTGTTGGTATATCTTCTTAAACATACTAATGCATATATATATAGGTAAAAATAATAATAAAAAATTCCGTTGTCATCGGCCGTCAAAATAGACGTATACATTTTCGACTTCAAACAACAGTAATGTTGGTTGGTCCATATTGGGTCACAGTCTCTGACAAATAGCCAAACGCTGTCCAATGATTTAGAAGAAACAAAACATATACATGCATATATATATATATATATATATATATATATATATATACATATATGTCAGTTCATTGTTAGAGTTATATTTTATCACTGCAATCAACAAATTGTGGCACCAGCAGAATTAAGCACACTACGTCAGTTATAACTATCAAAGTAAGATCTGGTATCACGTAAACCGGTATCCGAGGGAGTATGTGGTGTGTTAGTAAATATGAAAACACATTTCTGAATTTTTGTATTCTAATTTACCTAATAACAACTGTTATATACATTTCAGTGGTATATATATATATATATATGTATATATATATATATATATATATATATATATATATATATATATATATAAATATATATATATATATACACGCACACACAAACACACACACACACACACACATATATATATATATATATATATATATATATATATATATATATATATATATGTATATATATGCATATATATATATATATATATATATATATATATATATATATATATATATATATATATATATATATATATATATATATACTATAAATTATGACCATAGAATCATTTGATAATATATATACACCATTTCATCTCCCAAATTACCCATAATCAACCACACAAAAAAACAATTAAACCAGGCTATAAGATTAAAAGGCACCTATGAAGAAATAATAGATAAATAAACGACAGCCATCTATTTGCAATCAACAGCCATAGAATAGTTACACAGAATTTCAATAGCACGTGGAAATCGATTAAATATACCGTCAACCATACACAATTAGGTATAATATTAAAGTTAGAAGAAAAAATGCATATACACATACCAGGATTACGTTTCTACCCTTTAGGGTTTCGTTCGCTTTCGGATATATATATATATACTAGCTAAACTACCCGTCCATTGGACGGTTCCAGTAGCTTTCGGTGTAGCTCATTAAACTAAACAAAGTAAATTTGACCATATTTGAACATCAAGCTTGAAACGATAAATTATACAATGTCAAATCTATAACTTAACTTAGTAATCTGTTAGAAATTGGTGGTTGTGAAATATACAAAATAATATTGTTATTTTCTTTGTTTTAAGTACAAAAAGTAAATTAAAATCCGAATGAGCCGAATTACGAAAGATAACTCTTGATTACGAAAGATGTCTTACTTAATCACGAAAATTCACACAAATAACCGAAATTTTTTAATGTCTCCAAAGGCCCCAATATCGATTTTTGAAAGCCTTTGGAGGTCATGTACAGGTTTTCTGCAAGGAGAAGCTCTGTAAAAAATTTCAAAGAAATCGCATGAATGGTTTATAATATATGAGCCCTCATTAAAAATTGTCCACACACATATACACATACATACAGAAAACTACAGATTTATATATATACATATATATATATATAACGAAGAAAATGTGGTAAGGAACCAGGTGGACCATAACGCACCAAAGTACTCAATACATAGGGTAGTAGAGTGGGTAATAGGAACAAGTAAGACCCCGACGGCTGAGCGCAAGCCGTTTCGACGTCCAGAATTAGCCGTCGAAACGGCTTGAGCTCAGCCTTCGGGGTCTTACTTGTTCCCATATATATATATACATATATATATGTGTGTGTGTGTGTGTGTGTGTGTGTTTATGTGTGTGTGTGGGGGGGGGGGGTCTGTGTGTGTGTGTGTGTATGTGTTTTAGAAAGTCGGAGCCCGATGACTGAGCGTTTGCCGTTTCGACAGAAAATACTTGAATTTGTTGTCGAAACAGCCCAGCAACAATTAGAAATTTACGTTGGTGCTCGGAAATAGTGATTGTTGAAGCTAGGTATGGGACTTTAGTAACTGCCTTAAAT
>OZ024742.1:327862188-327924688 GCA_964016885.1 Eledone cirrhosa
CCATTAACACATCCACCACAAATACCATCGCTGTCATCACTACCAACAACACCAGAAACATCTCCATCACAACCACAACAAATACCAGCGCTGTCAACACTGTCAACAACACCAACAACACCACCATCCCAACCACCACAAACACCATCACCTGCAACACCACCAGCAACACCAACAACACCAACATCACAACCACCACAAATACCATCACCTTTATCACCACCAACAACACCAACAACACCACCATCACAACCACCACAAATACCATCACCTTCATCACCACCAGCAACACCAACAACACCAACATCACAACCACCACAAATACCATCACCTTTATCACCACCAACAACACCAACAACACCACCATCACAACCACCACAAATACCATCACCTTCAACACCACCAACAACACCAACAACACCAACATCACAACCACCACAAATACCATCACCTTCAACACCACCAACAACACCAACAACACCACCATCACAACCACCACAAATACCATCACCTTCAACACCACCAACAACACCAACAACACCACCATCACAACCACCACAAATACCATCACCTTCAACACCACCAACAACACCAACAACACCACCATCACAACCACCACAAATACCATCACCTTCAACACCACCAACAACACCAACAACACCACCATCACAACCACCACAAATACCATCACCTTCAACACCACCAACAACACCAACAGCACCACCATCACAACCACCACAAATACCATCACCTTCATCACCACCAACAACACCAACAACACCACCATCACAACCACCACAAATACCATCACCTTCATCACCACCAACAACACCAACAACACCACCATCACAACCACCACAAATACCATCACCTTCAACACCACCAACAACACCAACAACACCACCATCACAACCACCACAAATACCATCACCTTCAACACCACCAACAACACCAACAGCACCACCATCACAACCACCACAAATACCATCACCTTCATCACCACCAACAACACCAACAACACCACCATCACAACCACCACAAATACCATCACCTTCAACACCATCAACAACACCAGCAACACCACCATCACAACCACCACAAATACCATCACCTTCAACACCACCAACAACACCAACAACACCACCATCACAACCACCACAAATACCATCACCTTCAACACCACCAACAACACCAACAACACCACCATCACAACCACCACAAATACCATCACCTTCAACACCACCAACAACACCAACAACACCACCATCACAACCACCACAAATACCATCACCTTCAACACCACCAACAACACCAACAACACCACCATCACAACCACCACAAATACCATCACCTTCATCACCACCAACAACAACACCACCATCACATCCACCACAAATACCATCACCTTCATCACCACCAACAACACCAGCAACACCACCATCACAACCACCACAAATACCATCACCTTCAACACCACCAACAACACCAACAACACCACCATCACAACCACCACAAATACCATCACCTTCATCACCACCAACACCACCAACAACAACACCACCATCACATCCACCACAAATACCATCACCTTCATCACCACCAACAACACCAACAACACCACCATCACAACCACCACAAATAACATCACCTTCATCACCACCAACAACACCAACAACACCACCATCACAACCACCACAAATACCATCACCTTCATCACCACCAACAACAACACAACCATCACATCCACCACAAATACCATCACCTTCATCACCACCAACACCACCAACAACAACACCACCATCACATCCACCACAAATACCATCACCTTCATCACCACCAACAACACCAACAACACCACCATCACAACCACCACAAATACCATCACCTTCATCACCACCAACAACACCAACAACACCACCATCACAACCACCACAAATACCATCACCTTCATCACCACCAACAACAACACCACCATCACAACCACCACAAATACCATCACCTTCATCACCACCAACAACACCAACAACACCACCATCACAACCACCACAAATACCATCACCTTCATCACCACCAACAACAACACCACCATCACATCCACCACAAATACCACCATCTTCATCACCACCAACAACACCAGCAACACCACCATCACAACCACCACAAATACCATCACCTTCAACACCACCAACAACACCAGCAACACCACCATCACAACCAACACAAATACCATCACCTTCATCACCACCAACAACACCTTCATCACCACCATCACAACCACTACAAATACCATCACCTTCAACACCACCAACAACAGCACCACCATCACAACCACCACAAATACCATCACCTTCAACACCACCAACAAAACCAACAACACCACCATCACAACCACCACAAATACCATCACCTTCAACACCACCAACAAAACCAACAACACCACCATCACAACCACCACAAATACCATCACCTTCAACACCACCAACAACACCAGCAACACCACCATCACAACCACCACAAATACCATCACCTTCAACACCACCAACAACACCAACAGCACCACCATCACAACCACCACAAATACCATCACCTTCAACACCACCAACAACACCAGCAACACCACCATCACAACCACCACAAATACCATCACCTTCAACACCACCAACAAAACCAACAACTCCACCATCACAACCACCACAAATACCATCACCTTCAACACCACCAACAACACCAACAACACCACCATCACAACCAGCACGAATACCATCACCTTCAACACCACCAACAAAACCAACAACACCACCATCACAACCACCACAAATATCATCACCTTCAACACCACCAACAACACCAACATCACCACCATCACAACCACCACAAATACCATCACCTTCATCACCACCAACAACAACACCGCCATCACAACCACCACAAATACCATCACCTTCAACACCACCAACAACACCAACAACACCAACATCACAACCACCACAAATACCATCACCTTCAACACCACCAACAACACCAACAACACCACCATCACAACCAGCACGAATACCATCACCTTCAACACCACCAACAACACCAACAACACCACCATCACAACCACCACAAATACCATCACCTTCAACACCACCAACAAAACCAACAACACCACCATCACGACCACCACAAATACCATCAACTTCAACACCATCAACACCACCAACAACACCACCATCACAACCACCTCAAATACCATCACCTTCAACACCACCAACAACACCAGCAACACCACCATTACAACCACCACAAATACCATCACCTTCATCACCACCATCACAACCACCACAAATACCATCACCTACATCACCACCAATAACACCAGCAACACCACCATCACAACCACCACAAATACCATCACCTTCATCACCACCAACAACACCAACAACACCACCATCACAACCACCACAAATACCATCACCTTCATCACCACCAACAACACCAACAACACCACCATCACAACCACCACAAATACCATCACCTACATCACCACCAATAACACCAGCAACACCACCATCACAACCACCACAAATACCATCACCTTCATCACCACCAACAACACCAACAGCACCACCATCACAACACTAAAAATACCATCAACATCATCACCATCAACAATACCAATAACAACAGCATCACAACAACCACAAATACCATCACCTTCATCACCACCATCACAACCACCACAAATACCATCAACATCACCACCACCAACAACACCACCATCACAACCACCACAAATACCATCACCTTCATCCCCACCAACAGCACCACCATCACAACCACCACAAATACCATCACCTTCATTACCACCAACAACACCAGCAACACCACCATCACAACAACCACAAATAACATCAACATCATCACCATCAATAATACCAATAACACCACCATCACAACAACCACAAATAACATCAACATCATCACCACCAACAACACCAACAACACCACCATCACAACCACCACAAATACCATCACCTTCATCACCACCAACAACACCAACAAAACCACCATCACAACCACCACAAATACCATCACCTTCATCACCACCAACAACACCAACAGCACCACCATCACAACCACTACAAATACCATCACCTTCAACACCACCAACAACACCAACAACACCACCATCACAACCACCACAAATACCATCACCTTCAACACCATCAACACCACCAACAACACCACCATCACAACCACCACAAATACCATCACCTTCAACACCACCAACAACTCCAGCAACACCACCATCACAACCACCACAAATACCATCACCTTCATCACCACCATCACAACCACCACAAATACCATCACCTACATCACCACCAATAACACCAGCAACACCACCATCACAACCACCACAAATACCATCACCTTCATCACCACCAACAACACCAGCAACACCACCATCACAACCACCACAAATACCATCACCTTCATCACCACCAACAACACCAACAGCACCACCATCACAACACTAAAAATACCATCAACATCATCACCATCAACAATACCAATAACAACAGCATCACAACAACCACAAATACCATCACCTTCATCACCACCATCACAACCACCACAAATACCATCAACATCACCACCACCAACAACACCACCATCACCACCACCACAAATACCATCACCTTCATCACCACCAACAACACCACAATCACAACCACCACAAATACCATCACCTTCATCCTCACCAACAGCACCACCATCACAACCACCACAAATACCATCACCTTCAACACCACCAACAAAACCAACAACACCACCATCACAACCACCACAAATACCATCACCTTCATCACCACCAACAACACCAACAACACCACCATCACAACCACCACAAATACCATCACCTTCATCACCACCAACAATACCAACAGCACCACCATCACATCCACCACAAATACCATCACCTTCAACACCACCAACAACACCAGCAACACCATCACAACAACCACAAATACCATCACCTTCATCACCATCACCACCAACAACAACACCACCATCACAACCACCACAAATAACATCAACATCATCACCACCAGCAACACCAACAACACCACCATCACAACCACCACAAATACCATCACCTTCATTACCACCAACAACACCAGCAACACCACCATCAAAACAACCACAAATAACATCAACATCATCACCATCAACAATACCAATAACACCACCATCACAACAACCACAAATAACATCAACATCATCACCACCAACAACACCAGCAACACCACCATCACATCCACCACAAATACCATCACCTTCATTACCACCAACAACACCAGCAACACCACCATCACAACAACCACAAATAACATCAACATCATCACCATCAACAATACCAATAACACCACCATCACAACAACCACAAATAACATCAACATCATCACCACCAACAACACCAACAACACCACCATCACAACCACCACAAATACCATCACCTTCATCACCACCAACAACACCAACAACACCACCATCACAACCACCACAAATACCATCACCTTCATCACCACCAACAACACCAACAGCACCACCATCAAAACCACCACAAATACCATCACCTTCATCACCACCAACAACACCAACAGCACCACCATCACAACACTAAAAATACCATCAACATCATCACCATCAACAATACCAATAACAACAGCATCACAACAACCACAAATACCATCACCTTCATCACCACCATCACAACCACCACAAATACCATCAACATCACCACCACCAACAACACCACCATCACCACCACCACAAATACCATCACCTTCATCACCACCAACAACACCACCATCACAACCACCACAAATACCATCACCTTCATCCCCACCAACAGCACCACCATCACAACCACCACAAATACCATCACCTTCAACACCACCAACAAAACCAACAACACCACCATCACAACCACCACAAATACCATCACCTTCATCACCACCAACAACACCAACAACACCACCATCACAACCACCACAAATACCATCACCTTCATCACCACCAACAATACCAACAGCACCACCATCACATCCACCACAAATACCATCACCTTCAACACCACCAACAACACCAGCAACACCATCACAACAACCACAAATACCATCACCTTCATCACCATCACCACCAACAACAACACCACCATCACAACCACCACAAATAACATCAACATCATCACCACCAGCAACACCAACAACACCACCATCACAGCCACCACAAATACCATCACCTTCATTACCACCAACAACACCAGCAACACCACCATCAAAACAACCACAAATAACATCAACATCATCACCATCAACAATACCAATAACACCACCATCACAACAACCACAAATAACATCAACATCATCACCACCAACAACACCAGCAACACCACCATCACATCCACCACAAATACCATCACCTTCATTACCACCAACAACACCAGCAACACCACCATCACAACAACCACAAATAACATCAACATCATCACCATCAACAATACCAATAACACCACCATCACAACAACCACAAATAACATCAACATCATCACCACCAACAACACCAACAACACCACCATCACAACCACCACAAATACCATCACCTTCATCACCACCAACAACACCAACAACACCACCATCACAACCACCACAAATACCATCACCTTCATCACCACCAACAACACCAACAGCACCACCATCAAAACCACCACAAATACCATCACCTTCATCACCACCAACAACACCAACAACACCACCATCACAACCACCACAAATACCATCACCTTCATCACCACCAACAACACCAACAACACCACCATCACATCCACCACAAATACCATCATCTTTATCACCACCAACAATACCAACAGCACCACCATCACAACCACCACAAATACCATCACCTTCAACACCACCAACAACAGCACCACCATCACAACCACCACAAATACCATCACCTTCAACACCACCAACAACAACACCACCATCACAACCACCACAAATACCATCACCTTCAACACCACCAACAACACCAACAACACCACCATCACATCCACCACAAATACCATCACCTTCATCACCACCAACAACACCAACAACACCACCATCACAACCACCACAAATACCATCATCTTCATCACCACCAACAACAACACCGCCATCACAACCACCACAAATACCATCACCTTCAACACCACCAACAACAGCACCACCATCACAACCACCACAAATACCATCACCTTCAACACCACCAACAACAACACCACCATCACAACCACCACAAATACCATCACCTTCAACACCACCAACAACACCAACAACACCACCATCACATCCACCACAAATACCATCACCTTCATCACCACCAACAACACCAACAACACCACCATCACAACCACCACAAATACCATCATCTTCATCACCACCAACAACAACACCGCCATCACAACCACCACAAATACCATCACCTTCAACACCACCAACAACAACATCACCATCACAACCACCACAAATACCATCACCTTCATCACCATCAACAACACCAACAACACCGCCATCACAACCACCACAAATACCATCACCTTCATCACCACCAACAACAACACCGCCATCACAACCACCACAAATACCATCACCTTTATCACCACCAACAACACCAACAACATCACCATCACAACCACCACAAATACCATCACCTTCATCACCATCAACAACACCAACAACATCACCATCACAACCACCACAAATACCATCACCTTCATCACCATCAACAACACCAACAACACCGCCATCACAACCACCACAAATACCATCACCTTCAACACCACCAACAACACCAACAACACCACCATCACAACCAGCACGAATACCATCACCTTCAACACCACCAACAAAACCAACAACACCACCATCACAACCACCACAAATACCATCACCTTCAACACCACCAACAACACCAGCAACACCACCATCACAACCAGCACGAATACCATCACCTTCAACACCACCAACAAAACCAACAACACCACCATCACGACCACCACAAATACCATCAACTTCAACACCATCAACACCACCAACAACACCACCATCACAACCACCACAAATACCATCACCTTCAACACCACCAACAACACCAGCAACACCACCATCACAACCACCACAAATACCATCACCTTCATCACCACCATCACAACCACCACAAATACCATCACCTACATCACCACCAATAACACCAGCAACACCACCATCACAACCACCACAAATACCATCACCTTCATCACCACCAACAACACCAACAACACCACCATCACAACCACCACAAATACCATCACCTTCATCACCACCAACAACACCAACAACACCACCATCACAACCACCACAAATACCATCACCTACATCACCACCAATAACACCAGCAACACCACCATCACAACCACCACAAATACCATCACCTTCATCACCACCAACAACACCAACAGCACCACCATCACAACACTAAAAATACCATCAACATCATCACCATCAACAATACCAATAACAACAGCATCACAACAACCACAAATACCATCACCTTCATCACCACCATCACAACCACCACAAATACCATCAACATCACCACCACCAACAACACCACCATCACAACCACCACAAATACCATCACCTTCATCCCCACCAACAGCACCACCATCACAACCACCACAAATACCATCACCTTCATTACCACCAACAACACCAGCAACACCACCATCACAACAACCACAAATAACATCAACATCATCACCATCAATAATACCAATAACACCACCATCACAACAACCACAAATAACATCAACATCATCACCACCAACAACACCAACAACACCACCATCACAACCACCACAAATACCATCACCTTCATCACCACCAACAACACCAACAAAACCACCATCACAACCACCACAAATACCATCACCTTCATCACCACCAACAACACCAACAGCACCACCATCACAACCACTACAAATACCATCACCTTCAACACCACCAACAACACCAACAACACCACCATCACAACCACCACAAATACCATCACCTTCAACACCATCAACACCACCAACAACACCACCATCACAACCACCACAAATACCATCACCTTCAACACCACCAACAACTCCAGCAACACCACCATCACAACCACCACAAATACCATCACCTTCATCACCACCATCACAACCACCACAAATACCATCACCTACATCACCACCAATAACACCAGCAACACCACCATCACAACCACCACAAATACCATCACCTTCATCACCACCAACAACACCAGCAACACCACCATCACAACCACCACAAATACCATCACCTTCATCACCACCAACAACACCAACAGCACCACCATCACAACACTAAAAATACCATCAACATCATCACCATCAACAATACCAATAACAACAGCATCACAACAACCACAAATACCATCACCTTCATCACCACCATCACAACCACCACAAATACCATCAACATCACCACCACCAACAACACCACCATCACCACCACCACAAATACCATCACCTTCATCACCACCAACAACACCACCATCACAACAACCACAAATACCATCACCTTCATCACCACCATCACAACCACCACAAATACCATCAACATCACCACCACCAACAACACCACCATCACCACCACCACAAATACCATCACCTTCATCCCCACCAACAGCACCACCATCACAACCACCACAAATACCATCACCTTCAACACCACCAACAAAACCAACAACACCACCATCACAACCACCACAAATACCATCACCTTCATCACCACCAACAACACCAACAACACCACCATCACAACCACCACAAATACCATCACCTTCATCACCACCAACAATACCAACAGCACCACCATCACATCCACCACAAATACCATCACCTTCAACACCACCAACAACACCAGCAACACCATCACAACAACCACAAATACCATCACCTTCATCACCATCACCACCAACAACAACACCACCATCACAACCACCACAAATAACATCAACATCATCACCACCAGCAACACCAACAACACCACCATCACAACCACCACAAATAACATCAACATCATCACCATCAACAATACCAATAACACCACCATCACAACAACCACAAATAACATCAACATCATCACCACCAACAACACCAGCAACACCACCATCACATCCACCACAAATACCATCACCTTCATTACCACCAACAACACCAGCAACACCACCATCACAACAACCACAAATAACATCAACATCATCACCATCAACAATACCAATAACACCACCATCACAACAACCACAAATAACATCAACATCATCACCACCAACAACACCAACAACACCACCATCACAACCACCACAAATACCATCACCTTCATCACCACCAACAACACCAACAGCACCACCATCAAAACCACCACAAATACCATCACCTTCATCACCACCAACAACACCAACAACACCACCATCACAACCACCACAAATACCATCACCTTCATCACCACCAACAACACCAACAACACCACCATCACATCCACCACAAATACCATCATCTTTATCACCACCAACAATACCAACAGCACCACCATCACAACCACCACAAATACCATCATCTTCATCACCACCAACAACAACACCGCCATCACAACCACCACAAATACCATCACCTTCAACACCACCAACAACAGCACCACCATCACAACCACCACAAATACCATCACCTTCAACACCACCAACAACAACACCACCATCACAACCACCACAAATACCATCACCTTCAACACCACCAACAACACCAACAACACCACCATCACATCCACCACAAATACCATCACCTTCATCACCACCAACAACACCAACAACACCACCATCACAACCACCACAAATACCATCACCTTCATCACCACCAACAATACCAACAGCACCACCATCACATCCACCACAAATACCATCACCTTCAACACCACCAACAACACCAGCAACACCATCACAACAACCACAAATACCATCACCTTCATCACCATCACCACCAACAACAACACCACCATCACAACCACCACAAATAACATCAACATCATCACCACCAGCAACACCAACAACACCACCATCACAACCACCACAAATAACATCAACATCATCACCATCAACAATACCAATAACACCACCATCACAACAACCACAAATAACATCAACATCATCACCACCAACAACACCAGCAACACCACCATCACATCCACCACAAATACCATCACCTTCATTACCACCAACAACACCAGCAACACCACCATCACAACAACCACAAATAACATCAACATCATCACCATCAACAATACCAATAACACCACCATCACAACAACCACAAATAACATCAACATCATCACCACCAACAACACCAACAACACCACCATCACAACCACCACAAATACCATCACCTTCATCACCACCAACAACACCAACAGCACCACCATCAAAACCACCACAAATACCATCACCTTCATCACCACCAACAACACCAACAACACCACCATCACAACCACCACAAATACCATCACCTTCATCACCACCAACAACACCAACAACACCACCATCACATCCACCACAAATACCATCATCTTTATCACCACCAACAATACCAACAGCACCACCATCACAACCACCACAAATACCATCATCTTCATCACCACCAACAACAACACCGCCATCACAACCACCACAAATACCATCACCTTCAACACCACCAACAACAGCACCACCATCACAACCACCACAAATACCATCACCTTCAACACCACCAACAACAACACCACCATCACAACCACCACAAATACCATCACCTTCAACACCACCAACAACACCAACAACACCACCATCACATCCACCACAAATACCATCACCTTCATCACCACCAACAACACCAACAACACCACCATCACAACCACCACAAATACCATCATCTTCATCACCACCAACAACAACACCGCCATCACAACCACCACAAATACCATCACCTTCAACACCACCAACAACAACATCACCATCACAACCACCACAAATACCATCACCTTCATCACCATCAACAACACCAACAACACCGCCATCACAACCACCACAAATACCATCACCTTCATCACCACCAACAACAACACCGCCATCACAACCACCACAAATACCATCACCTTTATCACCACCAACAACACCAACAACATCACCATCACAACCACCACAAATACCATCACCTTCATCACCATCAACAACACCAACAACATCACCATCACAACCACCACAAATACCATCACCTTCATCACCATCAACAACACCAACAACACCGCCATCACAACCACCACAAATACCATCACCTTCAACACCACCAACAACACCAACAACACCACCATCACAACCACCACAAATACCATCACCTTCAACACCACCAACAACACCAGCAACACCACCATCACAACCACCACAAATACCATCACCTTCAACACCACCAACAACACCAACAACACCACCATCACAACCACCACAAATACCATCACCTTCATCACCACCATCACAACCACCACAAATACCATCACCTTCATCACCACCAACAACAACACCACCATCACAACCACCACAAATACCATCACCTTCAACACCACCAACAACACCAGCAACACCACCATCACAACCACCACAAATACCATCACCTTCAACACCACCAACAACACCATCACCATCACAACCACCACAAATACCATCACCTTCATCACCATCAACAACACCAGCAACACCACCATCACAACCACCACAAATACCATCACCTTCATCACCACCACCAACAACACCACCATCACAACCACCACAAATACCATCACCTTCATCACCACCAACAACAACACCACCATCACAACCACCACAAATACCATCACCTTCAACACCATCAACAACACCAACAACACCACCATCACAACCACCACAAATACCATCACCTTCAACACCACCAACACCACCAACAACAACACCGCCATCACAACCACCACAAATACCATCACCTTCAACACCACCAACAACAACACCACCATCACAACCACCACAAATACCATCACCTTCAACACCAGCAACAACACCAACAACACCACCATCACAACCACCACAAATACCATCACCTTCATCACCACCAACAACAACACCGCCATCACAACCACCACAAATACCATCACCTTCAACACCACCAACAACAACACCACCATCACAACCACCACAAATACCACCACATTCAACACCAGCAACAACACCAACAACACCACCATCACATCCACCACAAATACCATCACCTTCATCACCATCAACAACACCAACAACACCACCATCACAACCACCACAAATACCATCACCTTCAACACCACCAACAACACAAACAACACCACCATCACAACCACCACAAATACCATCACCTTCATCACCACCAACAACAACACCGCCATCACAACCACCACAAATACCATCACCTTCAACACCACCACCAACAACAACAACACCGCCATCACAACCACCACAAATACCATCACCTTCAACACCACCAACAACACAAACAACACCACCATCACAACCACCACAAATACCATCACCTTCAACACCACCAACAACAACAACAACACCACCATCACAACAACCACAAATACCATCACCTTCAACACCACCAACAACACAAACAACACCACCATCACAACCACCACAAATACCATCACCTTCATCACCACCAACAACAACACCGCCATCACAACCACCACAAATACCATCACCTTCAACACCACCAACAACAACAACAACACCGCCATCACAACCACCACAAATACCATCACCTTCAACACCATCAACAACACCACCATCACAACCACCACAAATACCATCACCTTCAACACCAGCAACAACACCAACAACACCACCATCACAACCACCACAAATACCATCACCTTCAACACCACCAACAACATCACCATCACACCAACACAAATACCATCACCTTCATCACCACCAACAACACCAACAACACCACCATCACATCCACCACAAATACCATCACCTTCAACACCACCAACAACACCACCATCACATCCACCACAAATACCATCACCTTCAACACCACCAACAACACCAACAACACCACCATCACAACCACCACAGATACCATCACCTTCATCACCACCAACAACAACACCGCCATCACAACCACCACAAATACCATCACCTTCAACACCACCAACAACACCAACAACTCCACCATCACAACCACCACAAATACCATTACCTTCATCACCACCAACAACAACACCACCATCACAACCACCACAAATACCATCACCTTCAACACCACCAACAACAACAACAACACCACCATCACAACAACCACAAATACCATCACCTTCAACACCACCAACAACACCAACAACACCGCCATGACAACCACCACAAATACCATCACCTTCAACACCACCAACAACAACAACAACACCACCATCACAACCACCACAAATACCATCACCTTCAACACCAGCAACAACACCAACAACACCACCATCACAACCACCACAAATACCATCACCTTCAACACCACCAACAACATCACCATCACACCAACACAAATACCATCACCTTCATCACCACCAACAACACCAGCAACACCACCATCACAACCACCACAAATACCATCACCTTCAACACCACCAACACCACCAACAACACCACCATCACAACCACCACAAATACCATCACCTTCAACACCATCAACAACACCAGCAACACCACCATCACAACCACCACAAATACCATCACCTTCAACACCACCAACAACACCAACATCACCACCATCACAACCACCACCTTCATCACCACCAACAACACCAACATCACCACCATCACAACCACCACAAATACCATCACCTTCATCACCACCAACAACACCAACATCACCACCATCACAACCACCACCTTCATCACCACCAACAACACCAACATCACCACCATCACAACCACCACAAATACCATCACCTTCATCACCACCAACAACACCAACATCACCACCATCACAACCACCACCTTCATCACCACCAACAACACCAACAACACCACCATCACAACCACCACAAATACCATCACCTTCATCACAACCAACATCACCAGCAATACCACCATCACAACCACCACAAATACCATCACCTTCATCACCACCAACAACAACACCACCATCACATCCACCACAAATACCATCACCTTCAACACCACCAACAACACCAACAACACCACCATCACAACCACCACAAATACCATCACCTTCATCACCACCAACAATACCAACAGCACCACCATCACATCCACCACAAATATCATCACCTTCATCACCACCAACAACACCAAGAACACCACCATCACATCCACCACAAATACCATCACCATCAACACCAACAACACTACAATCACATCCACCACAAATACCATCACCATCAACACCAACAACACCACCATCACAAATAACATAACCTTCATCACAACCAACAACACCAGCAACACCACCATCACAACCACCACAAATACCATCACCTTCAACACCACCAACAACACCAACAGCACCAAAATCACAACCACCACAAATACCATCACCTTCAACACCACCAACAACACCAACAGCACCACCATCACAACCACCACAAATACCATCACCTTCAACACCAGCAACAACACCAACAGCACCACCATCACAACCACCACAAATACCATCACCTTCAACACCACCAACAACACCAACAGCACCACCATCACAACCACCACAAATACCATCACCTTCAACACCACCAACAACACCAACAGCACCACCATCACAACCACCACAAATACCATCACCTTTAACACCACCAACAACACCAACAGCACCAAAATCACAACCACCACAAATACCATCACCTTCAACACCACCAACAACACCAACAGCACCACCATCACAACCACCACAAATACCATCACCTTCATCACCACCAACAGCACCACCATCACAACCACCACAAATACCATCACCTTCAACACCACCAACAACACCAACAGCACCAAAATCACAACCACCACAAATACCATCACCTTCAACACCACCAACAACACCAACAGCACCACCATCACAACCACCACAAATACCATCACCTTCAACACCACCAACAACACCAACAGCACCTAAATCACAACCACCACAAATACCATCACCTTCAACACCACCAACAACAACACCACCATCACAACCACCACAAATACCATCACCTTCAACACCACCAACAACACCAACAACACCACCATCACAACCACCACAAATACCATCACCTTCAACACCACCAACAACACCAACAGCACCACCATCACAACCACCACTAATACCATCACCTTCAACACCAGCAACAACACCAACAGCACCACCATCACAACCACCACAAATACCATCACCTTCAACACCACCAACAACACCAACAGCACCAAAATCACAACCACCACAAATACCATCACCTTCAACACCACCAACAACACCAGCAACACCACCATCACAACCACCACAAATACCATCACCTTCAACACCAGCAACAACACCAACAGCACCACCATCACAACCACCACAAATACCATCACCTTCAACACCACCAACAACACCAACAGCACCAAAATCACAACCACCACAAATACCATCACCTTCAACACCACCAACAACACCAACAGCACCACCATCACAACCACCACAAATACCATCACCTTCATCACCATCAACAACAACAACAACACAACCATCACATCCACCACAAATACCATCACCATCAACACCAACAACACCACCATCACAAATATCATAACCTTCATCACAACCAACAACACCAGCAACACCACCATCACAACCACCACAAATACCATCACCTTCAACACCACCAACAACACCAACAACACCAAAATCACAACCACCACAAATACCATCACCTTCAACACCACCAACAACACCAACAACACCAAAATCACAACCACCACAAATACCATCACCTTCAACACCACCAACAACACCAACAGCACCACCATCACAACCACCACAAATACCATCACCTTCATCACCATCAACAACAACAACAACACAACCATCACATCCACCACAAATACCATCACCATCAACACCAACAACACCACCATCACAAATAACATAACCTTCATCACAACCAACAACACCAGCAACACCACCATCACAACCACCACAAATACCATCACCTTCAACACCACCAACAACACCAACAACACCAAAATCACAACCACCACAAATACCATCACCTTCAACACCACCAACAACACCAACAACACCAAAATCACAACCACCACAAATACCATCACCTTCAACACCACCAACAACACCAACAACACCAAAATCACAACCACCACAAATACCATCACCTTCAACACCACCAACAACACCAACAACACCAAAATCACATCCACCACAAATACCATCACCATCAACACCAACAACACCACCATCACAAATAACATAACCTTCATCACAACCAACAACACCAGCAACACCACCATCACAACCACCACAAATACCATCACCTTCAACACCACCAACAACACCAACAACACCAAAATCACAACCACCACAAATACCATCACCTTCAACACCACCAACAACACCAACAACACCAAAATCACAACCACCACAAATACCATCACCTTCAACACCACCAACAACACCAACAACACCAAAATCACATCCACCACAAATACCATCACCATCAACACCAACAACACCACCATCACAAATAACATAACCTTCATCACAACCAACAACACCAGCAACACCACCATCACAACCACCACAAATACCATCACCTTCAACACCACCAACAACACCAACAACACCAAAATCACAACCACCACAAATACCATCACCTTCAACACCACCAACAACACCAACAACACCAAAATCACAACCACCACAAATACCATCACCTTCAACACCACCAACAACACCAACAACACCAAAATCACAACCACCACAAATACCATCACCTTCAACACCACCAACAACACCAACAGCACCAAAATCACAACCACCACAAATACCATCACCTTCAACAGCACCAACAACACCAACAACACCACCATCACAACCACCACAAATACCATCACCTTCAACACCACCAACAACACCAACAGCACCACCATCACAACCACCACAAATACCATCACCTTCAACACCAGCAACAACACCAACAACACCAACATCACAACCACCACAAATACCATCACCATCAACACCAACAACACTACAATCACATCCACCACAAATACCATCACCATCAACACCAACAACACCACCATCACAAATAACATAACCTTCATCACAACCAACAACACCAGCAACACCACCATCACAACCACCACAAATACCATCACCTTCAACACCACCAACAACACCAACAGCACCAAAATCACAACCACCACAAATACCATCACCTTCAACACCACCAACAACACCAACAGCACCACCATCACAACCACCACAAATACCATCACCTTCAACACCAGCAACAACACCAACAGCACCACCATCACAACCACCACAAATACCATCACCTTCAACACCACCAACAACACCAACAGCACCACCATCACAACCACCACAAATACCATCACCTTCAACACCACCAACAACACCAACAGCACCACCATCACAACCACCACAAATACCATCACCTTTAACACCACCAACAACACCAACAGCACCAAAATCACAACCACCACAAATACCATCACCTTCAACACCACCAACAACACCAACAGCACCACCATCACAACCACCACAAATACCATCACCTTCATCACCACCAACAGCACCACCATCACAACCACCACAAATACCATCACCTTCAACACCACCAACAACACCAACAGCACCAAAATCACAACCACCACAAATACCATCACCTTCAACACCACCAACAACACCAACAGCACCACCATCACAACCACCACAAATACCATCACCTTCAACACCACCAACAACACCAACAGCACCTAAATCACAACCACCACAAATACCATCACCTTCAACACCACCAACAACAACACCACCATCACAACCACCACAAATACCATCACCTTCAACACCACCAACAACACCAACAACACCACCATCACAACCACCACAAATACCATCACCTTCAACACCACCAACAACACCAACAGCACCACCATCACAACCACCACTAATACCATCACCTTCAACACCAGCAACAACACCAACAGCACCACCATCACAACCACCACAAATACCATCACCTTCAACACCACCAACAACACCAACAGCACCAAAATCACAACCACCACAAATACCATCACCTTCAACACCACCAACAACACCAGCAACACCACCATCACAACCACCACAAATACCATCACCTTCAACACCAGCAACAACACCAACAGCACCACCATCACAACCACCACAAATACCATCACCTTCAACACCACCAACAACACCAACAGCACCAAAATCACAACCACCACAAATACCATCACCTTCAACACCACCAACAACACCAACAGCACCACCATCACAACCACCACAAATACCATCACCTTCATCACCATCAACAACAACAACAACACAACCATCACATCCACCACAAATACCATCACCATCAACACCAACAACACCACCATCACAAATAACATAACCTTCATCACAACCAACAACACCAGCAACACCACCATCACAACCACCACAAATACCATCACCTTCAACACCACCAACAACACCAACAACACCAAAATCACAACCACCACAAATACCATCACCTTCAACACCACCAACAACACCAACAACACCAAAATCACAACCACCACAAATACCATCACCTTCAACACCACCAACAACACCAACAGCACCACCATCACAACCACCACAAATACCATCACCTTCATCACCATCAACAACAACAACAACACAACCATCACATCCACCACAAATACCATCACCATCAACACCAACAACACCACCATCACAAATAACATAACCTTCATCACAACCAACAACACCAGCAACACCACCATCACAACCACCACAAATACCATCACCTTCAACACCACCAACAACACCAACAACACCAAAATCACAACCACCACAAATACCATCACCTTCAACACCACCAACAACACCAACAACACCAAAATCACAACCACCACAAATACCATCACCTTCAACACCACCAACAACACCAACAACACCAAAATCACAACCACCACAAATACCATCACCTTCAACACCACCAACAACACCAACAACACCAAAATCACATCCACCACAAATACCATCACCATCAACACCAACAACACCACCATCACAAATAACATAACCTTCATCACAACCAACAACACCAGCAACACCACCATCACAACCACCACAAATACCATCACCTTCAACACCACCAACAACACCAACAACACCAAAATCACAACCACCACAAATACCATCACCTTCAACACCACCAACAACACCAACAACACCAAAATCACAACCACCACAAATACCATCACCTTCAACACCACCAACAACACCAACAACACCAAAATCACATCCACCACAAATACCATCACCATCAACACCAACAACACCACCATCACAAATAACATAACCTTCATCACAACCAACAACACCAGCAACACCACCATCACAACCACCACAAATACCATCACCTTCAACACCACCAACAACACCAACAACACCAAAATCACAACCACCACAAATACCATCACCTTCAACACCACCAACAACACCAACAACACCAAAATCACAACCACCACAAATACCATCACCTTCAACACCACCAACAACACCAACAACACCAAAATCACAACCACCACAAATACCATCACCTTCAACACCACCAACAACACCAACAGCACCAAAATCACAACCACCACAAATACCATCACCTTCAACACCACCAACAACACCAACAACACCACCATCACAACCACCACAAATACCATCACCTTCAACACCACCAACAACACCAACAGCACCACCATCACAACCACCACAAATACCATCACCTTCAACACCAGCAACAACACCAACAACACCAACATCACAACCACCACAAATACCATCACCTTCAACACCACCAACAACACCAACAGCACCACCATCACAACCACCACAAATACCATCACCTTCAACACCACCAACAACACCAACAACACCACCATCACAACCACCACAAATACCATCACCTTCAACACCATCAACAACACCAGCAACACCACCATCACAACCACCACAAATACTATCACCACCAACACCACCAACAACACCAACATCACCACCATCACAACCACCACAAATACCATCACCTTCAACACCACCAACAACACCAACAGCACCAAAATCACAACCACCACAAATACCATCACCTTCAACACCACCAACAACACCAACAGCACCAAAATCACAACCACCACAAATACCATCACCTTCATCACCACCAACAATACCAACAGCACCACCATCACAACCACCACAAATACCATCACCTTCAACACCACCAACAACACCAACAACACCACCATCACAACCACCACAAATACCATCACCTTCATCACCACCAACAACACCAACAGCACCACCATCACAACCACCACAAATACCATCACCTTCATCACAAACAACAACACCAACATCACCACCATCACAACCACCACAAATACCATCACCTTCAACACCATCAACAACACCAGCAACACCACCATCACAACCACCACAAATACTATCACCACCAACACCACCAACAACACCAACATCACCACCATCACAACCACCACAAATACTATCACCTTCAACACCACCAACAACACCAACATCACCACCATCACAACCACCACAAATACCATCACCTTCATCACCACCAACAACACCAGCAACACCACCATCACAACCACCACAAATACCATCACCTTCAACACCACCAGCAACACCACCATCACAACCACCACAAATACCATCACCTTCAACACCACCAACAAAACCAACAACACCACCATCACAACCATCACAAATGCCACCACCTTCATCACAAACAACAACACCAACATCACCACCATCACAACCACCACAAATACCATCACCTTCAACACCACCAACAAAACCAACAACACCAAAATCACAACCACCACAAATACCATCACCTTCAACACCACCAACAACACCAACAGCACCACCATCACAACCACCACAAATACCATCACCTTCAACACCACCAGCAACACCACCATCACAACCACCACAAATACCATCACCTTCAACACCACCAACAAAACCAACAACACCACCATCACAACCATCACAAATGCCACCACCTTCATCACAAACAACAACACCAACATCACCACCATCACAACCACCACAAATACCATCACCTTCAACACCACCAACAACACCAACAGCACCAAAATCACAACCACCACAAATACCATCACCTTCAACACCACCAACAACACCAACAGCACCACCATCACAACCACCACAAATACCATCACCTTCAACACCAGCAACAACACCAACAGCACCACCATCACAACCACCACAAATACCATCACCTTCAACACCACCAGCAACACCACCATCACAACCACCACAAATACCATCACCTTCAACACCACCAACAACACCAACAGCACCACCATCACAACCACCACAAATACCATCACCTTCAACACCACCAACAACACCAACAGCACAACCATCACAACTACCACAAATACCATCACCTTCAACACAACCAACAACACCACCATCACAACCACCACAAATACGATCACCATCTTCATCACCACCAACAACATCAACAGCACCACCATCACAACCACCACAAATACTATCACCTTCAACACCACCAACAACACCAACAGCACCAAAATCACAACCACCACAAATACCATCACCTTCAACACCACCAACACCACCAACAACACCACCATCACAACAACCACAAATAACATCAACATCATCACCACCAACAACACCAACAACACCACCATCACAACCACCACAAATACCATCACCTTCATCACCACCAACAACACCAACAACACCACCATCACAACCATCACAAATACTATCACCACCAACACCACCAACAACACCAACAGCACCAAAATCACAACCACCACAAATACCATCACCTTCAACACCACCAACAACACCAACAGCACCACCATCACAACCACCACAAATACCATCACCTTCAACACCACCAACAACACCAACAGCACCACCATCACAACCACCACAAATACCATCACCTTCAACACCACCAACAAAACCAACAACACCACCATCACAACCACCACAAATACCATCACCTTCAACACCACCACCAACAACAACAGCACCACCATCACAACCACCACAAATACCATCACCTTCAACACCACCAACAACACCAACAGCACCACCATCACAACCACCACAAATACCATCACCTTCAACACCACCACCAACAACAACAGCACCACCATCACAACCACCACAAATACCATCACCTTCAACACCACCACCAACAACAACAGCACCACCATCACAACCACCACAAATACCATCACCTTCAACACCACCAACAACACCAACAGCACCACCATCACAACCACCACAAATACCATCACCTTCAACACCACCAACAACACCAACAGCACCACCATCACAACCACCACAAATACCATCACCTTCAACACCACCACCAACAACAACACCACCATCACAACCACCACAAATACCATCACCTTCAACACCACCAACAACACCAACAACACCACCATCACAACCAGCACAAATACCATCACCTTCAACACCACCAACAACACCAGCAACACCACCATCACAACCACCACAAATACCATCACCTTCAACACCACCAACAACACCAGCAACACCACCATCACATCCACCACAAATACCATCACCTTCAACACCACCACCAACAACAACAGCACCACCATCACAACCACCACAAATACCATCACCTTTATCACCACCAACAACACCAACAACATCACCATCACAACCACCACAAATACCATCACCTTCAACACCACCAACAACACCAACAACACCAAAATCACAACCACCACAAATACCATCACCTTCAACACCACCAACAACACCAACAACACCAAAATCACAACCACCACAAATACCATCAACTTCAACACCACCAACAACACCAACAACACCACCATCACAACCACCACAAATACCATCACCTTCAACACCACCAACAACACCAACAACACCACCATCACAACCACCACAAATACCATCACCTTCAACACCACCAACAACACCAGCAACACCACCATCACATCCACCACAAATACCATCACCTTCAACACCACCAACAAAACCAACAACACCAAAATCACAACCACCACAAATACCATCACCTTCAACACCACCAACAACACCAACAGCACCAAAATCACAACCACCACAAATACCATCACCTTCAACACCACCAACAACACCAACAGCACCACCATCACAACCACCACAAATACCATCACCTTCAACACCACCAACAACACCAACAGCACCAAAATCACAACCACCACAAATACCATCACCTTCAACACCACCAACAACACCAACAACACCAAAATCACATCCACCACAAATACCATCACCTTCAACACCACCAACAAAACCAACAACACCAAAATCACAACCACCACAAATACCATCACCTTCAACACCACCAACAACACCAACAGCACCACCATCACAACCACCACAAATACCATCACCTTCAACACCACCAACAACACCAACAACACCACCATCACAACCACCACAAATACCATCACCTTCAACAGCACCAACACCACCAACAACACCACCATCACAACCACCACAAATACCATCACCTTCAACACCACCAACAACACCAACAACACCACCATCACAACCACCACAAATACCATCACCTTCAACACCACCAACAACACCAACAACACCACCATCACAACCACCACAAATACCATCACCTTCAACACCACCAACAACAGCAACAACACCACCATCACAACCACCACAAATACCATCACCTTCATCACCACCAACAACACCAACAACACCACCATCACAACCACCACAAATACCATCACCTTCAATAGCACCAACACCACCAACAACACCACCATCACAACCACCACAAATACCATCACCTTCAACAGCACCAACACCACCAACAACACCACCATCACAACCACCACAAATACCATCACCTTCAACACCACCAACAACACCAACAGCACCAAAATCACAACCACCACAAATACCATCACCTTCAACACCACCAACAACACCAACAACACCACCATCACAACCACCACAAATACCATCACCTTCAACACCATCAACAACACCAGCAACACCACCATCACAACCACCACAAATACTATCACCACCAACACCACCAACAACACCAACATCACCACCATCACAACCACCACAAATACCATCACCTTCAACACCACCAACAACACCAACAGCACCAAAATCACAACCACCACAAATACCATCACCTTCATCACCACCAACAACACCAACATCACCACCATCACAACCACCACAAATACTATCACCTTCAACACCACCAACAACACCAACATCACCACCATCACAACCACCACAAATACCATCACCTTCATCACCACCAACAACACCAGCAACACCACCATCACAACCACCACAAATACCATCACCTTCAACACCACCAGCAACACCACCATCACAACCACCACAAATACCATCACCTTCAACACCACCAACAAAACCAACAACACCACCATCACAACCACCACAAATACCATCACCTTCATCACAAACAACAACACCAACATCACCACCATCACAACCACCACAAATACCATCGCCTTCAACACCACCAACAACACCAACAACACCACCATCACAACCACCACAAATACCATCACCTTCATCACAAACAACAACACCAACAACACCACCATCACAACCACCACAAATACCGTCACCTTCAACACCACCACCAACAACACCAACAACACCACCATCACAACCACCACAAATACCATCACCTTCAACACCACCAACAACACCAACAGCACAACCATCACAACTACCACAAATACCATCACCTTCAACACAACCAACAACACCACCATCACAACCACCACAAATACGATCACCTTCATCACCACCAACAACACCAACAACACCACCATCACAACCACCACAAATACCATCACCTTCATCACCACCAACAACACCGCCATCACAACCACCACAAATACCATCACCTTCAACACCACCAACAACACCGCCATCACAACCACCACAAATACCATCACCTTCAACACCACCAACAACACCACCTTCACAACCACCACAAATACCATCACCTTCAACACCACCAACAACACCACCTTCACAACCACCACAAATACCATCACCTTCAACACCACCAGCAACACCAACAACACCACCATCACAACCACCACAAATACCATCACCTTCAACACCACCAACAACACCAGCAACACCACCATCACAACCACCACAAATACCATCACATTCAACACCACCAACAACATCAACAACACCACCATCACAACAACCACAAATACCATCACCTTCAACACCACCAACAACAACACCACCATCACATCCACCACAAATACCATCAACATCATCACCACCAACAACACCAATAACACCACCATCACAACAACCACAAATAACATCAACATCATCACCACCAGCAACACCAGCAACGCCACCATCACAACCACCACAAATACCATCACCTTCATCACCGCCAACAACACCAACAACACCACCATCACAACCACCACAAATACCATCACCTTCATCACCACCAACAACACCAACAACACCACCATCACAACCACCACAAATACCATCCCCTTCATCACCACCAACACCAACAACACCACCATCACAACCACCACAAATACCATCACCTTCATCACAACCAACATCACCAGCAACACCACCATCACAACCACACCACAAATACCATCACCTTCATCACCACCAACAACACCAACAACACCACCATCATAACCACCACAAATATCATCAACATCATCACCACCAACAACACCACCATCACAACCCCCGCAAATACCATCACCTTCATCACCACCAACAACACCAACAACACCACCATCACAACCACCACAAATACCATCACCTTCATCACAACCAACATCACCAGCAACACCACCATCACAACGACACCACAAATACCATCACCTTCATCACCACCAACAACACCAACAACACCACCATCACAACTACCACAAATACCATCACCTTCATCACCACCACCAACAACACCAACAACACCACCATCACAACCACCACAAATACCATCACCTTCATCACCACCGCCAACAACACCAACAACACCACCATCAAAACCACCACAAATACCATCACCTTCAACACAACCAACATCACCAGCAACACCACCATCACAACCACACCACAAATACCATCACCTTCATCACAACCAACAACACCGACAACACCACCGTCACAACCACACCACAAATACCATCACCTTCATCACCACCAACAACACCAACAACACCACCATCACAACCACCACAAATACCATCACCTTCATCACAACCAACAACACCGACAACACCACCATCACAACCACCACAAATACCATCACCTTCATCACAACCAACAACACCAACAACACCACCATCACAACCATACCACAAATACCATCACCTTCAACACCACCAACAACACCAACAACACCACCATCACAACCATCACAAATACCATCACCTTCATCACAACCAACATCACCAGCAACACCACCATCACAACAACCACAAATACCATCACCTTCATCACAACCAACAACACCGACAACACCACCGTCACAACCACACCACAAATACCATCACCTTCATCACAACCAACAACACCAACATCACCACCATCACAACCACACCACAAATACCATCACCTTCATCACCACCAACAACACCAACAACACCAGCATCACAACCACCACAAATACCATCACCTTCATCACCACCAACAACACCAACAACACCACCATCACAACCACCACAAATACCATCACCTTCATCACCACCAACAACACCAACAACACCACCATCACATCCACCACAAATACCATCACCTTCATCACCACCAACAACACCAACAACACCACCATCACAACCACCACATATACCATCACCTTCATCACAACCAACATCACCAGCAACACCACCATCACAACCACACCACAAATACCATCACCTTCATCACCACCAACAACACCAACAACACCACCATCATAACCACCACAAATATCATCAACATCATCACCACCAACAACACCACCATCACAACCCCCGCAAATACCATCACCTTCATCACCACCAACAACACCAACAACACCACCATCACAACCACCACAAATACCATCACCTTCATCACAACCAACATCACCAGCAACACCACCATCACAACGACACCACAAATACCATCACCTTCATCACCACCAACAACACCAACAACACCACCATCACAACTACCACAAATACCATCACCTTCATCACCACCACCAACAACACCAACAACACCACCATCACAACCACCACAGATACCATCACCTTCATCACCACCGCCAACAACACAAACAACACCACCATCAAAACCACCACAAATACCATCACCTTCATCACAACCAACAACACCGACAACACCACCGTCACAACCACACCACAAATACCATCACCTTCATCACCACCAACAACACCAACAACACCACCATCACAACCACCACAAATACCATCACCTTCATCACCACCACCAACAACACCAACAACACCACCATCACAACCACCACAAATACCATCACCTTCATCACAACCAACAACACCGACAACACCACAATCACAACCACCACAAATACCATCACCTTCATCACCACCATCACAACCACCACAAATACCATCAACATCACCACCACCAACAACACCACCATCACCACCACCACAAATACCATCACCTTCATCACCACCAACAACACCACCATCACAACCACCACAAATACCATCACCTTCATCCCCACCAACAGCACCACCATCACAACCACCACAAATACCATCACCTTCAACACCACCAACAAAACCAACAACACCACCATCACAACCACCACAAATACCATCACCTTCATCACCACCAACAACACCAACAACACCACCATCACAACCACCACAAATACCATCACCTTCATCACCACCAACAATACCAACAGCACCACCATCACATCCACCACAAATACCATCACCTTCAACACCACCAACAACACCAGCAACACCATCACAACAACCACAAATACCATCACCTTCATCACCATCACCACCAACAACAACACCACCATCACAACCATCACAAATAACATCAACATCATCACCACCAGCAACACCAACAACACCACCATCACAACCACCACAAATACCATCACCTTCATTACCACCAACAACACCAGCAACACCACCATCAAAACAACCACAAATAACATCAACATCATCACCATCAACAATACCAATAACACCACCATCACAACAACCACAAATAACATCAACATCATCACCACCAACAACACCAGCAACACCACCATCACATCCACCACAAATACCATCACCTTCATTACCACCAACAACACCAGCAACACCACCATCACAACAACCACAAATAACATCAACATCATCACCATCAACAATACCAATAACACCACCATCACAACAACCACAAATAACATCAACATCATCACCACCAACAACACCAACAACACCACCATCACAACCACCACAAATACCATCACCTTCATCACCACCAACAACACCAACAACACCACCATCACAACCACCACAAATACCATCACCTTCATCACCACCAACAACACCAACAGCACCACCATCAAAACCACCACAAATACCATCACCTTCATCACCACCAACAACACCAACAACACCACCATCACAACCACCACAAATACCATCACCTTCATCACCACCAACAACACCAACAACACCACCATCACATCCACCACAAATACCATCATCTTTATCACCACCAACAATACCAACAGCACCACCATCACAACCACCACAAATACCATCATCTTCATCACCACCAACAACACCAACAACACCACCATCACAACCACCACAAATACCATCACCTTCAACACCACCAACAACAGCACCACCATCACAACCACCACAAATACCATCACCTTCAACACCACCAACAACAACACCACCATCACAACCACCACAAATACCATCACCTTCAACACCACCAACAACACCAACAACACCACCATCACATCCACCACAAATACCATCACCTTCATCACCACCAACAACACCAACAACACCACCATCACAACCACCACAAATACCATCATCTTCATCACCACCAACAACAACACCGCCATCACAACCACCACAAATACCATCACCTTCAACACCACCAACAACAACATCACCATCAAAACCACCACAAATACCATCACCTTCATCACCATCAACAACACCAACAACACCGCCATCACAACCACCACAAATACCATCACCTTCATCACCACCAACAACAACACCGCCATCACAACCACCACAAATACCATCACCTTTATCACCACCAACAACACCAACAACATCACCATCACAACCACCACAAATACCATCACCTTCATCACCATCAACAACACCAACAACATCACCATCACAACCACCACAAATACCATCACCTTCATCACCATCAACAACACCAACAACACCGCCATCACAACCACCACAAATACCATCACCTTCAACACCACCAACAACACCAACAACACCACCATCACAACCACCACAAATACCATCACCTTCATCACCACCATCACAACCACCACAAATACCATCACCTTCATCACCATCAACAACACCAACAACATCACCATCACAACCACCACAAATACCATCACCTTCAACACCACCAACAACACCAGCAACACCACCATCACAACCACCACAAATACCATCACCTTCAACACCACCAACAACACCAACAACACCACCATCACAACCACCACAAATACCATCACCTTCATCACCACCATCACAACCACCACAAATACCATCACCTTCATCACCACCAACAACAACACCACCATCACAACCACCACAAATACCATCACCTTCAACACCACCAACAACACCAGCAACACCACCATCACAACCACCACAAATACCATCACCTTCAACACCACCAACAACACCATCACCATCACAACCACCACAAATACCATCACCTTCATCACCATCAACAACACCAGCAACACCACCATCACAACCACCACAAATACCATCACCTTCATCACCACCACCAACAACACCACCATCACAACCACCACAAATACCATCACCTTCATCACCACCAACAACAACACCACCATCACAACCACCACAAATACCATCACCTTCAACACCATCAACAACACCAACAACACCACCATCACAACCACCACAAATACCATCACCTTCAACACCACCAACACCACCAACAACAACACCGCCATCACAACCACCACAAATACCATCACCTTCAACACCACCAACAACAACACCACCATCACAACCACCACAAATGCCATCACCTTCAACACCAGCAACAACACCAACAACACCACCATCACAACCACCACAAATACCATCACCTTCATCACCACCAACAACAACACCGCCATCACAACCACCACAAATACCATCACCTTCAACACCACCAACAACAACACCACCATCACAACCACCACAAATACCACCACATTCAACACCAGCAACAACACCAACAACACCACCATCACATCCACCACAAATACCATCACCTTCATCACCATCAACAACACCAACAACACCACCATCACAACCACCACAAATACCATCACCTTCAACACCACCAACAACACAAACAACACCACCATCACAACCACCACAAATACCATCACCTTCATCACCACCAACAACAACACCGCCATCACAACCACCACAAATACCATCACCTTCAACACCACCACCAACAACAACAACACCGCCATCACAACCACCACAAATACCATCACCTTCAACACCACCAACAACACAAACAACACCACCATCACAACCACCACAAATACCATCACCTTCAACACCACCAACAACAACAACAACACCACCATCACAACAACCACAAATACCATCACCTTCAACACCACCAACAACACAAACAACACCACCATCACAACCACCACAAATACCATCACCTTCATCACCACCAACAACAACACCGCCATCACAACCACCACAAATACCATCACCTTCAACACCACCAACAACAACAACAACACCGCCATCACAACCACCACAAATACCATCACCTTCAACACCATCAACAACACCACCATCACAACCACCACAAATACCATCACCTTCAACACCAGCAACAACACCAACAACACCACCATCACAACCACCACAAATACCATCACCTTCAACACCACCAACAACATCACCATCACACCAACACAAATACCATCACCTTCATCACCACCAACAACACCAACAACACCACCATCACATCCACCACAAATACCATCACCTTCAACACCACCAACAACACCACCATCACATCCACCACAAATACCATCACCTTCAACACCACCAACAACACCAACAACACCACCATCACAACCACCACAGATACCATCACCTTCATCACCACCAACAACAACACCGCCATCACAACCACCACAAATACCATCACCTTCAACACCACCAACAACACCAACAACTCCACCATCACAACCACCACAAATACCATTACCTTCATCACCACCAACAACAACACCACCATCACAACCACCACAAATACCATCACCTTCAACACCACCAACAACAACAACAACACAACCATCACAACAACCACAAATACCATCACCTTCAACACCACCAACAACACCAACAACACCGCCATGACAACCACCACAAATACCATCACCTTCAACACCACCAACAACAACAACAACACCACCATCACAACCACCACAAATACCATCACCTTCAACACCAGCAACAACACCAACAACACCACCATCACAACCACCACAAATACCATCACCTTCAACACCACCAACAACATCACCATCACACCAACACAAATACCATCACCTTCATCACCACCAACAACACCAGCAACACCACCATCACAACCACCACAAATACCATCACCTTCAACACCACCAACACCACCAACAACACCACCATCACAACCACCACAAATACCATCACCTTCAACACCATCAACAACACCAGCAACACCACCATCACAACCACCACAAATACCATCACTTTCAACACCACCAACAACACCAACATCACCACCATCACAACCACCACCTTCATCACCACCAACAACACCAACATCACCACCATCACAACCACCACAAATACCATCACCTTCATCACCACCAACAACACCAACATCACCACCATCACAACCACCACCTTCATCACCACCAACAACACCAACATCACCACCATCACAACCACCACAAATACCATCACCTTCAACACCACTAACAACACCAACATCACCACCATCACAACCACCACCTTCATCACCACCAACAACACCAACATCACCACCATCACAACCACCACAAATACCATCACCTTCATCACCACCAACAACACCAACATCACCACCATCACAACCACCACCTTCATCACCACCAACAACACCAACAACACCACCATCACAACCACCACAGATACCATCACCTTCATCACCACCAACAACAACACCACCATCACATCCACCACAAATACCATCACCTTCAACACCACCAACAACACCAAGAACACCACCATCACAACCACCACAAATACCATCACCTTCATCACCACCAACAACACCAACATCACCACTATCACAACCACCACAAATACCATCACCTTCAACACCACCAACAACACCAACAACACCACCATCACAACCACCACAAATAGCATCACCTTCATCACCACCAACAACACCAACAACACCACCATCACAACCACCACAAATAGCATCACCTTCATCACCACCAACAACACCAGCAACACCACCATCACAACCACCACAAATACCATCACCTTCAACACCACCAACAACACCAACAGCACCAAAATCACAACCACCACAAATACCATCACCTTCAACACCACCAACAACACCAACAGCACCACCATCACAACCACCACAAATACCATCACCTTCAACACCAGCAACAACACCAACAGCACCACCATCACAACCACCACAAATACCATCACCTTCAACACCACCAACAACACCAACAGCACCACCATCACAACCACCACAAATACCATCACCTTCAACACCACCAACAACACCAACAGCACCACCATCACAACCACCACAAATACCATCACCTTCAACACCACCAACAACACCAACAGCACCACCATCACAACCACCACAAATACCATCACCTTCAACACCACCAACAACACCAACAGCACCACCATCACAACCACCACAAATACCATCACCTTCAACACCACCAACAACACCAACAGCACCACCATCACAACCACCACAAATACCATCACCTTCAACACCACCAACAACACCAACAGCACCACCATCACAACCACCACAAATACCATCACCTTCATCACCACCAACAGCACCACCATCACAACCACCACAAATACCATCACCTTCAACACCACCAACAACACCAACAGCACCAAAATCACAACCACCACAAATACCATCACCTTCAACACCACCAACAACACCAACAGCACCACCATCACAACCACCACAAATACCATCACCTTCAACACCACCAACAACACCAACAGCACCAAAATCACAACCACCACAAATACCATCACCTTCAACACCACCAACAACAACACCACCATCACAACCACCACAAATACCATCACCTTCAACACCACCAACAACACCAACAACACCACCATCACAACCACCACAAATACCATCACCTTCAACACCACCAACAACACCAACAGCACCACCATCACAACCACCACAAATACCATCACCTTCAACACCAGCAACAACACCAACAGCACCACCATCACAACCACCACAAATACCATCACCTTCAACACCACCAACAACACCAACAGCACCAAAATCACAACCACCACAAATACCATCACCTTCAACACCACCAACAACACCAGCAACACCACCATCACAACCACCACAAATACCATCACCTTCAACACCAGCAACAACACCAACAGCACCACCATCACAACCACCACAAATACCATCACCTTCAACACCACCAACAACACCAACAGCACCAAAATCACAACCACCACAAATACCATCACCTTCAACACCACCAACAACACCAACAGCACCACCATCACAACCACCACAAATACCATCACCTTCATCACCATCAACAACAACAACAACACAACCATCACATCCACCACAAATACCATCACCATCAACACCAACAACACCACCATCACAAATAACATAACCTTCATCACAACCAACAACACCAGCAACACCACCATCACAACCACCACAAATACCATCACCTTCAACACCACCAACAACACCAACAACACCAAAATCACAACCACCACAAATACCATCACCTTCAACACCACCAACAACACCAACAACACCAAAATCACAACCACCACAAATACCATCACCTTCAACACCACCAACAACACCAACAGCACCACCATCACAACCACCACAAATACCATCACCTTCATCACCATCAACAACAACAACAACACAACCATCACAACCACCACAAATACCATCACCTTCAACACCACCAACAACACCAACAACACCACCATCACAACCACCACAAATACCATCACCTTCAACACCACCAACAACACCAACAACACCAAAATCACAACCACCACAAATACCATCACCTTCAACACCACCAACAACACCAACAGCACCACCATCACAACCACCACAAATACCATCACCTTCAACACCACCAACAACATCAACAACACCACCATCTCAACCACCACAAATACCATCACCTTCAACACAACCAACAACACCAACAACACCACCATCACAACCACCACAAATACCATCACCTTCAACACCACCAACAACACCAACAGCACCACCATCACAACCACCACAAATACCATCACCTTCAACACCACCAACAACACCAACAACACCAAAATCACATCCACCACAAATACCATCACCATCAACACCAACAACACCACCATCACAAATAACATAACCTTCATCACAACCAACAACACCAGCAACACCACCATCACAACCACCACAAATACCATCACCTTCAACACCACCAACAACACCAACAGCACCACCATCACAACCACCACAAATACCATCACCTTCAACACCACCAACAACACCAACAGCACCACCATCACAACCACCACAAATACCATCACCTTCAACACCAGCAACAACACCAACAACACCAACATCACAACCACCACAAATACCATCACCTTCAACACCACCAACAACACCAACAGCACCAAAATCACAACCACCACAAATACCATCACCTTCAACACCACCAACAACACCAACAACACCACCATCACAACCACCACAAATACCATCACCTTCAACACCACCAACAACACCAACAGCACCACCATCACAACCACCACAAATACCATCACCTTCAACACCAGCAACAACACCAACAACACCAACATCACAACCACCACAAATACCATCACCTTCAACACCACCAACAACACCAACAGCACCACCATCACAACCACCACAAATACCATCACCTTCAACACCATCAACAACACCAGCAACACCACCATCACAACCACCACAAATACCATCACCTTCAACACCATCAACAACACCAGCAACACCACCATCACAACCACCACAAATACTATCACCACCAACACCACCAACAACACCAACATCACCACCATCACAACCACCACAAATACCATCACCTTCATCACCACCAACAACATCAACAACACCACCATCACAACCACCACAAATACCATCACCTTCAACACCACCAACAACACCAACAGCACCAAAATCACAACCACCACAAATACCATCACCTTCAACACCACCAACAACACCAACAGCACCAAAATCACAACCACCACAAATACCATCACCTTCATCACCACCAACAATACCAACAGCACCACCATCACAACCACCACAAATACCATCACCTTCAACACCACCAACAACACCAACAACACCACCATCACAACCACCACAGATACCATCACCTTCATCACCACCAACAACACCAACAGCACCACCATCACAACCACCACAAATACCATCACCTTCATCACAAACAACAACACCAACATCACCACCATCACAACCACCACAAATACCATCACCTTCAACACCATCAACAACACCAGCAACACCACCATCACAACCACCACAAATACTATCACCACCAACACCACCAACAACACCAACATCACCACCATCACAACCACCACAAATACTATCACCTTCAACACCACCAACAACACCAACATCACCACCATCACAACCACCACAAATACCATCACCTTCATCACCACCAACAACACCAGCAACACCACCATCACAACCACCACAAATACCATCACCTTCAACACCACCAGCAACACCACCATCACAACCACCACAAATACCATCACCTTCAACACCACCAACAAAACCAACAACACCACCATCACAACCATCACAAATGCCACCACCTTCATCACAAACAACAACACCAACATCACCACCATCACAACCACCACAAATACCATCACCTTCAACACCACCAACAAAACCAACAACACCAAAATCACAACCACCACAAATACCATCACCTTCAACACCACCAACAACACCAACAGCACCACCATCACAACCACCACAAATACCATCACCTTCAACACCACCAACAACACCAACAGCACCACCATCACAACCACCACAAATACCATCACCTTCAACACCACCAGCAACACCACCATCACAACCACCACAAATACCATCACCTTCAACACCACCAACAAAACCAACAACACCACCATCACAACCATCACAAATGCCACCACCTTCATCACAAACAACAACACCAACATCACCACCATCACAACCACCACAAATACCATCACCTTCAACACCACCAACAACACCAACAGCACCAAAATCACAACCACCACAAATACCATCACCTTCAACACCACCAACAACACCAACAGCACAACCATCACAACTACCACAAATACCATCACCTTCAACACAACCAACAACACCACCATCACAACCACCACAAATACGATCACCATCTTCATCACCACCAACAACATCAACAACACCACCATCACAACCACCACAAATACGATCACCATCTTCATCACCACCAACAACATCAACAACACCACCATCACAACCACCACAAATACTATCACCTTCAACACCACCAACAACACCAACAGCACCAAAATCACAACCACCACAAATACCATCACCTTCAACACCACCAACACCACCAACAACACCACCATCACAACAACCACAAATAACATCAACATCATCACCACCAACAACACCAACAACACCACCATCACAACCACCACAAATACCATCACCTTCATCACCACCAACAACACCAACAACACCACCATCACAACCACCACAAATACTATCACCACCAACACCACCAACAACACCAACAGCACCAAAATCACAACCACCACAAATACCATCACCTTCAACACCACCAACAACAGCACCACCATCACAACCACCACAAATACCATCACCTTCAACACCACCAACAACACCAACAGCACCACCATCACAACCACCACAAATACCATCACCTTCAACACCATCAACAACACCAACAGCACCAAAATCACAACCACCACAAATACTATCACCTTCAACACCACCAACAACACCAACAACACCACCATCACAACCACCACAAATACCATCACCTTCAACACCACCAACAACACCAACAGCACCAAAATCACAACCACCACAAATACCATCACCTTCAACACCACCAACAACACCAACAGCACCAAAATCACAACCACCACAAATACCATCACCTTCAACACCACCAACAACACCAGCAACACCACCATCACAACCACCACAAATACCATCACCTTCAACACCACCAACAACACCAACAACACCAAAATCACAACCACCACAAATACCATCACCTTCAACACCACCAACAACACCAGCAACACCACCATCACAACCACCACAAATACCATCACCTTCAACACCACCAACAACACCAACAGCACCAAAATCACAACCACCACAAATACCATCACCTTCAACACCACCAACAACACCAGCAACACCACCATCACAACCACCACAAATACCATCACCTTCAACACCACCAACAACACCAACAACACCAAAATCACAACCACCACAAATACCATCACCTTCAACACCACCAACAAAACCAACAACACCAAAATCACAACCACCACAAATACCATCACCTTCAACACCACCAACAACACCAACAGCACCACCATCACAACCACCACAAATACCATCACCTTCATCACCACCAACAACACCAGCAACACCACCATCACAACCACCACAAATACCATCACCTTCAACACCACCAACAACACCAACAGCACCACCATCACAACCACCACAAATACCATCACCTTCAACACCACCACCAACAACAACACCACCATCACAACCACCACAAATACCATCACCTTCAACACCACCAACAACACCAACAGCACCAAAATCACAACCACCACAAATACCATCACCTTCAACACCACCACCAACAACAACACCACCATCACAACCACCACAAATACCATCACCTTCAACACCACCAACAACACCAACAGCACCACCATCACAACCACCACAAATACCATCACCTTCAACACCACCACCAACAACAACACCACCATCACAACCACCACAAATACCATCACCTTCAACACCACCAACAACACCAACAACACCAAAATCACAACCACCACAAATACCATCACCTTCAACACCACCAACAACACCAACAACACCAAAATCACAACCACCACAAATACCATCACCTTCAACACCACCAACAACACCAACAACACCACCATCACAACCACCACAAATACCATCACCTTCAACACCACCAACAACACCAACAACACCACCATCACAACCACCACAAATACCATCACCTTCAACACCACCAACAACACCAACAGCACCAAAATCACAACCACCACAAATACCATCACCTTCAACACCACCAACAAAACCAACAACACCAAAATCACAACCACCACAAATACCATCACCTTCAACACCACCAACAACACCAACAACACCACCATCACATCCACCACAAATACCATCACCTTCAACACCACCAACAACACCAACAACACCAAAATCACAACCACCACAAATACCATCACCTTCAACACCACCAACAAAACCAACAACACCAAAATCACAACCACCACAAATACCATCACCTTCAACACCACCAACAACACCAACAACACCACCATCACATCCACCACAAATACCATCACCTTCAACACCACCAACAACACCAACAACACCAAAATCACAACCACCACAAATACCATCACCTTCAACACCACCAACAACACCAACAGCACCACCATCACAACCACCACAAATACCATCACCTTCAACACCATCAACAACACCAACAGCACCAAAATCACAACCACCACAAATACTATCACCTTCAACACCACCAACAACACCAACAACACCACCATCACAACCACCACAAATACCATCACCTTCAACACCACCAACAACACCAACAGCACCAAAATCACAACCACCACAAATACCATCACCTTCAACACCACCAACAACACCAACAGCACCAAAATCACAACCACCACAAATACCATCACCTTCAACACCACCAACAACACCAGCAACACCACCATCACAACCACCACAAATACCATCACCTTCAACACCACCAACAACACCAACAACACCAAAATCACAACCACCACAAATACCATCACCTTCAACACCACCAACAACACCAGCAACACCACCATCACAACCACCACAAATACCATCACCTTCAACACCACCAACAACACCAACAGCACCAAAATCACAACCACCACAAATACCATCACCTTCAACACCACCAACAACACCAGCAACACCACCATCACAACCACCACAAATACCATCACCTTCAACACCACCAACAACACCAACAACACCAAAATCACAACCACCACAAATACCATCACCTTCAACACCACCAACAAAACCAACAACACCAAAATCACAACCACCACAAATACCATCACCTTCAACACCACCAACAACACCAACAGCACCACCATCACAACCACCACAAATACCATCACCTTCATCACCACCAACAACACCAGCAACACCACCATCACAACCACCACAAATACCATCACCTTCAACACCACCAACAACACCAACAGCACCACCATCACAACCACCACAAATACCATCACCTTCAACACCACCACCAACAACAACACCACCATCACAACCACCACAAATACCATCACCTTCAACACCACCAACAACACCAACAGCACCAAAATCACAACCACCACAAATACCATCACCTTCAACACCTCCACCAACAACAACACCACCATCACAACCACCACAAATACCATCACCTTCAACACCACCAACAACACCAACAGCACCACCATCACAACCACCACAAATACCATCACCTTCAACACCACCACCAACAACAACACCACCATCACAACCACCACAAATACCATCACCTTCAACACCACCAACAACACCAACAACACCAAAATCACAACCACCACAAATACCATCACCTTCAACACCACCAACAACACCAACAACACCAAAATCACAACCACCACAAATACCATCACCTTCAACACCACCAACAACACCAACAACACCACCATCACAACCACCACAAATACCATCACCTTCAACACCACCAACAACACCAACAACACCACCATCACAACCACCACAAATACCATCACCTTCAACACCACCAACAACACCAACAGCACCAAAATCACAACCACCACAAATACCATCACCTTCAACACCACCAACAAAACCAACAACACCAAAATCACAACCACCACAAATACCATCACCTTCAACACCACCAACAACACCAACAACACCACCATCACATCCACCACAAATACCATCACCTTCAACACCACCAACAACACCAACAACACCAAAATCACAACCACCACAAATACCATCACCTTCAACACCACCAACAAAACCAACAACACCAAAATCACAACCACCACAAATACCATCACCTTCAACACCACCAACAACACCAACAACACCACCATCACATCCACCACAAATACCATCACCTTCAACACCACCAACAACACCAACAACACCAAAATCACAACCACCACAAATACCATCACCTTCAACACCACCAACAAAACCAACAACACCAAAATCACAACCACCACAAATACCATCACCTTCAACACCACCAACAACACCAACAGCACCAAAATCACAACCACCACAAATACCATCACCTTCAACACCACCAACAACACCAACAGCACCACCATCACAACCACCACAAATACCATCACCTTCAACACCACCAACAACACCAACAGCACCAAAATCACAACCACCACAAATACCATCACCTTCAACACCACCAACAACACCAACAGCACCACCATCACAACCACCACAAATACCATCACCTTCAACACCACCAACAACACCAACAGCACCAAAATCACAACCACCACAAATACCATCACCTTCAACACCACCAACAACACCAACAACACCAAAATCACATCCACCACAAATACCATCACCTTCAACACCACCAACAAAACCAACAACACCAAAATCACAACCACCACAAATACCATCACCTTCAACATCACCAACAACACCAACAGCACCAAAATCACAACCACCACAAATACCATCACCTTCAACACCACCAACAACACCAACAGCACCACCATCACAACCACCACAAATACCATCACCTTCAACACCACCAACAACACCAACAACACCACTATCACAACCACCACAAATACCATCACCTTCAACAGCACCAACACCACCAACAACACCACCATCACAACCACCACAAATACCATCACCTTCAACACCACCAACAACACCAACAACACCACCATCACAACCACCACAAATACCATCACCTTCAACACCACCAACAACACCAACAACACCACCATCACAACCACCACAAATACCATCACCTTCAACACCACCAACAACAGCAACAACACCACCATCACAACCACCACAAATACCATCACCTTCATCACCACCAACAACACCAACAACACCACCATCACAACCACCACAAATACCATCACCTTCAACAGCACCAACACCACCAACAACACCACCATCACAACCACCACAAATACCATCACCTTCAACAGCACCAACACCACCAACAACACCACCATCACAACCACCACAAATACCATCACCTTCAACACCATCAACAACACCAGCAACACCACCATCACATCCACCACAAATACCATCACCTTCAACACCACCAACAACACCAACAGCACCAAAATCACAACCACCACAAATACCATCACCTTCAACACCACCAACAACACCAACAACACCACCATCACAACCACCACAAATACCATCACCTTCAACACCATCAACAACACCAGCAACACCACCATCACAACCACCACAAATACTATCACCACCAACACCACCAACAACACCAACATCACCACCATCACAACCACCACAAATACCATCACCTTCAACACCACCAACAACACCAACAGCACCAAAATCACAACCACCACAAATACCATCACCTTCATCACCACCAACAACACCAACATCACCACCATCACAACCACCACAAATACTATCACCTTCAACACCACCAACAACACCAACATCACCACCATCACAACCACCACAAATACCATCACCTTCATCACCACCAACAACACCAGCAACACCACCATCACAACCACCACAAATACCATCACCTTCAACACCACCAGCAACACCACCATCACAACCACCACAAATACCATCACCTTCAACACCACCAACAAAACCAACAACACCACCATCACAACCACCACAAATACCATCACCTTCATCACAAACAACAACACCAACATCACCACCATCACAACCACCACAAATACCATCGCCTTCAACACCACCAACAACACCAACAACACCACCATCACAACCACCACAAATACCATCACCTTCATCACAAACAACAACACCAACAACACCACCATCACAACCACCACAAATACCATCACCTTCAACACCACCAACAACACCAACAGCACAACCATCACAACTACCACAAATACCATCACCTTCAACACAACCAACAACACCACCATCACAACCACCACAAATACGATCACCATCTTCATCACCACCAACAACAGCAACACCACCACCATCACAACCACCACAAATACTATCACCTTCAACACCACCAACAACACCAACAACACCACCATCACAACCACCACAAATACCATCACCTTCATCACCACCAACAACACCGCCATCACAACCACCACAAATACCATCACCTTCAACACCACCAACAACACCACCATCACAACCACCACAAATACCGTCACCTTCAACACCACCAGCAACACCAACAACACCACCATCACAACCACCACAAATACCATCACCTTCAACACCACCAACAACACCGCCATCACAACCACCACAAATACCATCACCTTCAACACCACCAACAACACCACCTTCACAACCACCACAAATACCGTCACCTTCAACACCACCAGCAACACCAACAACACCACCATCACAACCACCACAAATACCATCACCTTCAACACCACCAACAACACCAGCAACACCACCATCACAACCACCACAAATACCATCACATTCAACACCACCAACAACATCAACAACACCACCATCACAACAACCACAAATACCATCACCTTCAACACCACCAACAACAACACCACCATCACATCCACCACAAATACCATCAACATCATCACCACCAACAACACCAATAACACCACCATCACAACAACCACAAATAACATCAACATCATCACCACCAGCAACACCAGCAACGCCACCATCACAACCACCACAAATACCATCACCTTCATCACCGCCAACAACACCAACAACACCACCATCACAACCACCACAAATACCATCACCTTCATCACCACCAACAACACCAACAACACCACCATCACAACCACCACAAATACCATCACCTTCATCACCACCAACACCAACAACACCACCATCACAACCACCACAAATACCATCACCTTCATCACAACCAACATCACCAGCAACACCACCATCACAACCACACCACAAATACCATCACCTTCATCACCACCAACAACACCAACAACACCACCATCATAACCACCACAAATATCATCAACATCATCACCACCAACAACACCACCATCACAACCCCCGCAAATACCATCACCTTCATCACCACCAACAACACCAACAACACCACCATCACAACCACCACAAATACCATCACCTTCATCACAACCAACATCACCAGCAACACCACCATCACAACGACACCACAAATACCATCACCTTCATCACCACCAACAACACCAACAACACCACCATCACAACTACCACAAATACCATCACCTTCATCACCACCACCAACAACAACAACAACACCACCATCAAAACCACCACAAATACCATCACCTTCAACACAACCAACATCACCAGCAACACCACTATCACAACCACACCACAAATACCATCACCTTCATCACAACCAACAACACCGACAACACCACCGTCACAACCACACCACAAATACCATCACCTTCATCACCACCAACAACACCAACAACACCACCATCACAACCACCACAAATACCATCACCTTCATCACCACCACCAACAACACCAACAACACCACCATCACAACCACCACAAATACCATCACCTTCATCACAACCAACAACACCGACAACACCACCATCACAACCACCACAAATACCATCACCTTCATCACCACCAACAACACCAACAACATCACCATCACAACCACCACAAATACCATCACCTTCATCACAACCAACAACACCAACAACACCACCATCACAACCATACCACAAATACCATCACCTTCAACACCACCAACAACACCAACAACACCACCATCACAACCATCACAAATACCATCACCTTCATCACAACCAACATCACCAGCAACACCACCATCACAACAACCACAAATACCATCACCTTCATCACAACCAACAACACCGACAACACCACCGTCACAACCACACCACAAATACCATCACCTTCATCACAACCAACAACACCAACATCACCACCATCACAACCACACCACAAATACCATCACCTTCATCACCACCAACAACACCAACAACACCAGCATCACAACCACCACAAATACCATCACCTTCATCACCACCAACAACACCAACAACACCACCATCACAACCACCACAAATACCATCACCTTCATCACCACCAACAACACCAACAACGCCACCATCACATCCACCACAAATACCATCACCTTCATCACCACCAACAACACCAACAACACCACCATCACAACCACCACAAATACCATCACCTTCATCACAACCAACATCACCAGCAACACCACCATCACAACCACACCACAAATACCATCACCTTCATCACCACCAACAACACCAACAACACCACCATCATAACCACCACAAATATCATCAACATCATCACCACCAACAACACCACCATCACAACCCCCGCAAATACCATCACCTTCATCACCACCAACAACACCAACAACACCACCATCACAACCACCACAAATACCATCACCTTCATCACAACCAACATCACCAGCAACACCACCATCACAACGACACCACAAATACCATCACCTTCATCACCACCAACAACACCAACAACACCACCATCACAACTACCACAAATACCATCACCTTCATCACCACCACCAACAACACCAACAACACCACCATCACAACCACCACAAATACCATCACCTTCATCACCACCGCCAACAACACAAACAACACCACCATCAAAACCACCACAAATACCATCACCTTCATCACAACCAACAACACCGACAACACCACCGTCACAACCACACCACAAATACCATCACCTTCATCACCACCAACAACACCAACAACACCACCATCACAACCACCACAAATACCATCACCTTCATCACCACCACCAACAACACCAACAACACCACCATCACAACCACCACAAATACCATCACCTTCATCACAACCAACAACACCGACAACACCACCATCACAACCACCACAAATACCATCACCTTCATCACCACCAACAACACCAACAACATCACCATCACAACCACCACAAATACCATCACCTTCATCACAACCAACAACACCAACAACACCACCATCACAACCATACCACAAATACCATCACCTTCAACACCACCAACAACACCAACAACACCACCATCACAACCATCACAAATACCATCACCTTCATCACAACCAACATCACCAGCAACACCACCATCACAACAACCACAAATACCATCACCTTCATCACAACCAACAACACCGACAACACCACCGTCACAACCACACCACAAATACCATCACCTTCATCACAACCAACAACACCAACATCACCACCATCACAACCACACCACAAATACCATCACCTTCATCACCACCAACAACACCAACAACACCACCATCACAACCACCACAAATACCATCACCTTCATCACCACCAACAACACCAACAACACCACCATCACAACCACCACAAATACCATCACCTTCATCACCACCAACAACACCAACAACACCACCATCACATCCACCACAAATACCATCACCTTCATCACCACCAACAACACCAACAACACCACCATCACAACCACCACAAATACCATCACCTTCATCACAACCAACAACACCAACAACACCACCATCACAACCACCACAAATACCATCACCTTCATCACCACCAACAACACCAACAACACCACCATCACAACCAATACAAATATCATCACCTTCAACACCACCAACAACACCAACAACACCACCATCACAACCACCACAAATACCATCACCTTCATCACCACCAACAACACCAACAACACCACCATCACAACCACCACAAATACCATCACCTTCATCACCACCAACAACACCAACAACACCACCATCACAACCAATACAAATACCATCACCTTCATCACAACCAACAACACCAACAACACGACCATCACAACCACACCACAAATACCATCACCTTCATCACCACCAACAACACCAACAACACCACCATCACAACCAATACAAATACCATCACCTTCATCCCAACCAACAACACCAACAACACGACCATCACAACCACACCACAAATACGATCACCTTCATCACCACCAACAACACCAACAACACCACCATCACAACCACACCACAAATACGATCACCTTCATCACAACCAACAACACCGAGAACACCACCATCACAACCACACCACAAATACCATCACCTTCATCACAACCAACAACACTAACAACACCACCATCACAACCACCACAAATACCATCACCTTCATCACCACCAACAACACCAAAAACACCACCATCACAACCACCACAAATACCATCACCTTCAACACCACCAACAACACCAACAACACCACCATCACAACCACCACAAACACCATCACCTGCAACACCACCAGCATCACTGGAACCATCTCCGTCACAACTAACACAATTAATATCAACACCTCTGATATTACCATTTAGGGATTTAATAAAAATTAGTAGAATGTAGCATTAACTTTCACATAGATAACTGCACCTCCATCACCATCACCACCCACAGCACTACCACCTACACGACTACCACCACCAGTACTACTACCATCACCACCTACACCACTACCATCACCACCTGCAGCACTACCATCACCACCTACACCACTACCATCACCACCTACACGACTACCACCACCAGCACTACTACCATCACCACCTACACCACTACCATCACCACCTGCAGCACTACCATCACCACCTACACCACTACCATCACCACCTACACCACTACCATCACCACCTACACCACTACCATCACCACCTGCAGCACTACCATCACCACCTACACCACTACCATCACCACCTACACCACTACCATCACCACCTGCAGCACTACCATCACCACCTACACCACTACCATCACCACCTACACCACTACCAGCACTACTACCATCATCACCTACACCACTACCACCACCACCAGCACTACTACCATCACCACCTACACCACTACCATCACCACCTGCAGCACTACCATCACCACCTACACCACTACCATCACCACCTACACCACTACCACCACCAGCACTACTACCATCATCACCTACACCACTACCACCACCACCACCACCACCAGCACTACTACCATCACCACCTACACCACTACCATCACCACCTGCAGCACTACCATCACCACCTACACCACTACCATCACCACCTACACCACTACCATCACCACCTGCAGCATTACCATCACCACCTACACCACTACCACCACCACCAGCACTACTACCATCACCACCTACACCACTACCATCACCACCTACACTACTACCATCACCACCTACACCACTACCATCACCACCTACACTACTACCATCACCACCTACACCACTACCATCACCACCTACACCACTACCATCACCACCTACACCATTACCATCACCACCTACAACACTACCATCACCACCTACACTACTACAATCACTACCTACACCACTACCATCACCACCTACAACCCCTACACCACTACCATCACCACCTACAACACTACCATCATCACCTACACCACTACCATCACCACCTACAACACTACCATCACCACCTACACCACTACCATCACCACGTACAGCACTACCATCACCACCTACAGCACTACCATCATCACCTACACTACTACCATCACTACCTACACCACTAACATCACCACCTACACCACTACCATCACCACCTGCACCACTATCATCACCACCTGCACCACTACCCTCACCACCTGCACCACTATCATCACCACCTGCACCACTACCCTCACCACCTGCACCACTATCATCACCACCTGCACCACTACCCTCACCACCTACACCACTACCATCACCACCTGCACCACTATCATCACCACCTGCACCACTACCCTCACCACCTACACCATTACCATCACCACCTACACCACTACCATCACCACCTACAACACTACCATCACCACCTACAACACTACCATCACCACCTGCACCACTACCATCACCACCTGCACCACTACCATCACCACCTACAACACTACCATCACCACCTACACCACTACCATCACCACCTGCACCACTATCATCAACACCTGCACCACTACCCTCACCACCTACACCACTACCATCACCACCTGCACCACTACCATCACCACCTACACCACTACCATCACCACCTACACCACTACCCTCACCACCTACACCATTACCATCACCACCTATACCACTACCATCACCACCTGCACCACTACCATCACCACCTACAACACTACCATCACCACCTACACCACTACCATCACCACCTGCACCACTACCATCACCATCTGCACCACTACCATCACCACCTACACCACTACCATCACCACCTACACCAATACCATCACCACCTGCACCACTACCATCACCACCTACACCACTACCATCACCACCTACAACACTACCATCACCACCTACAACACTACCATCATCACCTACACCACTACCATCACCACCTACACCACTACCATCACCACCTACACCACTACCATCACCACCTGCACCACTACCATCACCACCTACACCACTACTATCACCACCTACACCACTACTATCACCTCCTGCACCACTACCATCACCACCTACACCACTACCATCACCACCTACACCACTACCATCACCACCTACAGCACTACCATCACCACCTACACCACTACCATCACCACCTACACCACTACTATCACCACCTACACCACTACCATCACCACCTACACGACTACCACCACCAGTACTACTACCATCATCACCTACACCACTACCATCACCACCTGCAGCACTACCATCACCACCTACACCACTACCATCACCACCTACACCACTACCATCACCACCTGCAGCACTACCATCACCACCTACACCACTACCATCACCACCTACACCACTACCACCACCAGCACTACTACCATCATCACCTACACCACTACCATCACCACCTACAACACTACCATCACCACCTACACCACTACCACCACCACCAGCACTACTACCATCACCACCTACACCACTACCATCACCACCTGCAGCACTACCATCACCACCTACACCACTACCATCACCACCTACACCACTACCACCACCAGCACTACTACCATCATCACCTACACCACTACCACCACCACCAGCACTACTACCATCACCACCTACACCACTACCATCACCACCTGCAGCACTACCATCACCACCTACACCACTACCATCACCACCTACACCACTACCATCACCACCTGCAGCATTACCATCACCACCTACACCACTACCACCACCACCAGCACTACTACCATCACCACCTACACCACTACCATCACCACCTACACTACTACCATCACCACCTACACCACTACCATCACCACCTACACTACTACCATCACCACCTACAACACTACCATCACCACCTACACCACTACCATCACCACCTACACCACTACCATCACCACCTACACCACTACCATCACCACCTACACCACTACCATCACCACCTACAACACTACCATCACCACCTACACTACTACCATCACTACCTACACCACTACCATCACCACCTACAACCCCTACACCACTACCATCACCACCTACAACACTACCATCATCACCTACACCACTACCATCACCACGTACAGCACTACCATCATCACCTACACCACTACCATCACCACGTACAGCACTACCATCACCACCTACAGCACTACCATCATCACCTACACTACTACCATCACCACCTACAACACTACCATCAACACCTACACCACTACCATCACCACCTGCACCACTATCATCACCACCTGCACCACTACCCTCACCACCTACACCACTACCATCACCACCTGCACCACTACCATCACCACCTACACCACTACCATCACCACCTACACCACTACCCTCACCACCTACACCATTACCATCACCACCTATACCACTACCATCACCACCTGCACCACTACCATCACCACCTACAACACTACCATCACCACCTACACCACTACCATCACCACCTGCACCACTACCATCACCACCTGCACCACTACCATCACCACCTACACCACTACCATCACCACCTACACCAATACCATCACTACCTGCACCACTACCATCACCACCTACACCACTACCATCACCACCTGCAGCACTACCATCATCACCTACACTACTACCATCATCACCTACACCACTACCATCACCACCTACACCACTACCATCACCACCTACACCACTACCATCACCACCTGCACCACTACCATCACCACCTACACCACTACTATCACCACCTACACCACTACTATCACCTCCTGCACCACTACCATCTCCACCTACACCACTACCATCACCACCTACACCACTACCATCACCACCTACAGCACTACCATCACCACCTACACCACTACCATCACCACCTACACCACTACTATCACCACCTACACCACTACCATCACCACCTACACGACTACCACCACCATTACTACTACCATCATCACCTACACCACTACCACCACCACCAGCACTACTACCACCACCACCAGCACCACTACCATCACCACCTGCAGCACTACCATCATCACCTACACTACTACCATCATCACCTACACCACTACCATCACCACCTACACCACTACCATCACCACCTACACCACTACCATCACCACCTACACCACTACCATCACCACCTACACCACTACCATCACCACCTACACCACTACCATCTCCACCTGCACCACTACCATCACCACCTACACCACTACCACCACCACCAGCACTACTACCATCACCACCTACACCACTACCATCACCACCTACACCACTACCCTCACCACCTACACCATTACCATCACCACCTATACCACTACCATCACCACCTGCACCACTACCATCACCACCTACAACACTACCATCACCACCTTTACCACTACCATCACCACCTACACCACTACCATCTCCACCTGCAGCATTACCATCACCACCTACACCACTACCACCACCACCAGCACTACTACCATCACCACCTACACCACTACCATCACCACCTACAACACTACCATCACCACCTACACCACTACCATCACCACCTACACCACTACTATCACCACCTACACCACTACCATCACCACGTACACCACTACCATCATCACCTACACCACTACCATCACCACCTACACCACTACCATCACCACCTACACCACTACTATCACCACCTACACCACTACCATCACCACCTACAACACTACCATCACCACCTACACCACTACCATCACCACCTACACCACTACTATCACCACCTACACCACTACCATCACCACCTACAGCACTACCATCACCACCTACACCACTACCATCACCACCTACACCACTACCATCACCACCTACACAACTACCATCACCACCTACACCACTACCATCACCACCTACACCACTACCATCACCACCTACACCACTACCATCACCATCTACACCACTACCACCACCACCAGCACTACTACCATCACCACCTACACCACTACCATCACCACCTACACCACTACCATCACCACCTACAACACTACCATCACCACCTACACCACTACCACCACCACCAGCACTACTACCATCACCACCTACACCACTACCATCACCACGTACAGCACTACCATCATCACCTACACTACTACCATCACTACCTACACCACTACCATCACCACCTACACCACTACCATCACCACCTACAGCACTACCATCACCACCTACACTACTACCATCACTACCTACACCACTACCATCACCACCTACACCACTACCATCACCACCTACAGCACTACCATCACCACCTACACCACTACCATCACCACGTACAGCACTACCATCATCACCTACACTACTACCATCACTACCTACACCACTACCATCACCACCTGCACCACTACCATCACCACCTACAGCACTACCATCACCACCTACACCACTACCATCACCACCTACATCACTACCATCACCACCTACACCACTACCATCACCACCTACACCACTACCATCACCACCTGCACCACTACCATCACCACCTACACCACTACCATCACCACCTACACCACTACCATCACCACCTACACCACTACCATCACCACCTACACCACTACCATCACCACCTGCACCACTACCATCACCACCTACACAACTACCATCACCACCTACACCACTACCATCACCACCTACACCACTACCATCACCACCTACAACACTACCATCACCACCTACACCACTACCACCAGCACCGCTACCATCACCACCTGCACCACTATCATCACCACCTACACCACTACCATCACCACCAGCACGACTACCATTATCACCTACACCACTACCACCAACACCACCACCTCTACCATCACCAGCTGCACCACTACATCCCCTCCTGCACCACAACCATCACCACCTGCACCACTACCATCACCACCAGCACCACTTTCATCACCACCTACACCACTACCATCACCACCTGCACCACTACCATCACCACCTCCAACCCCATCACCACTACCATCACCCTCAGCACCACTACCGTCACAACCTACACCACTACCACCACCAACAACAACAACACCAGCACCGCTACCATCACCAGCTGCACCACTACATCACCACCTACACCACTACCATCACCACCTGCACCACTACCATCACCACCTCCAACACCATCACCTCTACCATCACCCCCTACACCACTACCATCACCACTACCATCACCACCTACACCACTACCAACACCTCCTCCAACCCCATCACCACTACATCACCACCTACACCACTACCATCACCACCTGCACCACTACCATCACCACCTCCAACACCATCACCTCTACCATCACCACCTGCACCACTACCATCACCACCTCCAACCCCATCACCTCTACCATCACCACCTGCACCACTACCATCACCACTGTTTAGAGAATTAATAGATGGCATCGATGCTCATGAAATTAAGATGAAAGTAACGGAGCATTCTAGAGAAACGTAAACCCTTAACGTGACAATGCTAGCCCGTTGAATTACAAATACAGTCCATCCGACGGACTTCCAAATATCTTCCGACAACCCAGGTTAACTGAGAAGGTAGGGGTCGACTCGAAGCTACCGTAAATAACATTTACTCAACATAGGAGGCAGTTGAATCGAACCCGAAACCGAATGACTTAAACCATTCATTCATGCTGTATCTACTAGAGAATTAATGTAAAACTAGCAGATTTACCCGGCGTTGCCCGGGGTTTGAAATTCAACAAAGTGTAAACAAGAAACAAACGATAATATTAGTGATTTATCGTCAAATTAATCTGATGTTTATATTTCTGTCAATAAAATTGGTTATCTCCCTTACATCAATTTTGTTACCGATAATTTTGATATCGATTTTTTGTTGCTCAACGTGGGTCTATTTGAACATTTTTGTGATGTGACCATCTTAGCGACCTGTGCAACGTGCACAAAATTTGATCAAATTCGGTTGGTAATTGTAAAAGCCTTAGGTATCCAAAGTTGTACACAGACACACACACATCCTCGCTTTTATATATATAGAAGACTAGCAGAAAACCACCCGGTGGGCGGTTTTCTGCTAGCAAATCTAGTGTATATACTGATATTGTTGAGATTTGGATGAGAAATGTTTTCGGCACCACATGTTCACCGTCTTTCGGTGTGTCTTTTATGCATGTATAAATATATATGTTATCTATACGGTGAAATCTTTGAAATAAATATATGTTAAAACGAAAAAGGAGAAAAAGAGAATAGTGACGGAAATATAAACGTTATGATACATAAACGTTATGATATAACGATGGAAATATATCTTCAAATGGTTCTTGGCATGGTGTCAAGTCAGAACCGCCTCGAACTGGTTACTTCTGGCTTGTGCAAGGTGTCTCTATAGCAACCAGCGATTCCCTCGGCCTCAGTGACCAAAGTCAGTGGAGAGGTGAAGGTAATGTTTCTATAGCGACAGTGTTTCTCTTGGTAGTACCAAAGTGGAGAAAGGAAGGGGAAGGTAATATTTCTGTAGCACCTACATTTGAGTTTTAGGGAAGGACAGACAGACAAACAGAGAAATGCCCATATATTTCTGTGTGTGTGTATATATATATATATATATATATATATATATATATATATATATATATTACACACACAGAAATGTATATATATTTCTGTGTGTGTATATATATATATATATATATATATATATATATTACACACACAGAAATGTATATATATTTCTGTGTGGATATATATATATATATATTACACACACAGAAATGTAAATATATATTTCTGTGTGTATATATATATATATTTCTGTGTGTGTATATATATATATATATTACACACACAGAAATGTATATATATTTCTTAGAACAAAATTATTATTAATGTTTTGCTGTTCATAACAATTGGAATTGAAAAATTACTTTTGAAATTGTTAGTTATTTTACTAATGCTTAGATATGTAAAAATGAAGCAATGTTTCTAATAATTGTTTCTACTTTTGGCACAAGGCCAGCAATTATCCAGTACATTACTGGTACTTTATTTTATCGACCCCGTGAGGAGGAAAAGCAAAGTTAACCTTGGCGGTATTTGAACTCAGACCGTAAAGGGACGTAACTCCATGCTATGAAGCATGGTGTCCGACTCTCTACAGATTCTGCCAATCCACTGCCCTAATGTCTGTACGTAATGAGGGAGTGAGAGGGGAGAGAAAGAAAGGCAGAGGTGAAGTGACGAAGTGACTCTCTCCTCCTCCTCCTCCTCCTCCATCTCCCCATTCGTCACAGCGATAGAGGGGAGGAATGTCAGTGTGTTAGAAAGAGAAAGAGTGAGAGTGAGAGAAACAGACAGACTAAAAGAGAGGGGTAGCTGGAGAGAGAGAGAGGTAGCAACCACGCGCGCACGTGTTTCCACTGTCGGACAGACAGACAGAGAAATTGCTGGTTATATATTATAAGGAGACTAGCAGAAAACCACCCGGGGCGGTTTTCTGCTAGTCTATATATCCAAAACAGAGAATGTCTGTCTGTCTGTCAGCTCACTAAAACTTGAGAACCATCCAACCGATTGTTTTCAAACTTTAGACATGTAATACTTATGGTCCTGTGAGTGTTTTGAACAAAAATTATTTCAAATTTTCAATGCCCTAGGGACCGAATTAGGCGATTTAGCGTTCTCTCTATATCATTCTTAGTCTTTCTATTTAGATAGATACATAGATATAACGTATTCCCTTATAATATCTGTCTGTATGTCTGGCTGTCTGCATTACGTCATTATGACGCGCTCAGCGCGATTCCCTCGGCCTCAGTGACCAAAGTCAGTGGAGAGGGGAATGTAATGTTTCTGTAGTACGTGTTTCAGCGTCTATTCACTCTCTCTCCCCCCCCCCCGCTATCCCCCTCTTGTAGCCTGTCTCTTTCTTTCACTCTCACTCTCTCTCTACGCACGTGTTTCCACTGTCGGACAGTCAGACAGAGAAATTGCTGGTTAGATATATAAGTAGATAGATGATAAAATGTTCCGTTGCCTTTTACATAAATGCATTCATCCGCAGCTCAACTATCAACACCAATAAATACCACCACCAACAACACCAAAGTTACTACTCTCACCACTACTAGCACGAATACCATTATCACCATCGACACCACCAATATCACCACTACGACTACTACTGCTACTATCATCACCACAAATATTAGCTTCTGATTTAGGCACAAAGCCAACAATTTTTGAGGAGACAGTCGACTAAATCGACCCTAGTGCATTACTGGTACTTTATTTTATCGATCCCGAAAGAATGAAAGACAAAGCTAACCCCGGCAGGATTTGAACTTAGATCGTAAAGGGCTGTAACTCTATACCATAAAACAGGTGGTCCGACGCTCCACCGATACTGCCTATTCGCCGTCCTATCATCACCACAAATATTACAATCAGTGTTCGGAGTTCAAATCCTGCAGAGGTTACCTTTTTATCAAAATAAAGTACCAGTAACATGGCCAGCACTGGGTCGATTTTATAATCTTTCTCCTCCCTCAAATCTGTTGGCCTTGTGCCAAATCAGAAACCATCATAATTGTAGTGGTGGTAGTTTAGTGGTATCGTCATAATATTGGTAACATTGGTGGCGCTTACCTGGTCATATTAATGCTGTAGCAGTAGAAATGTTTTTGTTATAATGGTGGTAGTATTAGTAGTGGTTGTGATGGTATTTTAGTTAACTTTGCTTTCATCCTTACGGGGTCGATAAAATAAAGTATCAGTCATGCACTGGGGTCGATTTAATCGACTTTCCCCTCCTCCAAAGTTGCTGGCTTTGTGCCTATATAAGAAACTAGTATTAGTAGAGGTGTGCTAGTGGTGTTACGGGGCTGGTTTTGTAGTGGTTTTGAGGGACGGGAGTTGTTGTTTACTGTCGTGGTATTGTGAGGGGTGGTGTTATGGTGGTGATGTGGTGTTTTTGTTTTTATAATGATGGTAGCATTAGTAGTGTCAATGTGGTGGTGGTTTGGTAGTAAGATTGTGCTGGCGTTATGTTCTGCTGGTTGGTATAATGATGGTAGTATTAGTAGTAATATTATAGTAAAGATGTTATGGTGGTAAGATTGTCGTAATGTTCTGGTGATTTTGCTGTTATTATAGTACTAGTGTTAGTAGTGGTATTATAGGTGTGGTGGCCTTGCGGTGTTTTATTGTTATAATGATGGTAGTACTAGTAGTAGTGGTAGTGCTGTGGTATTGGTGTTGTAGTGGTAAGATTGTGGTAGTTTTGACTGTTATTAGGGTAGTGGTGTAGTGGTAGTGGTGGTATGGAGGTAGTGTTGTAGTGGTAAGATTGTGATAGCCTTCTGGTAGTTTTGGTTGTTATTATGGTAGTGGTGTAGTGGTAGTGGTGGTTTGGAGGTAGTGTTGTAGTGGTAAGATTGTGATAGCCTTCTGGTAGTTTTGGCTGTTATTATGGTAGTGGTGTAGTGGTAGTGGTGGTTTGGAGGTAGTGTTAGTAGTGGTAAGATTGTGATAGCCTTCTGGTAGTTTTGGCTGTTATTATGGTAGTGGTGTAGTGGTAGTGGTGGTTTGGAGGTAGTGTTAGTAGTGGTAAGATTGTGATAGCCTTCTGGTAGTTTTGGCTGTTATTATGGTAGTGGTGTAGTGGTAGTGGTGGTATGGAGGTAGTGTTAGTAGTGGTAAGATTGTGATAGCCTTCTGGTAGTTTTGGCTGTTATTATGGTAGTGGTGTAGTGGTAGTGGTGGTATGGAGGTAGTGTTAGTAGTGGTAAGATTGTGATAGCCTTCTGGTAGTTTTGGCTGTTATTATGGTAGTGGTGTAGTGGTAGTGGTGGTTTGGAGGTAGTGTTGTAGTGGTAAGATTGTGATAGCCTTCTGGTAGTTTTGGCTGTTATTATGGTAGTGGTGTAGTGGTAGTGGTGGTTTGGAGGTAGTGTTAGTAGTGGTAAGATTGTGATAGCCTTCTGGTAGTTTTGGCTGTTATTATGGTAGTGGTGTAGTGGTAGTGGTGGTATGGAGGTAGTGTTAGTACTGGTATTATAGTGGTGGTGGCCTTGTGTTGTTGTGTAGTTTCAATGATGTTAGTGTTAGTAGTGGTGTTGTGGTGGTAGTGTTAGTAGTGGAGCTGTAGGGGTGTTAGTGTTAGTAGTGGTGCTGTAGGGGGGGTAGTGTTAGTAGTGGCGTTGTAAGGGTGTTAGTGTTAGTAGTGGTGCTGTAGGGGGGGTAGTGTTAGTAGTGGTGCTGTAGGGGTGGTAGTGTTAGTAGTGGTGTTGTAGGGGTGGTAGTGTTAGTAGTGGTGCTGTAGGGGTGGTAGTGTTAGTAGTGGTGTTGTAGGGGTGTTAGTGTTAGTAGTGGTGCTGTAGGGGGGGTAGTGTTAGTAGTGGTGCTGTAGGGGGGGTAGTGTTAGTAGTGGTGCTGTAGGGGTGGTAGTGTTAGTAGTGGTGTTGTAGGGGTGGTAGTGTTAGTAGTGGTGCTGTAGGGGTGGTAGTGTTAGTAGTGGTGTTGTAGGGGCGGTAGTGTTAGTAGTGGTGCTGTAGGGGTGGTAGTGTTAGTAGTGGTGTTGTAGGGGTGTTAGTGTTAGTAGTGGTGCTGTAGGGGTGGTAGTGTTAGTAGTGGTGTTGTAGGGGTGGTAGTGTTAGTAGTGGTGCTGTAGGGGTGGTAGTGTTAGTAGTGGTGCTGTAGGGGTGGTAGTGTTAGTAGTGGTGCTGTAGGGGTGATAGTGTTAATAGTGGTGTTGTCGTGGTAGTGCTAGTAGTGGTGTTGTGGTGGTAGTGTTAGTAGTGGTGTTGTAGGGGTGGTAGTGTTAGTAGTGGTGCTGTAGGGGCGGTAGTGGTAGTAGTGGTGCTGTAGGGGTGGTAGTGTTAGTAGTGGTGCTGTAGGCGTGGTAGTGTTAGTAGTGGTGCTGTAGCGGTGGTAGTGTTAGTAGTGGTGTTGTCGTGGTAGTGTTAGTAGTGGTGTTGTCGTGGTAGTGTTAGTAGTGGTGTTGTGGTGGTAGTGTTAGTAGTGGTGCTGTAGGGGTGGTAGTGTTAGTAGTGGTGTTGTAGGGGTGGTAGTGTTAGTAGTGGTGGTAGTGTTAGTAGTGGTGGTAGTGTTAGTAGTGGTGTTGTGGTGGTAGTGTTAGTAGTGGTGCTGTAGGGGTGGTAGTGTTAGTAGTGGTCTTGAGGTGGTAGTATTAGTAGTGGTGCTGTAGGGGTGGTAGTGTTAGTAGTGGTGCTGTAGGGGTGGTAGTGTTAGTAGTGGTGTTGTCGTGGTAGTGTTAGTAGTGGTGTTGTGGTGGTAGTGTTAGTAGTGGTGCTGTAGGGGTGGTAGTGTTAGTAGTGGTATTGTAGGGGTGGTAATGTTAGTAGTGGTGTTGTGGTGGTAGTATTAGTAGTGGTGCTGTAGGGGTGGTAGTGTTAGTGGTGGTGCTGTAGGGGTGGTAGTGTTAGTAGTGGTGCTGTAGGGGTGGTAGTGTTAGTAGTGGTGCTGTAGGGGTGGTAGTGTTAGTAGTGGTGTTGTGGGCGTGGTAGTGTTAGTAGTGGTGCTGTAGGGGTGGTTGTGTTAGTAGTGGTGCTGTAGGGGTGGTAGTGTTAGTAGTACTGCTGTAGGGGTGGTAGTGTTAGTCGTGGTGCTGTAGGGGTGGTAGTGTTAGTAGTGGTGCTGTAGGGGTGGTAGTGTTAGTAGTGGTGCTGTAGGGGTGGTAGTGTTAGTCGTGGTGCTGTAGGGGTGGTAGTGTTAGTAGTGGTGATGTGGTGGTAGTGTTAGTAGTGGTGCTGTAGGGGTGGTAGTGTTAGTCGTGGTGCTGTAGGGGTGGTAGTGTTAGTAGTGGTGTTGTAGGGGTGGTAATGTTAGTAGTGGTGTTGTGGTGGTAGTATTAGTAGTGGTGCTGTAGGGGTGGTAGTGTTAGTAGTGGTGCTGTAGGGGTGGTAGTGTTAGTAGTGGTGCTGTAGGGGTGGTAGTGTTAGTAGTGGTGTTGTCGTGGTAGTGTTAGTAGTGGTGTTGTGGTGGTAGTGTTAGTAGTGGTGCTGTAGGGGTGGTAGTGTTAGTAGTGGTGTTGTAGGGGTGGTAATGTTAGTAGTGGTGTTGTGGTGGTAGTATTAGTAGTGGTGCTGTAGGGGTGGTAGTGTTAGTAGTGGTGTTGTCGTG
>OZ024742.1:327927188-327929688 GCA_964016885.1 Eledone cirrhosa
TTATCGGGATGTTGGCTTTGTGGAGATTGGTCGTTATGAAGGTATTGTGGTGGTGGTGGTGGTTGTGATATTGTTGTTGTTGTTATTGTTGTTGCTGGTGGTGGTCGTGGTGGTGGTTATGGCCGTAGTCTGAGCGATATATATGAACATTTTAATGGAAACGGGTAGGTGTTTTGGTACTGATTGTAACGGCGGGGTGGGTGCTGTGTTTTGGGTGGTGATTGTGTCATGGAAGTTGTTCTGGTGAAGCAGTAAAGTGGTGTTGGTTGTGAAGACAGTGGTTCTGCTGGTGGTGGTGTTGTTAGTGGTTTTGATGTTGGCTCTGTTTTTGGTGTTGTCGGTGGCTGTGTTACCGGTATTAGTGGTGTTGGTGGTGGTGTAGGTCTTAAGATTGCCGGCTACCTGTGTTAGTGATCCTATGTTTGGTGTTATTTTTAATGTTGATGGTAGTGGTGATGTTGGTGGCAAATGCATTGGTTATCGTTTAATATCAGTTCGGTTATTTCCCTACAATTTCTTCCTATTCCACGATATATTTACAGTGCTAATAACGAGTGAGCGTGGTGGTACTCGGTCTTATCATTAGAATATTGAACTCATAGTCGTACATTGTGGTGTCGTAGTGTACTTAAACAAAACACTTCATTTATGTTGTCCCAAGTCATGCAGCTGAGGACCAAGTCAAGATCTGAGGACCAGCAGTGGCTGGTACTCAGTCAATTGAAACCGGAATGCGCTCTAGCCTGATGGGCTTCCGGGCTTTTCACACTTCTGGAAATCACCCTATCGGCTTCCGTAGGTCAGGAAAGTAAAGCAGATTTCCTCTATCTGCTTCCAATTGCCAAGTTGATTGTATGATAGGCAGGATTGAATGGCTGACAACCTGGACCAAATGCTAGCTTGTCGTAGAGTTAACAAACAGCTACTGCTGGTCCTCAGATCGTTTTCAGCTGAATAACTTGGAACAACATAAAATGAAATGTCTTGATTAAGTACACTGCGACACCATACAACCAGAGGCCTCGTTTGCCTAAAAAATGTGAGGGATACAAACCAACATTTGTTGTTTCTTAAATGAGCATGTTAGTATTGCTTACGGTGCCTTTCCGGGAACATTTCACATAAGTAAAATTTTACACTAATTAAATTTTATATATTCAAATGCAGTTCAGATATAAAAAATAAGCTTAAAAAGAATTTAATATATCAAATAAACAAAAAATAAAACATAGACGAAAAAGTGTGTGTGTGTTGTTGTTGTTGTGGTGGTAGGGGTATGTGTGTGTGTGTGGGGGGGGGGGGCTTGTCCTCTGAAATAAGGCCCTTGCCTACAACCATAAGTTCAAATTCCTAAAAACTAGATCGAGTGCTACCACAATCACTCCTTAATAGCACTGTAAATATGCTGTCGAATAGAAAGAAAATTGTAGTGGATGAAGGTAACGATGAACACAATTACAGCTAACTTAAAGTTTCTTCTATTTACAGTTCGCGTTACAAAGTTCTTCAAACAAAGGGAGGGGGCTCTCAGGTTGCTTTTTCATATATGAGTGACGTTTGGTTGGTTGATGCAGTCACGTGAATGCACATCAGCTTTCGCGCCAGTTTGTGTTTGAATTTCTTTTTACTTTAAAAACAGTGGCTCACGAAGGCTTTTTTAAATAAATGTAATTTGATTGGTTATAAAGGAAATTATGACTGCATCAACCAACCAAACTTCACTCATATATGAAAAAAACAACCTGAGCCCCTCCCCCTTTGTTTGAAGAACTTTGTAACGCGAACTGGCGCAAAATTTATTATACTTATTCACCAACCAAATTACTTCTCTAAAAAGCTGGCATTTCGAGCCACTTTTTTCCATATAAAACAAGTAACATTCAAAGACCAACCAGATGTGAGAAAAACCACAGAAAGTCCATCTCAATTCTACTTTTGAAAAGCAGACGAACTGTGAAACCGGTAAAGGAACTAAATAAATATATATTTAAAAAAAAAAAGACTCCAGTTGCATTTTCGATTTCATCTTCTTTCCTTATATAGATACAGTATATGTGTATGTGTGTGTGTGAGAGAGAGAGAGACAGAGAGAGTGTGTGAGTGTGTGAGTGTGTGGGTGTGGGTATGTGAACGTATGCGTGAGTGTGAGTGTGTGTGGGGGGTGCTCATTAATAAAAATAAATTAGAATTCCAAATTTTATATATCAAAGATATACATTCTGTTATTAAACTTTTAACAGTCTAATTAACCTCATTGTACAACCACTTTCCACTCTGGCAAGTATTGGACGGGTTTTAACAGTCCGAGACCAGACATATGGGAGTGACCACATCTTGCTCATACATTACATATTTGGCTTGGTTTCTATGGCTGGATGCCCTTCCTAACATACTTACTTTGGAGTGTATTATTTTTACGATACCAGTACAACCAATTTACACAGTTGACTAGGTGCATTCTATCACCGTAGTCTCTGATCTCTCACCACACTTACTTTTA
>OZ024742.1:327932188-327947188 GCA_964016885.1 Eledone cirrhosa
ACACACATATATATATATATGTTTATATTTATATATTTATATATACCAAACACTTTTCGCAACTGTACTCCTTGTTCATGTTTTTTACTTTTCTAATATATATATATATTGTCTAATGGTAGCTAAGATGCTTCCATGGTGGTATGCCGGGTGAGCACTCTATGCTCCTACGGAGCAGAGTATTATAGAATGGAATATTATAGCGGAATCACCTAAAAAAGAGGATAAGATCCGAAATCAATAGACATGTCGAGGAACCTGCGAGACCAGAATCAGGTAGATCCACACATGGATCGCACCTCGAGCTGTTCGCCGGGGAATCAATTGTAACACACAATAAATTGAGTTCCGATGCATCACTGATTTTTCGTTTTCCATTCTATATACATATTTATATATATATATATATATATATATATATATATATATATATATATATATATATATATATATGACTCCACCCAGCTTTTGTAGGATTGTGATTTGGGTCGTGTGGCCTTTCTAAGAATACAATAAGAAGTATTAAGAAACATGACTCATCTCAGTGGATACAAACACCCATCCAGTATTGTCCAGGTATTTAGCGGAATCACCTAAATGGGCGGAAGTGTGTTACAAATGCGTGGCTGGTTACTTTACGATTGAGCCGCATAAGTCTTTTCTAGACGGGAGAGTCAATAAATACAGAAAAGTAGGTGAGGTATTGTAATTATAGAAATTTGTCATATTGAAGAGGAAGGTGACAGGGTTAGACAGAATAGAGAGACGTCTGACCAAAGCAAGCTGTTGTAAAACAGCCTGTATAAAATGGTACCAGCCAAAGCCTGATTCCACTTGAAAGCGGTGTAAATGTGCTTCCATCCATGACCATATTAGTCAATGGAGCTGGAGTGACATTGGTGAATATTATCGGTATGAACGTTATGCATCTTTGAAAACTATCATAGCATGTACGTCATAGAAAGTACGTCATAGCCTGCATAATATGCCAAGTCGCAGAAATAAGTTCTTGATTTTCCTTGACAGAAAACTTTTTTATTGTTGAACTGAGCTGAATGTGTTTTGATAGGCAATACGGAAGGGGAAGATGAAAGAAAGCTTCTCAAGTATGAAGAGCTTCATACTTAGTGAAATGTAGGATGTAGAGGGATGGTGGTGTACTGTGTTCCCATATAGGTAGAATGTTGTTTATTTGAAGTAAGATATACTATATCCTACTCGGATGTAGAAACAACAGCAAAAGAAGTTTACATGGGCTGGAGAGGGAAGCAAAAAATGTAGGATATAGCCAAGACAAGAAAAAATGACCAAAACCGAGAACATAAAACAATTCTTCTGCGTGTTATGAAACGATATAGCTGCTGCTTGTTTCGAATTGTTAGAGACATCAAGTTTCTTGTGGTGGCTGCACCAATATTTCCAGCCTAAAATCAAATAAACCACAATGTGGTTGCTACATATGCTAGAAATAGCAGGTAACTCTTCCACAAATTTCACATTACTGTCTGAAACATGTTAGACACACCAGCCAAATCTCCTTAAAAATTGTCATATGGTTGCTATTCAGGCGAGAAATAGCAAACAAATCTGATTCATACATTTGATTACTATGTGAAACCAAGTGAAGAATATGTAGTCAGCGCAAATGCTAAAAAAAAGTAGCCAAATCCCCCTGAAATTCCAGGTTAACGACTGAAAACAAGCGAAACTCTATCATTATTCATGCTGGATATATCAACCAGGACACAGACGCACAGGCACACATGTATATATATATATATATATATATATATATATATATATATATATATATATATATATATGTGTGTGTGTGTGTGTGTGTGTGTGTGTGTGTGTGTGTGTGTGTGTGCATTTGCATGTTGTATTAAATTACCTGTAACATGTATACGTATAATAAGTTATACTATCGATACAAACACACGTGCATACAGGAACATACACACTTTCAATGAACCACTTATATATATCAGCTTAAATTAGTCTATGATGGAAAATTTGCCAAGCGATGAAAATATACTTGGAAGTGGAAGAGAAATGTATTTGCACATATGTATACATATGTATATATATATATATATATATATATATATATATATATATATATATACGTACATTCACACGCATACACATAAGTGCATGCAAACATACATGCATACACACTCACATTTACACAAACTCTCACACACACACACACACACACACACACACACACACACACACACACACACACACACACAAACATATGTGTGAGGTATATTTCTTTACAGTTATGTGTATGTATTTTATATGGCAGCAATATTGCTTGAGGTGATGTAGTACAGAACGGAGTGTTGAAGGGTGGTGAACAGAGACGAATTAAAACGAAGAATGTTTTAGGCTCTATCGTATAAAACATGGCGGCCATGTGCATACACACACACACACACACATGGACATACACACACACATATGGACATACACACACTTCGATATTTGTAAATCTTGGATTAAAAACTTTCTGAATTTTTTTTTTTATCTAATTGGCTGCAAAGAGCGATAAATGAGTCATAACCCATTTAGATTTGCATGTATGTATGTATGTATGTATGTATGTATGTATGTATGTATGCATGTATGTATCTATGTATGTATGTATGTATGTATGTATGTATGTATGCATGCATGTATGAATGCATGCATGCATGTATGTATGCATGTATGTATGCATGTATGTATGCATGTATGTATGCATACATGTATGTATGTATGTATGTATGTATGTATGTATGTATGTATGTATGTATGTATGCATGTATGTACGTATATATGCATGTACGTACGTATGTATGTATGCATATATGTATATATATATATACATAATGTATGTATGTATGCATGTATATATATATGTATATATATATATATATATATATATATATATATATATATATATATATATATATATATGTATATATATATATATATATATATGTATATATATATATCTTCTTTTTCTTCTTCTACTTCCTCTAAACTATCCCCTAGCCCACACTCGCACACAAACACACTTGGTCATATGTACATGCATACGCTTGTGAAAATCATTGCTCAAACGTAGTTATTAAATTTATATACAAACACATTTGTATACATACATACATACGTACATACATACCTACATACATTGATACATACAGAGATGCATACATACATACTTACATTTATACACACATACACATATACATTTGTGTATATGTGTGCGTTGTTGCTTATGTATTTCTGTTAAGTTGTTAGTATGTGTGTGACTCTGTGCACAGTGATGATGGTCACGTGATTTTCCAATGAAATATTTCGAGATTTCAAACTAAGTACTGACATTTTATATGTAATGCCATTATTAAATTTCTCTGTCGCTTTGTTGTTATTTTTTACTTTGACTTTAATTTTCGGTAAACAATTCCCTGATATTTAGATTAGGGTCCGACCCAAGGGAGGATAGGAGAGGTGTAAATAGAGGTGTAGATAGGCAGAGTCTTGTGTAGATATGGCTGAGAGTGAAAGTATGTAGCGAGGTATAAGTAAAGTGTCTGTATGTGTGTATGTGTGAGCGAGCGAGAGAGAAAGGGAGAGAGGGATAGGGAAGGAAAGAGTGAGATAGAGAGAGGGAGAGGGAGAGAGAGAGAGAAAGAGAGAGAGTGTATGAGAGAGAGAGAGAGAGAGAGAGAGAGAGAGAGAGTGTGTGTGAGAGAGAGAAAGAAATAGAGATAGAAAGAACGAAAAAGTAAAGATGGGACATTGATAAACGTTTTGAAACTGAGAATGACAGCAACACATACGCACAACTATGTATGTATGTATGTATGTATGTATGTATGTATGTATGTATGAATGTATGTATGTATGTATGTGTGTGTATATATATATATATATATGTATATATATATATATTGCATATTTATATATATATAAAATCTCAAGTACAGCATATATATATATGTGTGTATATGTGTGTGTGTATGTGTGTGTGTGTGTGTGTGTGTGTGTGTGTGTGTGTGTGTATATATATATATATGTGTGTGTGTGTATATATATATATATATGTGTGTGTGTGTGTGTGTACGTGAGAAAAATAGTGTGAAAAGCGATGTTTGAATATGACACCTTTTTCGATTTAGATATTTCTGTGAATATTTCAAGTCTGGCTTTATAAATTATATTTCGTCGCCATTTTCTATATTGCATACGGTTGAATATTATATATATATATAGCATTCCTGTTTAGATCATGTTGATGCTTTCGTTACGGTGGCTGTTCATGTTATTGCAATAATAATAACTGTTGTTTATATCATTGTTCCTGTTGTTGTAGATGTGGTTTCTACTATTCGTGGTGTTCATGATTTTGATGTTATTGCTATTAGTTGCTATCGTTACTGAGGTTGTTGCTGTTATTGCTGTTGTTGTTCTTATTATTGCTGTTGGTTGCATTTTGGTTAAAAGTGTTCTTTATACACTTTTAGATTTATAATGATTATAATTGAACATTATGAAGCAATCAATAATAAGCGAAAATGTGTTGTTTATTGACGCAGCATTGTTGAACCTGAAGACGCGTGGCTGAGTGGTTAGAGAACTGGATTCGCAATTGTGAGGTTGTGAGTTCGATTCCCAGCCCGGGTGATGCGTTATGCCCTTGAGCAAGACACTTTATTTCACGTTGCTCCTTCTACATGAAGTTGCGACCGAAAGATAGTATTAGCTATTGGAAAGACCAATGGAAACATTGCTTCCTCAGTCCGATTCGACGAAAGTCGATTGAATGTCGATTGATGAACGCTTAACAAATTTTCTTTGCACACATAAGTTCCCCGTTTCGATTCTACTGCGGGGCATCTTGGGCAGGTAACATTTAATGTAGCCTCAGATCTACCAAAACCTTGTTAGTGAAATTGAGTAGAACAACACACTCCAGATTTTGTCAACTCCCTCCACGAAGTAAAAAGAATGTATTTATAGCATTAAATTTTGCCTTTCATCCTTACGGGGTCGATAAAATAAAGTACCAGTAATACACTGGGTAATTGTGCCTAACGTAAAAACAATTAAATTAGGAGATTTCATAGATTTCATTTTTTTTAGTAGGATGAGGAGATTTTTTCTTTCATTGCCGGGTTTACCACAATGAAAATGGTACACCCGATAAAATAAGAAATTAATGTGTTGAAAATTTTCTTTCCTTTTCTTCTACTCTAGTTATATGTAAATAATGTGCTTATATTGATTACGCTTATTTATTGCAACTGAATAAAATTTAATTTAAAAAATAAATATATATTTAATACAATTATGAAATCTAATCTGGTCTGGTCTGAGGGATAACCTAGTCGAAAACTGAATTCTTAACATATTTAACACCTATCTTATCTTAATATATTGCCAATTAGTGAATGAAAAAGTCGAGGTGGCTCTATTTTGAACGTCTCTAAACTGTTAAAGGGCTTCGAAATGCTGTATCGTCAATCGATGAAATGGTAAAACAACGATTTAGAGCTAGAGAAATTGGAAGTCTTGGTGAGAGAGTTGAGTGATAGAATCAGTAGAGTATATTTAATCACAGATTTCGTCATACAATGTCAAACTGGAATATAAAGTCTATCATGGACAACACAAAGGGATTGGCAATAAATGTTGATAGATAAGTGTTTCAGAGTGATGTAAGAGCAGGATGTGAGGAATATGGGCAAGACTGGAAATAACCGTAACTTTGTTGTCCGATGCTCTACCAATACTGCCAATCCACCGCCCTGAAATATTCACAATAATACAAGTCATTGAGCTAATGAATTTTCCTCATCATATAAGTATTCATAATTAGTTGTTTGAAAAGGTGTATGTTAAAGACGCAGATAAAGATTAAAAGACATTTGTGGGAATTTTATATGTTTGCTTTAGGATTGAGGTAATTTGATGTGCAATCGCTGGTTTGAAGGAATGGAAAGCGTCGTAGTATAAAATGTAGAAGTGATAGAGAGAAGAAACGAAAATCCTTATTATGAAACAGGTTTCCAATATTACTGCAATAATTACTGCAGGGCGTTTTGTGGGCAAGGTGTTTTGTGAAAGACCAAGAGTTGCCCATGCATGTCAGCCTCCTCTCTCCATGCCAACGATATTGTCAATGGGAAAGCTAAAAGCTGATACAGTTTGGCATCAGTAATGTCGCAACTATTTTTTTTCAGTCGAGTAAACTTGTAATAAAGTGTCCTGCTTAAGAACACAACTCTCCGCCAAGTTCGGGGATCGAGCTCACTACCTTACGACCATGAGCCTAACACCCTAACCATTAAACCATTTATTTTCACACAACGTCCTTCGTTAAAATACCCCTTTTTTCTCTTCAAATCCAGCTAAATATATGTGGTACAACTGATGACGGTAAACAATTATACAGACTGAAATTAACGTAGATTAAAACACGTTTATATTAATAATGCTAAAATTGCTCGCAAATACTTTCAAATAGTATTTGCCCACAGGTGGTCACATAATGATGCCCCTGAGACTATAAAACCTGGATTAATCAGGAGACTCTTGATTGAAATGATATTATTGACTATGAAAATCAATAAAAGCAACAACAACAAACATAAATAAGTTATGCTAATACAACAAAGATTGTTAGCTTTCGAGAAGATTTAATAATTGTTCTGCTACACTGAGCATCTATTTACATAACATTGGGGAGATACATGGTGTCTCTATTATCTTCAGCTTTTGATCCGTGACGAAAACAACAAATACAATAACAACATCAACAACAAGTATAACAAGAAGGGGATCAACGACAAGAAAAACAACAGCATCAACAACAGCATCAACTACGGCATCAACTACAGCAGCAATAACATTATCAACAGCATTAAAAACAACATCAACGGCAGATCAACAACAAGAACAACAACACAACTTCAACGACATCGAAAACTGCATCAAGAACATCGTGAAACATTAAAACAGCGAGAACAACAACGAGAACAATAACAACAACAGCAGCATGAACAAGAAGAAGAAAAGTAGCAACAACAACATGATCCCATTATGCTGTATCTGCTCAGAGAGCTGGAATAATATAATGATTAGAGATAAAATATCAGTGTTAATGTTCCCCGTGTCGAACACATGCCTATTAACTGGTTGGCCGCTGATGAGACTTGCGAGAATTATCCCAGTGGCTTCTCCTGCACACCAAACAGCATCACCAATAGAGCAGAACAGCATGCAAGAGAATAGTGAAGAAAAAGGAGGGGAATCTATCAAGTAGGGTGTGGGAGTTATTCAGCTAATGAGCTGCAGAGTTAATTTTATCAATATAATGATCTTTCCCTTTGTTCTTTTACTTGTTTATAGTTGGACGGTGGCCATACTGGGGCATTTTCCCTAAAGCTTTTAAACGATATTATTGTCTACTACTTAAAATATCGCTCTTAAACAACAGTATGCAAAGTGAGGATTGGCGGCGTGGGAGGAAACTCGAAAAGATTAAATATTGCACTGTTACTCTGTTCGTATGTACCACATTATATTCCCCGCCTACGCTGATATAAACACAAATATGCACACGTAAACAAATGACACACACAGACACACACCAACAAATATATATGTGCGGGTGTGTTTGGCTTTGTAAAGATAAACATACAAAACTCAATGCATATGGAGACAGATGTATGTTTGTATGGCCGCCAGTTTCGACGATGAATGTTCCAGTTCAACGGAATAGTCAACTCATAAAATTGACGTGTAGTGGTTGAGCATGGAGATCGAGCTGGAGATTCAGCATGAGGCACTGAATCAGAGGCATAGTGTATGTGACGTACTTGTAAGAGTTTCTGTCAACCCAATTGCAATCACATTGCATGGGTCTACCATTTAAAACACTGATTCTTCGTCGGTTACGACGGCGAGTGTTTCAGTTGATAGATGAATGGAACAGTCTGTTCGGGAAAATTAACGCGCAAGTGGTTGAATGTTCCACAGACACGTGTACCATTAACGTAGTTTTTAAGGGAGATTAAGCGTGACACATGATGTGACGAGATTGTCTCTTCGAATTACACCTCAGTTTGCCATCTGTGTGTACTGGAGCAACGTGAATTAAAGTGTCTTGCTCAAGGACACGATGTGCCACCGTGAATCGAACTCACCACATTACGATCTTTAGCCGAATACCCTAACTACTAAACCACGAACCTTCACTTATGGGTAAACTTTAAGCTATGTTAGATGACATTTGACAATATGCCAAGCGGTAGGATCGAGCCCCCAACATAATAATTGTAAAGAAAGCCTCTTAACCCTTTGGCCATGTTGTGTCCATTCTCTCTCTCTCTCTCTCTCTCTCTCTCTCTCTCTCTCTCTCTCTCTCTCTCTCTCTATCTATCTATCTCTCTCTCTCTCTCTCTCTCCATATATATAGTATTTATTAAAATTCATACACGTAACATGTATTGCGCTACCTAAGGTTCCAAGGTCTAGTTATGCCCATCGTTGGAGACTCCTTGTCGGAACTGACAGAAGTTCAACACATTGTTTCTGCATAGGTCCATTCGCTGGATGTTAGTGGAAGCCATTTTCTTCGAAAGAGTCACTAAATGGGATCGAACAGAGAATCGTGTAGATGCAAACCATACATGTTAAACATACGGTCATTCACTACTCATAAATACATATATATATATATTTTTTTAATGACACATTCTTCTTAATTGATTTTCTAAAGATTTTGCTTTAGTTTATATATATTTATAACTTTGCTCACATTATGTTTATAAAATCGACGCCTATGTATTTAATGACACGTTTGTTTATCGCTTTTTTTGTGTCTCTAGATTCTACGATAAGCGAGCCTGTAGCTTATTAAATATTAAACATTATCATTATCAATATATTTCTACCCTCATTTAGATAGTTTCGTGTCTATTTTTTTTCTTTCGTCTTTTTATTTTTTTCTATGTTAATATGCGTGTTTACAGAAGTGTGACTTATAATTATGTATAATGTGGCTGTATGTGTTAATGTGAATGTGTGCGTGTATTCTGCTTTTCGCGACATAATTTTTTCAATCACGATACCGCCCTTGTTCTCTCTCTAGATCCCTCCCTATTTGTTTTTCTCTGATTCTCACTCCGAGTCTATTCAATTTTTGTCGTCGTATTTTACCCTTCTCTTGGGATGTTGAAGCAAATTTACTGTATATTTATATATATATATATATATATATATATATATAATATAAAATAACAGATTACTGTTTAAGCAAAGGATCGCTGCTTTCACCCTTACGGGACTGAAACCCGTGGGTTTCAGTCCTGTTAAGGGTGAAAGCAGCGATTCTTTGCTTAAACTTCAATCTGTTATTTTAATAAATATTTGCTCTATGGTTTTATATATTTATATATTATATATATATTATCCTTATCGAGCTCTCTTCGGATTTTAGTCTTCACATTTATTATTATTACTATATATATATATATATATATATATATATATATATATATATATACATATATATATACAGTATATATTTATATATATTATAAAATAACAGAAGGCTGGGCTGGTGTAATTCCTTAAAAGGTTTATTATAATACTAGCAGTGGTACCCGGCGTTGCACGAGATAAGGTATTGTGAAATATATAACCACCTTAGCTAAGCTTAGTATTGCCACAACCACGGCTGGCAAAGAAGTAAGGGTCTAGTGGTATGTAATTAAACAACACGGTGGCTTAAAACGTGAGGACGAAGTTGTGTGCACTTACCAACTGTTTGGGGAATGGGTGTGAGATTTGTCTTGAGCAAGGGTGGCAGAATAACCGGAGGCAGCAGACAGCCAGACATACAGACAGATATTATAAGGGCGCGTTCTGGACGGAGAGCGAATTGTAGGAAGTGACGTAATACAGACAGTCAGACATACAGACAGATATTATAAGGGCGCGTTCTGGACGTAGAGCGAATTGTAGGAAGTGACGTAATGCAGACAGCCAGACATACAGACAGATATTATAAGGGCACGACGTTATATGTATGTATCTATCTAAAAAGAGAAAGACTAAGAATTATAGAGAGAGATCGCTAAATCGCCTAATGCGGTCCCTAGGGCATTGAAAATTATTTTGCTCAGAACACTCCCTGAAACATAAGTATTACATGTGCAAAGTTTGAAGACAGTCGGTTAGGTGCTTCTCTAGTTTTAGGGATCCAAACTCACACACACACAGACAGACATCCTCAGTTTTATATATAGAGATGATCATTTCAATGACCGGGTTCAGTATGAATCCGGTGACATCATCAGGTATTCGAAATATAACAAAGGAATATAATAGACAAAATCCATGGGGCTGAATATCAGAGACAAGAAGGCGACCAAAAATTTAGCAGCTTCTACCCCGGTCGGCCGCCCTCAAGTGGTGATTATTAAGCCTACTTATGTCCATCTGGTGAAGGGGCGTAGGCTTATAGTGTACTACTACCACCCCTCAAAGACAGAGGCCAGCGTTGAGATCAGGTTACAATCAAGCTGGTCATGCGTGCTAGAAAGTGCCGCGAAAAATATTTTATCAAAAAACATATATCTTTAACAAAGCTACATATAGTAATATATAGTGAGCGTCTGCATGGTATAATGTATGGACAGAAATTACGATTAACAATTAGAAACGTTAAATTTATGTTTAGAGTTAGAAGATGCCATTTAAGATGAAATTAGAAAAATAAGGTTTAGGTTTAAAGTTGTGAGATTTAGTTAAAGAATTTACAGAAGGAGGCTTTTATGAAAAAGTTTAAGTGTATTATAGATAGTCACGATAAAGTTTCAGGGTAGAATATAGAGTAAAGATTAAGCCCATGCTTAGCGGTCAATAACCAGCGACGTACGGACCCCGGTCAGCCCGGGGCCCAACGGCGTGTCAGCCGCTCCGAGTATTATCGTCTCGCAAAAGAAATGGAAGTTTATTTTTCCGAGCACTCCAAGAATGTTAACTGTCTTAAGCGTCGGGTGTGCAAGCGGGAAGTCCGCCACCGTCGGCTGGCCATCGTATATTCCAAACGATTACTAGTTATTCACACTGGTGGGGGTATTTAGTTAAATCTGAATACTGAACCCGGTTATTGAAATGATCATAGTATAATAAATCTTTTAAGGAATTACATCAGTCCAGCCTCCTGTTATTTTATAATAATTAACTCCGTACTCGCACCACCAACTACACAAACGAAGGCGGGTGAGTTGCATTACGTTGAGTGCTCTCCATAATATTACATCGAGGTTGACCATACGGAATGACCAATTCTATCCAGTGGTGAACCAACAAACCTAAATAAATATATATATATATATATATATATATATATAAATTATATATATATATATATATATATACATATATATATATAGGCAAAGAGTCAGGACCCCGATGGCTGAGCTCCGCCCGTTTCGACAGCTAGATCTGAACTAAACTAGTAGTGTTTTATATTCCCCATCGGGGTGGGTCCTGACACTTTCCTATTACCCACTCTACTACCCTAAGTATCGAGTACTCTGGTGCGTTATGGTCCACCTGGTTCCTTACCACACTTTGTTTGTTATATATATATATGTGTGTGTGTTTATGTGTGTGTCTGTGTGTAGACGTGAACTCTCCACCTCTTCCCCCACACCACGCGCCGGACTAGACTACTTGCCGGCCCATCTCGTCCATCCTGATCGATAAGCCTTTATTTTTTACAACCTCTTCATTCTCCAAACTGCATGTCCGATACGTTGAAACATTTATTTTCCTTTTCCAACAAGCGTAAAACAAATAAGACTTCGTCTTATTGCATCTCTGTGTTCGCCTTGTTTGACTATATATATATATATATATATATATATATATATATATACATACATACGAGTAATGCTGGTCGCAGTCAGCAGACTGCTGTCATGAATATGTTAAGGGCTCTCTGACCACAGACTGCCCTCCTTTTAACCGTATAGCTTAAAGCATTAGTACTCGATTGTCACAAGAAACAATAGCATTATAAAAATGTGAAATGTGTTTGTTTCAAAGTAAACTGATTGTAATATTACTCGATTACTATAAATATTATTTGGCGGAGCGAGGGAGAGAGAAATGGTGGGGGGAGCAAGAGAAGTAAATATTCAATTTGAACTAGGCCAGACATTTTTTGTCTAATAACGATGCTTACGATGACATAGTAACATCAGCCTCTATCATTGTCTCTTCTACACTAAATATATTTGACTCTCCTCCCGACAAATTTACAAAGAAATTGAGCATGATCGAAAATTTCAAATTTATATGCCTGTGTTTGGTGCAGTTGCCTCAGGAGTATTCTATTGAAATATTCGATAATCGAACAGAGGCATTTTTAAAACAAAAGATCAACTATATTTCAAATTTTCAAACATGCTCAATATCTTTGTAAACGTATTCATTTATATACATTTCTAGGCAGCGGCTAAGAGATTGAGCTGGGCGTTTTACAACAATTGTTTCTTCTTTTGGCACAAGGCCAGCAATTACCCAGTGCATTACTTGTACTTTATTTTATCAACCCTGTAAGGATGAAAGACAAAGTTAAACTCGGAGGGATTTGAACTCAGAATGGAAAGTGCCGTAACTCTATGCGTCACAATAATGGCTATCACAACCGACCCTCGTACGGCAGATGCCTGGTTCGATTCCCACAGGCGTCACTGTTCAAAGTTTTCCTCTTTCAAGTGTAATTTACCCGGCGTATTAGATTATTGTATAGCTACTATATCAATTGTGACAGCTTTTTACAACAGAAGCAAATAAATTCCAATTATATATGTTCGTTTCATTTGCATGTGAGAGAAGTCTTGTGGGAAATGGGCTTTTTTCGCATCCCAATTTTTTTTTTCGTAATTATTTTTTAATATTTAATCTGATTTCACCTTTAATATATAATTTTATATATTCCCAAATTGGTTCTTTCGACATATCTTGTTGCTTTGGGTGCGAGTTATCCTAAAGAATTTACTAGATATATCACTTATACTGTATTCAATATTAATTAGTAAAACTAAAAATTAATGAAGATAAAATTGTTTGGTGAAAATATATGAAAGTTGATAATAAATTTCGTAATTCGTTTTAAAGCAGATCGATATTTATATGTATATCGGTATATGGTTGACGGCTGAGAGAAAGTGTACTCAATACCGAAGTAGTTTTAATATTCATTTATAAAGGCTAAATAACAAGTCTTGCTACTCTGGTATTTCTCCTGCTTATTACGGGGTCATCAGACAAGAACTGCCGACCCTATATTAATCAAGCGAACTTCCAGAGTAACAAGACTCACGTTTTAGCCTTAATAAATGTGTGTATATGTATATATATATATATATATATATATATATATATATATATATATATATATATATATATAAAAGTAGCGAAGCAAGCGGTTATTAAACAATTTTCTAAATAAATTAAAAAGTTATTAAATAATCACCTGTTCAGACGCTGTTACCGACGGTTTCATCATTCCGAAAGATTGAAAATCCAACGAATTTCCAATGGAAAGAAATGAATCTTCAGACAGCCCTATTTCCACGCCATAAGGTATCAAGCCTTATAGCAAGTAAATATTATGCTCCCTGCCCAACTCATGCGGTCAAGCCGTTAAAATGACACACACGCATAATCAGGTCGCTGATATATATATATATATATATATATATATATATATATATATATATATATATATATATTTTGGGTTTATGTTGGTTGTATACCAACACCTCAGTATGCAGGCTGGAGCACTCGACGAAGTGCGCAGGTTGGTTTGGTTACTCCGGAGTAGTGTAAAATAAAGTTAAATAAAAGTCAAATGATTAAAATTTAGCTTCGTTTATTACTGCTATATATATTTCAGTGACAGCCATCTTTGGCTGTGACCTCTTCAGGCAGTTTGAATTAGTATGGTATAGACAAGTACATATGTTGTTTAGGTGTATGATATTGTCAATACTCTGATATGCCCAGTTCCTTGCTGGGTTGTTAATTCACTGGGGAACTGGAGTCATATGACTCCAGTGACTCCAGTTCCCCAGTGAATTAACAACCCAGCAAGGAACTGGGCATATCAGAGTATTGACAATATCATACACCTAAACAACATATGTACTTGTCTATACCATACTAATTCAAACTGCCTGAAGAGGTCACAGCCAAAGATGGCTGTCACTGAAATATATATAGCAGTAATAAACGAAGCTAAATTTTAATCATTTGACTTTTATTTAACTTTATTTTATATATATATATATATATATATATATATATATGTGTGTGTGTATGCATGTATGTATGGGTGTGTGTGTGGGTGTAGATTCCGAGTAATATCGGGGGTAAACGCAGTTAAAAATGGCTCTGAATACATTAGTATAGAGTACACATCTTTAATATAGAAATGAAATCTACTGGACTAGAACTGCTTCATTTGTATGAAATCATCAGGAATGTCCTGATGTATTCACGATAATGGTTTCTTATATAGGTACAAGGCCAGCAATTTTGTGCGTGACTAGTACTTTATTTTATCGGCCCCGTAAGGATGAACGGCAAAGTTAACCTCGGCGGGATTTGAACTCAGATCATAAAGGGCCGTAACTCTACACAGCAAAGCATAGCGACTGACCCTCCGCCAATCCACCACCCTCTGATGTATTCATAATAATGAAAGAGTTATTTTCCTGTAGAAGTCATTTGTATAAAACATATATATATATATATAAATATAAATTATCGAGAATCGTATTTCGGCCTATGAAATAACGAAAAACAACCTCCGAGATGTGTGGCAAGTGCTCAATGATTCAGATGAATCAGAGCTACAACATACGTTAAAGGCCAAACACACTGAGACGATGGTTAAACAATCATCCGCAATATATA
>OZ024742.1:327952188-327962188 GCA_964016885.1 Eledone cirrhosa
AATGTTATCACAGATGGAATTTAAAAGTTAGTCGATTTTCCCCAATAGAGGGAGACAGTTTATATGGGTAACACATACCCCCGAAAAAAAATGTGCAACCCTCATCTCCAGGAGTACGAAGAGCTTGTACTCCTTTCCTCTCCTCCTCCTTTTCCTCAACCTACAGGCTGATATAGAGAGAAGGCCCATTCACTCGGGCCATTCTCGCCACTTTCTCCCACCTTTCATAAAACTTGCTGGGGTACAGCACCTCTCTCTCCATCCTGATTCTTCTTCCAAAGTGGTATTTGAAAAAAAGAATCAGTTGTTGGCCGGAGAGAAAGGTGTCTGACCTCAGCCCTTTCAACCTTGTCCACCATACAACCTCTTTCGCCATAGCTATCACACAAAGGAAAACCGCCTCTCCTTCGTTTTTGAAGGAGGGTGACGGTTTGATCATGACAATGGACTCGGTGGTCAACTGGATTGGTCCCACCCGCGACAATAGTCGTTCTACATAGCCCCACAGGTCAGTGACGCCCGGGCAGTGTATGAATGCGTGCGCGACGGTTTCTTCGTCTCGCACGCACCTCGGACAGATCTTTTTTGCAGGGTCCCTGCCCGGGCGCCCATGTCTGTAGAGCTTGTCTCGAACTGGTAGAGCTCCTCGGTAGCACTGCCAGGCCAGGGACTTTTGGAAGTTGTCCATCGGTCCCGGGCGGAAGGTCCTACCGAACAGACTGGCCAGTTCATCTTCCTCCACGCCTAGAGTTTCACCGAGCGCGTCGTCGCACTTGCTGCGGACCAACCCTCTATAGAATGACGAAGTGGAGTCTCTACTGATCGCCGGGTCCGCCTGCCAGAGGGCTGTGAGCGCCTGAGCACATTCGATGTGCCAGTCGCCCATTTTCCTCGGTCTCTGCTTGACCCAGGACTGCAGCTCGGTCAGCGAGACGAGTCGTGGGAAGGTTCGCCTCACGAACGGGGCCCACACCGGTTGTCCGGTGAGGAATACGTAGAGATGCCGCAGCCTGAGCGCGTGTTTGCGCATCGTCAACCACGGCATCCCCAGCCCTCCGTTAGAAGGGTGTTGGCAGCAGATGGATCTTCTTACCAAAGGAGCCCGCCTCTTCCAAAGGAATCGGAGAGGGCGCGCTCCATTTTGGCGAGCGTTTTGGCTGGACAAGGCACGACGGTCAAGCGATAGTAGATGGCGGACGCTATAAAAGTGTTCGCCACCTCCGCTCGACCTTTCAAGGATAGTTTGCACTCGGCCCACTTCTGGGTGAGTGCAAACACCTTGGCCGTCACTTCGTTCCAGTTCTTCTCCACCTGGAGGTCCGGACCAAACCAGACCCCGAGCAGCTTTACCGGTCCTTCCGTCCAGCGTCCGACGACGCCATCGGAAGGCATCGGTCTGCCTCTCCGCGATCCGAGTTGCAAACCGATGGACTTGTCCCGGTTCAGCTTCGCTCCTGTGAGACTTTCGTATTCCTTTAGTAAGGTGCCGACTTCCTCGATTTGCGAGGCGCTCGACACCATTACTGTCACGTCGTCGGCGTAGGCCGATGCCGCTTTCCGCAGTCTCGGTTCCAGAGGGATGCCCTACAATAGCTCCAGCTTCCGCAGTAGTGGCTCGAGAGTCAGTACGTACAGAAGGGAGGAGAGAGGGCATCCCTGTCGAATGGATCGCGTAATATGGAACGGCTCCGAGAGGTAACCGTTCACCTTGACCCTTGAGCAGATGTTGCTGTTGTGCATTGCAGCAATCCAGCCCCTGAACACGGGTCCGAAGCCTGCCGCCTCGAGCACCGCATCCAGGTAACGATGGTCAACCCTATCGAAAGCCTTAGACTGATCCAAGTTGATCAGGGCCCCACCGAAGCCGGGTTCACACCCTACCCTCTCTATGATGTATCGCATGAGGTGGAGGTTGTCGTGTATGGACCTGGTCGGGATCGCGCATGTCTGCGCTTCTCCCACCAGGTTCTCGACGACAAGCGCCAGCCTCTTTGCCAACACCTTGGCCAAAATCTGTAACTCTGTGTTTAGCAGAGTTATGGGCCGGAAGTTGCCTATGTCATCCCCCTTATTCTCGTCCTTCCTGATTAGTGTGACCACGCCCCCGGTTACAGAATTGGGAATTCTCCCGTTCTGTTGCCAGTTGCAGTAGACCGCTTCCAGGAGACCGGAGAATAAGTCCGGCATTTCTACGTAAAATTCGTAGGGTAGACCGTCGAGACCTGGAGATTTGCGTTTGCCGCATTGGCTCAGCGCGTCCCCTATCTCAGTGGCTGAAATCGGCTTTTCGCAGAACTTCGCCTCACTGTCCGAGAGTCGCGGTAGGCCGTCGAGGTATGGACCGAAATCCATAGCCTCTCCCGGCGTGCCGCTCCCCCCGAACAGCCGAGCAAAGTGCCGCTGAAAAGCCGCACACATCTGCTTCGGCTCACGTATCACGCGTCCGTTTTGGTCCTTCAAAGACCGAATCGTGGACTTGTTGCCACTTTTTGCCTCCGTCACTCGGGCCCAGCTAACAGCTTTGGCTCCCTCGTTTCCCAGAGCACGTATTTTGCTTCTGACAACGCAGCCCTCGTGCTTTGCGTCGAAGAACTGGTCCAATGCCGTTCTCGTTGCTAGCACGCTGGCTACGTTGCCACTTCTAATTGCCTCTTCTACTTTATCTACCAGTTCCTTCTCGGTTCTATTTCTATCTAACGCTAATTCTTTACTAAAAACTATCGAGTCTAATCTAACTGCCCTCTTGAGAGAGTACCACCATCTGTTGTTGACAATGGCCCCTGTCAAGTGCTGTTTAACTAAAGTGCTAATCCGTCTACTGTAGGCTTTGCTTGTCGGTAACGACAAGTTCAGCTTCCAGTAGCCGGGTCCTTGTCTATGGGTTCTATCAAGGTTGGCCATGCAGGTCACTAGTTTGTGATCTGAATAGGCAACCATGAACATTTTTGGACAGCTTAACATGTCCCTATCCTTATTTTTAACTAGAACCCTATCTAGGTACGATCTAGATGTTCCGCTACGATTACTCCACGTCCACAGTGGCGCAGTCGGAAAATCTAGTCGATATCTATCGGCCAGGTCAAATCGGTCGATTAACTGTTTGAGGCTGTTACACAACCCTTTTTCGGGACATGCTCCCACATAGTCCCAACGTGCATCTAGGATTCCATTCCAGTCCCCCACTAAAAGCAAGGAGCGGGACGTTCCCAGAAAAGTCTCTAGACGTTTGAAGAAGTTTGGCCGCGGTGTCCCGGATGGGGCATATGCGGCCACCAGCCTGAAGGCTCCACCTTCACTACCGTCAACGTCTAGGACCACCAGTCGACCCTCCGGGTCCAGATGTACCGTCTGTGTTACGAGGCCCAGGTGTTTCCGCAGCAAAACGGCAACCCCGCCCCCACCCCCGGTTGACAGAGAGATGTGTAGATCTCAAAGTCATCGAAGATGGGGGCCAGCTGTCGCTCGCCGTGGATCCTGGACTCGCAAATGGCTACCACATCCAAACTGTGCGACCTGAGGTCGTTTAAGAGTTTGCCCTGTTTCCAGGGCATCCCCAGGCCGCGTACGTTCACACATCCAACTCTTATATTGGCCATGTTGGTGCTGAAAAGTTAGAAGAGGAAAAGAGATCACTCACCCTTCGCCTCCTGGGGACCAGGCCGCACGATTTCCATGGGGGTGTTGGAGGGGTTGTCTGGATGGGTGGTGGTTTCCGGCGGGGTGGGGACGCAGATGTTTGGTGGGGTGGGGTCTGGTGGGATGGGGGTGTCTGGGGTGGGGAGGCATTTGAGAAGGACGCGGTTGAGTGGTTTCACGCAGGAATTCCCCACATCCTTCTCAAATGTTTCTTATAGGGACCTATAAGTTTGTATAGGGACCCTAATCAGTTTTAGGTTCAGTTTTTAGCTATTTTTTATAGAGTGGGCGAAAGTTTTCCCTTCGGTGAAAACCGAAGGGTCGTTCGTGATGGTCTCCATTAGTGTTTTGTTTTCAGTGTTTATGTAAGTGTAAGTGTAATTTTCTTGTGTTGTGTTTGTTTTTGTCTGTAGTTCTTGTGTGTGCTTTCGTTTTGTTGTAGGTATTTTGTTTTCAGGAGGTGGGGGTTTTGTTTGTGATATTTTTGTTGTTTGTGTTGGTGGTTGTATGTTTGTGGTAGTGTTTGCTGGTTTTTTGCTTTTGTGATGTCTTTTCTTTCTTTTCGAGCGATGGGGTTCTCCCTCGTCTTCACTGGGTGATGGCGAGATAGCCTCATCTGTTGTATCGTCTGTGTGATTGGGGAGGGGTATGTCTTGGGGAGCTGTTGTGTCTGTATGTGGTGGTGTTGGTGGTTGTGTTGTTTTGATGGGTGTCGGCAGAAGAGCCTTTTTTTTGGTTCATTAGTTTAGGACAGGAAGCCCTCAGGTGACCCCTGCTAAAGCAATGGTAACATGAAGGCCGCCTACTCTCAACCGAAAGGTTTATGTAGGTAAGTCCGTCCAGGAGTACACGCTGTGGGATCATAGCTATTCGCTCTGGGCTCATTTGCACCAGAACTTCAATGCTAGTCCCATTGAATACATCTCTGGGGGACTTGCCTACTGACAGTATTCTGTCTTCATCAAAATTGATGAAGCCGCACAGTATCCACCATATGTTCACCTTTGGTGTGACACTTGTGATTCTGATCTTTTGTGTCCTTTTTCCCATGTATGTAGGGAAAAAGGTGTACAGGTTGGATACAATTGGCGACACAGAGTAATTTTGGGCCGTCAATTGATCCTTCATCAGTACCGAAATACTCCCAAAAAGTTTGCTTCTTTGAATGAATGCAATATCATTCATTGAATCTTTGAAAACCAGTTCAATATCTTTCTGTGACAATTGGACTGGTTTTCGGGTAGAATTGGAAACTGTCCTAAAAACTATCGTTTTGAGAGCAGTTTCCTTGCGAATTTCTACCGGAGAATTGATGCTGAAAGCATCATTTTTTTCGAAGGTGACATATCTCTTAGCGTCCTTTAAAAGGTGTTCAGCATTTGTTATCTCGAGATATATCAATTGTTCTTTCTTTTGAACTTTCTCCGCAAAGGAGATTTTGGTTTCTTTGTGGAATCCGTATTGGTGGTGTTGTCATTATTGTTGTTATTCTTGTTGTCACCGATGTTGGTATCATCCGTATTTTCCTTGGTGTTGTTGTTGTCTTTGATGCTGGTGTTATTGGCGTTGTCTTTATTTTTTTCTTTGTTGTTGTTATCATTGTTGCTTTTATCATCATTATTGGTTTTGCTGTTATTTTTGTTGTCATTGAGCTGTTTGGTGTCATTTGTGTTGTTTGGATGTGAATTCGTTTTTTTATTTTCATTTTGTCTTTCCATCTCTATAGTATCTAGTGAAGAAGACGTTGTTGACTGCGAGCTTTGTAGTCTTACCGCCTCTCCACCACCATTATCGTTGGACGCAGCGTTCATAACGTAATCAAAATTTTACAATATTTTTTCAAAGATTCGATGGAGAAAAATTTTTTAAATGGATATTCCGCCCCTGAAGGGGCGAAAATGAGTTGACCCACCACCTGAAGGTCCAGACGGGTGGTCAAGTTACACAATGATATAAAATTGAACTAAAAACTCACGTTTTTTCCTTACATAAATTAACGGAAACTTCTCCGCGAAGTGACACACGACTGATAGAGAGATAGATAGATAGATAGATAAATAGATATAAGTCTGGTGTGGAGGATGTGGAACGCCAGCAGCACAAAAAACAAGGGCTGTTAAAAGTGTGGACGAACTCAATCAACGGCCATTCACACCAATCCTCCAAGCGTTGTGGGTACATTTACATCCCTGACATGACCGAAACTCGCATCCTCAAGTACCCCAGCATCAGGTGTGTAAGAGGTTCACCTGATGTTCAGGATACGACGTATACAATGCTGAGGAAATCTTTCCAGCTGCCTGATGTGATGCCTGTAAGTTGTCCGCGTTTCACATACGTATAACAGGACTGTAAGAAGACAGGTCTCATTCACAGAGAGCTTTGTGTTTCTAGTGACCAGGCTCCAATTTGACCAGACTCGCTACTCAAACTTTCCGCATGCAAGGCTCGCTTTCGCAATCCTGCGATCTATTTCAGCATCGAGTGTACCATCTTTACTAAGTGTACTTCGGAGATACACAAAGCTGTCCACCACCTCAAATCTGTTTCCAGGAAAATGTTTGGTTCCAAATACACTTCCCCAACTGGTGGAGTGTACATGACCTTTGTCTATTTTATACTAATATTTAGAACAACCACAGTGCATAAAAAGTAGAAGGTGTCCAATATCAACTGCATATCCTCTAGTGTGTGAACCACAAAATCTGCACCATCAGCATACAGGAACTCCCTATCAAGAGTGCTAAATACATATACATGTGTGTGTGTGTGTGTGTGTGTGTGTGTGTGTGTGTGTGTGTGTGTGTGTGTGTGTGTGTGTGTGTGTGTGTGTGATATTCTTTGACGATCATTCTATAACCGAAGAGGAGACACAGAGGAGCAAGAAACGTCATTGATAAGGCCATAGTGTATGTAACGATAGAACGCTGACAATCAAATAATCATCTAGTTAAGACTGTGAACCGAGGAATGCATTAATTACCCGACTAACAATAAAACCGAAGTGTAACTCAACTGCTGCGTGTCAGCATGACTCTCAACAACCCAAATATAACGATATACGTATATACATATGTGTGTGTGTGTGTGTGTGTGTGTGTGTGTGTGTGTGTGTGTGTGTGTGTGTGTGTGTGTGTGTGTGTGTGTGTGTGTGTGTGTGTGTGTGTGTGTGTGTGTGTGTGCGTGCGCGTGCGCGTGTGTCTGTGTAAAAGGTATACAGAAATAACAACACAATCAGTACAATATATGGAAGGAATATATTAGGTTAACGGTTGAAATAGCAGGAACAGTGTCTTAACGTTTCGGACGCAAATCCTTCATCAGAAGAATGAATGAGAAATAAGAGAGATCGAAGGGTTGGGCGGGTTGGAATTGGAAAACATGTCTTTAGATAAAAAATAACAGGTCCATTCATGTTGACATCTCTTACTTTTGAAAAGCATAAGAACTGTGAAACCGGTAAAGGAAATAAATAAATATTCTTAAAAAGATTCCAGTTGCATTTTCAATTTCTTTTCCTTATATATATATACTGAGTTCAGTTTTTTTCGTCGCTATGGTCACGTCTATCGGTTGCTGTCTTCAATTTGCAAAGCTGTCTAAACGTAATGTTATAACTCTAGGGTAATGTACCCTATTGAGTGCTTAGCCGCACACCGAGATTACATTCGTTAGCTTGGCTGCAACCAGAGTTTCGATGATGCTGTACTAAATGTTCTCTCTCTCTCTCTTTCTATATATATATATATATATATATATATATATATATATATATATATGTGTGTGTGTGTGTGTGTGTGTGTGTGTGTGTGTGTGCATTAGTATTGGTGCTCTGAAATAGCGATGTATGTATAGAATATTTGATAATATACTGTATGTTTGATTAAAAACATCTTGAAGAGCATTCGCTACGACTTTTAAAGTAGTGACTATGTCACTTAATTATTCCCGGTAAAACAAGAGGGAGTAATCAACAGCCCTGTTTTTCGCTCGTTAGCGGTTAACAAGACTACTCACCATCTGCTCTTAAACATTATTGGAGTTCTAAAAGAATCCAGATTCTATAATTCTCGGCAGAAGCGAAGGGGTGAGTAGTCTTGATAACTGCTAACTAAACTAACACAGGGTCTTATTTGTCGTAAATCCGGCATGTACCTGTGTATGCTTGCTTCTTTATGCACCAGACTTGACAAAACCCTGAACTATATATATGTCAATATGAACGACTAAAACTGTCAGTGTTGGGCTTCTGCATGGTCATATACCAATGACTATACGAGTAAATATGTTTTGTGAAATAATTTCGTGTGGAGAAGGTTCATGTTTGTACAAACTATATATTAATGTTTACTTTACAATTTATTAAATGTTTGTCTGTACATATAAACTTCAATTAATATATTCATTTTGATGTTTTATCTGTATATACAAGTCTAATTTCTCTGTGTATGTATGTAAATATCGGTGTTTGTTGGCATTTGTCTATGTAAAATAGGCTTCTAGTTTTTATGCATGAGTGCGTGTATGTGCATAAACACACACACATATATATATATATATGTATAATTAATATGTACGTATATATATATATATATATATATATATATATATACACACACACACACATAAATACATATATATATATATAAATACATATATATATATATATATATATATATATATATATAAACATATATACGTTCATTGAAAATTACATTATAGCCCAGTAACATAAATAGGTTTAAAAACAACAGTATATGTGTATGTATACACACACACACACACACACACACACACACACACACACACACACATATATATATATATATATATACATGCATATTTATGAAATCTCTGGAACATGATCACATGAATATTTTAAAGAAGCAATAATATATATTTCAATGAAGCGTAAACTTAACTTTTTAGCTGGTAAGACGCTAATACAGACCTCAGAAATACAAACGATTTGTATCAGTTGGAGTGAAATAGAGACATGCGTATGGAATAAACCTGCCTGTATTTCCCAGCAGAAATAAATAAATAAATAAATAAATAAATAAATAAATAAATAAATAAAAAATGAACAAATTCCTCCCTGGAAAAATGCCTTCTGTGCAAAATCACCTAAAATAAATTCACCATTTATACCAGACTAAAATGTCACTAAGTAAAACATAAAACAGTAAAAGATAATATCAATTTGTAATTATGTCAAGGACCCGGATGTGTTTGGTTGTTTACTTGTTCGGGTCGTGGAAATTATGATAAGTATGATGGAATGCACCTTCGTTGTTTTCCTTCGAAGAACGTTCCATCAGCTCATCTCTGCCTTGTCAGTCACACGCTGTAACAATAAGCCTACTGACTCCAATTATGATAGGAAGCCGGGTGCGTCGAAGCTCCTTCTCAATATGTCGTTAAGAGCAGCATGTCAGGGGAACCGGCCGACACCCTAGCGGCATGATAATGGGTGCAGTCCAAACTCATCGACGAACATTGCCTTTACTAAAGGGAATATTTGGTTGTAATCAACCTTGCCCGGATTTGTGCTGCGGAAGAGAACTAACTAGGTGCAAATCCCATGGTCATTCGTGACCGAAGGGTCCTTTACCTTTATATATATATATATATATATATATATATATATATATATATATATATATATATATATATATATAGGGAGTGTAACTTGGAGTTACTGCAGGTTCACCCGGGTGAGCACTCGATGTTTAAGTTCACTTCTGTGTTGAGGTGTAGAGCTATACAGAGTGTAATATATTGAAAGGATAACAAGGAAGATTGGTTACACTTCATTACATTTATTGGTAGGTGACGCGCGTTTCGCCACGGATCAGCTCAAGGTTCGATCTGTATAGATCTTACCCGACTCTAGAATCGGCAGCTCGACGGACCCTTTAAAATGCTAGAGCTGCCGATTATAGAGTATATATCTATGTTTATGTATATTTATATATATATACATATATATGTATATTTATTAAAATAACAAGTTTAAGCAAAGAATCGCTGCTTTTACCCATAACGGGATCTTCTGAAAGCAGCGATTCTTTGCTTAAAATTCAATCTGTTATTTTAATAAATATTTGCTGTAGGGTTCTTATATATTTGATATATATTTATCCTTATCGAGCCCTCTTTGGATTTTAGTCTTCAAATTTCTTATTACTATAAATATATATATGAAAAAGAACACAAGAGCGTCTACGACATCTGCTATATACATGCTGCCAATACCTTAATGGGACACGGGTATACAATACCTAACTCCTATTAACCTAAGTATAAATATATATATATATATATATATATATATATATATATATATAGTTAAAAGAATAGA
>OZ024742.1:327967188-327979688 GCA_964016885.1 Eledone cirrhosa
TACTCGATCTTTCTAATATATATATATATATATATATATATATATATATATATATATATATATATATATATATATATATATATATATATAAATTAAGTTATCGCAATTATTCCGACATAGTTGTCTGCAAAACTGCTCGATGATAACATGTATGAAAATACCTGTTTCAAGGCAAACTCAATAACCTGAGCCTAGCCCTAGCCATACCCATACCCTTAACCCACACGCTAACACTAAATATAACACTAACACTAAACCCAACACTATCCCTAACACTAACCTTAAACCTCGCGTCCTGGTCAAGCTGGTATGGAATTTTTTCTCTCTCTCTCTTTCGTCTGCGACTTCACAAAACTTATGTTTACCGAATTCGTAGACCAGACCCCTTCTTCTTCTTCTTCTTCTTCTTCTTCTTCTTCTTCTTCTTCTTCTTCTTCTTCTTCTTCTTCTTCTTCTTCCCCCCCCGTTAGACTTGTGCGAAATTCCTTCCTTTCTCACATTTCAACCATGTTTGATGGTCTTTTGTCTCTTGTTCACGATTTCACCGAATTTATATTCATAGAGATCTGGGACTTGTCTATTTCTTCTCACTTCCGTTGCTTAAGCCATTTTTTTTGTTACCCTAACGTCCCTTTTATTTACGTGTCCCAACGACTTTTTTTAGCCGTTGTTCGCACCAACCTGAGGCATATGGCCCTTATAGCGATGAAATGCCTGGGACGGTTGGAGGGTCACTGATGAAGGACTCACTTTTTCATATGCACCACCATTTGCAACGGGCAGCCATCATTATTATCATATATATATATATATATATATATATATATATATATATATATATATATATATATATATATATACAATATATATATACAATATATGTATATATGTATATATATATATATATATATATATATATATATATATATATATATATATATATATATATACATATATTGTATATATATATTGTATATATATATATATATATATATATACAATATATATATATACAATATATATATATATATATATATATATATATATATATATATATATATAGAGAGAGAGAGAGAGAGAGAGAGAGAGACCGAGAAACAAGAATGTCTTTTATTAGTAGCCTGCTGATTATCGTAGGTATTTCTTCGCATTAAAGACTAGATACCTAAAATCAATGCGAGCGATAATTAAATTAAGTTATCGGGACAGAGGAAAACAGAGGAAAGGAAACAAACAACATGGTAGTATTGCAACGTATTCGTAACAAGGCAGCACGCCATTTTTTATTCCCATATAATTTTTCCCTTCGCTGTGGTTCGTATTTTTTCTGTCACCTTATTGCTATCCTCTTTCCCTCTCCCTCTACTCTCTCCTTCACCTCTTGCTTTCCACCACTCCAGCTGCTGTTCACTCACTCTCGGCTGGCCCTTTCCTCACACTTCACTCACTCACTCCCTGCTACTCCTCCTCTCTCACTTCCTCCCGTCTGACCTGCGTGAAATTCTTTACTCTGTCACTTTTCTGGTGGCTCGGACGCGTCTGTTTCTTCTCGTCATTTGATTTGTCGGACCTAAGCCCACAACATTCATTGACTTGTCTCTCTTTTCCTCTCTTTACGTTGCATTACTACCATGTTGTTTGTTTCCTTTCCTCTGTTTTCCTCTGTCCCGATAACTTAATTTAGTTATCGCTCACTCTGATTTTAGGCATCTAATATTTAATGCGAAGAAATACCAATGATAATCATCAAGCAACTGATTTTTGCTTCTCGGTCTATTTTTATTCATATGATCATATTCGCAACAACGCAGCACGCCATTCACACACACACACACACACACACACGCACACACACACACACACACACACACACACACACACACACACACACACACACACATATATATATATATATATATATATATATATATATATATATTTAAAACGCATCTCTACCAAAATACAGCCAACAGTACTTGCTATTAACTAAAATAGGAGCACTCTGAACTATTGGTTTGAGTAGCATTACTGCAATCTAGTAGATTTGTATGTATGTATGTATGTATATATATACATATCAGGGCATTCTTCTAGGAGAAGGCAACTCGGGAAACTCGGATAACCACGATATAAAACCTGCGACTCAGTAGTTACCGATGATGTTGATATTTTCTTCTTTTCGGGTTATAGCTACTGTCACTCAAAGAGTGGGATTGGCTCAGTGCACAGTCTTTCCTCACTTTAAAAATATTCTTCACACACAAGCATTGCACGATGGAATTAATTAATAATTATTAATAATGGTATATCGTGCAATGGCCATACTCGATAACGAGGGGGCAGCCATCATATATATATATATATATATATATATATATATATATATATATATATATATATATATATGTATGTATGTATGTATGTATGTATGTATGTATGTATGTATGTATGTATGTATAAATATATGTATGTGTCTGTGATGCAGAATACTTTATGACAACCGAAGAAATAAAACACGAATTAACACTCACTATATTAATTTAATATCAATCTACTTGTGTTTGCAAGAGGTCAGATGGTGCTTTCAACACAAAATTAAATTATCCCGAGAATTTACAAATGATTTCTTGAAAGTATTGCTCTGTTTTTCATTCGGGAGACACTAACATTAACCTCGAAGGGGTTATGTATAAAATTAAGAAATAAAGAATCCAGTTCATATGTATGTATATATATATATATATATATATATATATATATATATGATTATATACATATATATAGACAGAGACAGATCGAAAATAAAACAACAAAAAAAAACAATAAGGCACATTTATTAATTTATTAATGCATTTATTGCTGAATCTAACACGTGTTTCGATTCGTCATGTTGTCGGCCACTGGGCTCTATACTATTATATACATCAATATCTTACTTTGCATCTACATGTATGCCCGTAAGCATTGTCTTACGATTAAAAGAATCGTTTCACCATCACGTGGTCTCAGGTTGAATTATGTGTCGGATTTAATAGACGGAATATATATATATATATATATATATATATATATATATATATATATATATATATATATATATAGAAAAGATGAATATAAAATGAAAGTGCTTTTTTAAAAAGGAATTTATTAGGTATTGACATATGTTTCTGTAACAGACGGAATACCTATGTATCGCTGCTTGCGTAATCATATAATGTTAGCAAGTATTCGATAGCAAATGTATAATCAGTTGTAACTTCTTCAGAGATATTGGATAAATTGGAAAAAATCAGAAAAATTGAAGTATTTATATTAGTTGTAAGAAAGGAAGAGAGGGGATAGTATATGACAGATGGCAATTCAATTTACTGGTAAACAAGTATATAAAGGGTTTCTAATGAGAATACAATGAGTATATGGTTTATTTTATCTAAATATGAATTTTTGGGAGTGCCTATTTTAATCTATACTTGACCAATTGAACAATGGACAGGGCTGGTCGTTTGGTATAGTAGTATTAATAAATATAAAGTGTCAATTAAGGAAGAGGGAGATTTACACTGCTACTGAATAACAACAATGCTGGTAGTCTGCTGGTATATGCATTAGGGAATTGAATTAAGAAATCTCTTTTTATCTATAGCAGTCTATATTAAATAGAAGAGTTGATAGAATTAAGACTGATAGAGAATTTTATATAAATATATATAAATAAAAACAATGAAATAAAAACAAAGAACAAGTTCCTTATATTAAAAAATTCATCATTTTACGATCGTTTCTGGGATGTATATGTGTCTTGGTATGTATACCATCACATTCATATGAATTAATATAACTTTATCCGAATAAATATACCTATCGTTAAATTTAATTTCTTGTTATAGATCTAGATTCCTTGTGGTTTAAATAAGATTGGTATTTCTCACTAATACCCTTACCCTAAAATTTTATTTTCCTTCGTTTTTAACATTATTCAGGGTGGTGAATTGGCAGTATCGGTAGAGGGTCGGACGCTATGCTTTGATGCATAGAGTTACGGCCCTTTCCAATCTGAGTTCAAATCCCGCCGAGGTTAACTTTGCCTTTCATCCTTACGGGGTCGATAAAATAAAGTACAAGTAATGCACTGGGTAATTTCTGGCGTTGTGCCAAAAGTAGAAACAATTATTCTTTAATAACCTCAAATTTCCGCATACCCTTCACTAACATCTTGGCTTGACCTCTTTTCATCCCCAAAGTATTCTTTTCATTCAAAACATAAGTCTGCACTCTTAGATTAAATTTCTACTACTGCTATTCTATTAACTTGACCTTTAACTACTTTTTTTATTGGTCAATTCAAAACCTGTTCCCAAACAGACCTTTTTTATATTAAATCTTTGTTGTTTTTTTCACATCTCATCATTTCTGAGGACGGCATGTATATGTGAAGGTATGAATATTTCCTCCGATAATTTGTAATATTTTTACATAGATCTATATGATATACACACCAACACACATATACATCCCAGAAACCATCGTAAAATGATGAATTTTTTAATATAAGGAACTTGTTCTTTGTTTTTATTTCATTGTTTTTATTAATTTATCTTGACTTCCTATGATTTTTATCGAACATTTTTGAGTGCCTATTCTCTTTTCATGATACTTGGATTACATTGAGTTCTTCATACGGATTGGACACTACTGTATATTTTGGTAGATTTATCTCTCTATATATATATACATACATATATATATATATATATATATATATATATATATATATATATATATATATATATATATATATATATATATAGAGAGAGAGAGAGAGAGAGATGAAAAATGGGTGCTGCGTTGTTGCGAACATGAATATATGAATAAAAATAGACAAAGGTTAAAATGTCCTCTTCAGTAGTCTTCTGATTTATCGCTGGTATTTCGGCGCATTAAAGACTATATATCTAAAATCAGTGGGAGCGATAACTCAATTAAGTTATCGGGACAGTGGGAAAACGGAGGGAAGAAAACAAACACATGGTGGTATGCAACGAAAAGAGAGGAAAATTAGAGACAAGTCAATGAATCACGAGGGCATAAGCCCGACATATCAAATTGACGAGAAGAAATAGACACGTCCGAGCCGCGAGAAGATTGAGAGAGGAAAGAAATTCAAGCAGGTCAGACGGGAGGAAATGATAGGGGTGGAGAAGCAGAGAAGTAGTGAGTGAAAGTGGGAGGAAGGACCAGCCGAGGGTGAGTGACAAGCAGCAGGAATTGAGGAAGGCAAGAGGCGAAAGAGAGAGCAGGGGTATATAAAAATATCCTTCTCTACTACTCCTAATCTAGCAGACATCATAGGAACAACGAACCACAGTAAGATCACCAAGACACAGCACCTCGACACAGACGCACCTACACCTGACAATAACTATATCGGCCTTAACAACTCCCTGGCAGCATCCAATAGTGTTGGCAACGACATCCGCAGACACAACCAGCATAACCGCGAAATGACTGGGGAACATGCAGGACATGACGTGCGGAATAACAATCGCACCACCCCGCGTGCTGTGGGTTGTAATGCTGCTAACGACAGCTGCGGTAGCGTAGGTAACAATGTAGGCAGCAACAATGATAGCCTTACCGTGGGAAATAGACGGAACCGCGACAGAAATTGCAACTGCCGCGACAGAGGACGCTGCCCCCTTAGAGGATACTGCTTGACTGATAGGGTTATATATAGATACACTATTACTAGCCACAATAGCGTTAAACATTATATAGGGGCTACCTCTGGCCCGTTCAAAATTAGGTTTCGAACAAATCTCCACTCTTTCACAAATAGAACACTAAGGCACTCCACTTCGCTCGCGGACTACATCACATCACTAAAGGACTTAAACATCAGCTTCTCCACGAACTGGGAGATTGTCGGCAGGGCTGAACCGTACAACTTCAAGAGGAAATGCGATCTTTGCCTCATGGAGCTCTACCACATCATAACTGCACCCAACGAGCTCATCAACAGCAGAGCTGAAACAGCGATAAGTTGTACACATCGCTTAAAAATATCCTTCTTCAGATGGGTTAAGGATGAGGAGTGAAACCGTACACCGGATCTCCCTGCAACAAGTCTTAACACCCCGGCGGGCAGGCGCTGCAAAATAACACCCAGGAAACAATCCTTGCATACCAGACCCAGTCTCAGACAAACAAATGCGGCAAAAAAAAAAAAAGATTTGTCCGGGAAAGACTGCCCTAACACCGGCCAGAGTTACCTCCCTTGACCTGGTGCAAAATCAAAACAAGCTATTTTTGTGAGCAATGAACCTTGATGTGGATTTAAACCCCAAAACTCTTTCCGAGCAATATAAGGAACACTTTTGATTATTTATGCCCTTGAGAAGCCCAACTGGGCGAAACGTACGTAGGCGCTGTTTTAAATAAACATGTTTTAACGGTCTATTCTCCGATTTTTTACTTTCCCACGTGCTTACACTCTGCTAACTCTCTAGCCCACTAAATATTAACACTTCGAATATTTAATACTGCCGGCACTAGTATCGAGCACCTTTGGCATACGCTACTTGGCAAATAACTATATGTATCACCTATCCTCCCCTTTTTTTCTCTTTCTCGATACGTAAATACTGTATATATATATATATATATATATATAAATATATATATATATATAAATATATATATATATATATATATATATATATACATACACACATATATATATATATATATATATATATATATATATATATATATATATATATATATATATATATATATATATATATATATATATATATAAATAAATATATCTGTCTAAATACACAAATGCTCTCCTCTGATGAATTCCTCTTTTTTTCCGCTTCTTACTTTCGTCTATCATTCTATTTTTTATACCTTACTTTATCTTCCGCCAGGAGCCTTGCGGAGCTCTTCATGCTATAATCGAATATATATATATATATATATATATATATATATATATATATATATATATATATATATATATATATATATATATATATAACGAAGGAAATGCGGTAAGGAACCAGGTGGACCATAACGCACCAAAGTACTCAATACTTAGGGTAGTAGAGTGAGTAATAGGAACCAGTAAGACCCCGACGGCTGTGCTCAAGCCGTTTCGACGGCCTATTCTGCGTCCAGAATTAGCCGTCGTAACGGCTTGAGCTCAGCCGTCGGGGTCTTACTGGTTCCTATATAGATATATAAATATATACATATATATATATATATATATATGTATATATATATATATGTATATATTTATATATCTATATATATATATATATATATATATATATATATATATATATATATATATATATACATACACATATATATATATATATATATATATATACATTAACAGAGAAAGCTTTAAGCAATACTCCGACCGACATCCATCTCACTCAATAAACATTAGGATATACCTGAGTATAACCCTAATTATATGTTTGTGGTACTAACTATATTGTATTTTGCAGATAGCCGGCCGTATTATTTTATATGAGAGATAATTAAATACATCTCTCATTCCAAACGATCGTTTCGTTATAAGTTTTCTACAAATTGGGAAAATAATGTCCAGGTTATGTAGAAGCCTGCATATAGTCCATAGGTATACATGCAGGTGGGCACTTATAACTCATCAGTGGATGCCCAGCAATATCAATATAAAAAACCATACTGATATTAAGATTCAGCGATGGTCCCCGTCAGTGCTAGAATGACCGCCAAATTTGAAATTCCAGCAGTCTCTCAAAAAGAAATTTCACACTGTCCCCCAAACGGGAAGGGGAGGTCATTGTAAAACAGAAAATAATATATACGGAGGTCAATTAATTCTGTCATGAATTTTAACCACGCGTGAAGAACTCAATTGGATATTAAAAATATAAATATATGTATGTATACGCACATAGGTTTATTTTCTCAGGCTAAAACGGACATGAGATACAGGTAAAACAATCAATACTTCATACACAGAATAAATAAAGAAAGTCATACCTAGATATCTGGAATTTTCAACTCCGGCCAATTCAAGAGTATAATACTTAATACATTAACAGAGAATGCTTTAAGCAATACTCCGACCGACATCCATCTCACTCAGCAAACATTAGGATATACCTGAGTATAACCCTAATTATATGTTTGGGGTGCTAACTATATTGTACTTTGCAGATAGCCGGCTGTTTATATATATATATATATATATATATATATACAGATGGTTAAAAAAGTTCCATGTATTTTATTAAGCGCATTTCAAAAACAAATATCATCCTGGGACGATATTTGCGTTCTCATCAGATAAAATAGGGAGACATGAAATGATGCTTAAAAAAAACACTTGTGAACAAAGTAGTGTCTAATCAACATATGATAAATAAATTTATAAGTATATAGAAGATTGAAAAAAGGGAAGGAAGGGGGAAAAAAGAAGCGAAGAGGAGAAAGGAAAAAAGAAGGAAAGGATAACGGAGGAAGAATATAAGAAGGAGGGAGGAGAGAGAAAGAGAAAGGAGAGAGAGAGAGAGACAGAGAGAGAGAGAGAGAGAGAGAGAGGGGGAGAGAGAGAGAGAGAAAGAGAGAGAGAGAGGGGGATTGAGAAACATTTAAACTGAAAAACGCTGTCTCCACTGAAAAATAACTGAAAAAACGGTTGTAAATTTATAAATAAATAAAAAAATAAAAAAATAAAAAAATAAAAAAATAAAAAAATAAAAAAATAAAAAAATAAAACATTGATGATGTTTATGATTGATGATGTTTATGATTACAGATATAGAAATTAAGTATACTAGGGTTTATATACTGAAGGATTGATTAAGATGTGCGAAAAAAAGTTTTATTAAAATGTATTATTAAGATAAAATAAAGTAAAATAAGATAAGGTGAATAAAAATAACATTAAATGATTTATAAGCTTAGAAGACGATATAGCGTCCTAGTTTGTTTAAATAGATTGTAATTGAAAAAGTATTTCTGTGAAAAAGTAATTATTTAAGCAAAGACAAGCATGGAAAGAGAGAAGAATAAAGAAAAAAAAACGAGGAAGAAAAAATGACGTCAAAATTTGTTTACAAAATTCACTTAATGTTAATATTAATAGATTTGAAGTAAAAAATTGGGAAATATACCGGCTTAAGAAAAAGTGATATTGAGAAGAAATGATATAAAGATGAACTATTTAAAAAAAATGTGTATCCCCAAGAAGATGAAGGAGTTTGCTATAGTGAATTAAAAAATTAGTGGACCAAAAAAGTCATAGTATGAATGAACTTTGTAGAATGTACTGAAATATGCGAGAAAAAAAGGGGTATATGTGTAAAAAAGATATATATGTGTGAGAAAAAGTTTGTAATCATAATTACGGAGTAAGATCTTAGCTGTATACTTCGTGAAATGACCAAATCGATTTATGGATGCAAAGCGAAAATAAATCTGTGCGTCTATTTATTATAGAGTTAACATTAGAGATAATGGTAAATTTTTCGCTAAGCATAAATTACAAGTTCTAGATATGGAAGCGTTGGAAAATGGAGAAGCATTGCATATTTTACGGCAAGACATTTTGTAATTATGTTTTTGTCTTTTAAGGACCAGATGAGTTCTGAGAGTGCAGTGTTTATTCTTTTAAGTGGGTATTTAAAAGACGAAGAATGGTTTTATAATCTTGCCTTAAAGGAAGTAGAAGTAGAGCCAATGTAGGTATAAGAATTGGTACTAGTTATCACCTTACATTCGTATACTAAATTTTTTATCGAGGCAGTAATTATTAAGAGGACATTTAGTTCTATTAGGGCAATTACATTTACGATTAATGTTATTAACAGAGTTATATGCAAGTGGCCCAGAATTATTTATAGAAGGAATTGTAGTGGAGAAATTAACTAAAGGAGGTGCTAATGTTTGTTTCCTGATTTAGATTACTATTAAGAGCATTCATCGAAATTACGTTTGACGTCGTATTTATATTTAAGTTATCTTGTCTAGAGTTTACATTGACGTCGGGCCTTATAGTGTTATTACTATGACGCTCAGGGTTGGATGGATATGAGTTATTATTTAATATTTTAGTATTATGTTTTGAGATAATGTTAGAAATGTTGGAAGTGGTGGAATAAGAGAATTTAATTGTATGCTTATTAAAGATCTTACTATAAAAATGTGAACGAGGGAAGCAATTATCTAACGCCCTAAAAATAATTTAGGAATATTACTAATAATAGAAAGAGAAAAGGGAGCGCTGTACCAAATAATATTTTTATATCTAGGTCTCCTCTTTATGTTATTGGAATGCTTATAACTAGCTATATTACTATAAATGCTGCCATGGTTGGTTTCATTAGTGTATTTAATTCTGTCTGGATAACCAGCTCTGGATAGCGCATTATTGTAATAATTGGCTTTAGCGTCATAGATAAGTTTATTAGAAGATAGATTAGAAATTCTACAATAAAACTCACCTCCTACACACACACATATATATATATATATATATATATATATATATATATATATATATATAACATACAGGTAATCCATTTTTAAAACAAACTAAAACTCACACACCACATGTACAACAAATAACAAAAAAGTAACACAACATGCACAACAAATAACAAAAAAAGTAACAAAACGTCCAACATATCCCCAGCAAAACTATAACGATAATCCCAGAACCCATAGATGAAACTATAACCCTACTAACAAAAACCGAAGATCCCCCAACACAAGACAGGACCCGATCCGCAGATCACAACCCACACAAAACCTATTCCAAAACCGTAGACCCCTGCCCACACAGAGCCTGTTCCAAAACCGTAGATCCCAACCCACACAAAGGAACAAAATCTACAACCCGGACTATCAACAAACCGAACATCAATACGTCCGAAACTTCTATACAAGACCACACAACAAACGGGGAAATACCATTAGATATAATAATACCTTTGAAAAAACATTCCAGAAAAATCATTTTTTAGACCAAGGCTACAGGACCCACAACACCCGTTGGCACAAACCGATTTTGAAAAACCGAAAATAATCAACCTTTCAAACACAAACCTCTCAGCCCCACAAGTAAAAATTATCTCCAAAGGACTGAAATTCACACCAACACCACAATACTCTAACCCCAATGAGATAAATGACGATATCTCACACTTCTGTAGAAAATTACGTCTCACAGAGGAATTCTTTGACAAGGAGAATAACGACGTATCAATTGTACGGAATAAAAGCAGCTACAACCCAACAAAAGGTAGAAACAGAGTTCTGGACACATTTTGTGACCACATAGCTACTTTCCCATACCATGAACTACCGCAACCTAAACCCAAACCCAACACGAGTCGAAGAGAATGGGAGATTATCCATGAACTAAAAAACAATACGGACATTATAATTAAGGAAGCGGACAAGGGAAGTACTGTTGTCATTATGGATGCTAAAAATATAAAAATTCTATGTTCTCTCTCTTACAAAATACTAATTACTATGAAAGAGTAAAATCTACCAGCAATCAAAAACAATGACCAGATTAAACACACTGATTTGTCGATACCAGGAAGACTTAACGAAAAAGGAACGCGATTATTTAACACATTTTGAATACAAAACCAGCAACCTTTACGGACTTCCGAAAATCCACAAGTGTAAAATAATTAACGACGCCTGTAAACAATCCACTTCAGCCTGCGTGAACACACAATACCCCACAGACCTTAAATTAAGACCAATTGTAGCGGGCCCATAATGTAAAACATACAGACTAAGCAACTTTATAGACATACTAATAAAACCAATTCTCAAACACATACCAAGCCTTGTAAGAGACGATCTGGACCTCTTAAACCACCTCCCCAAACATGTCAACAACGACACTATTATTGTCTTTCGATGTAGTGAATCTCTACACAACGATCCCACACCAATACGGACTAGAAGCAATAGGATTCTGGCTAGAGAAATATCCCAATGAGATACCTGGCAGAATAGAAAAAAGCTTCATTACCGAGGGATTAAAATTTATCTTACAGAACAACTTTTTTGATTTCGATGGCAGTACTTACAAGCAAATATCGGGGACTGCGATGGGTACAAAAGCCGCTCCAACTTATGCCAACTTAGTCATGGCATACTTAGAAGTCCAGATATATGAACAGTCCAAATCAAAATACGGATTGAACTTCCACAAATATTTATCAGAGAATTGGAAACGCTACTTGGATGATTGTCTCATTCTTTGGTCCCACACACTCGACCAACTGAAGGATTTCAAAAACTTAATAAACGGCATCAATAACCACATCCAATTCACAATGGAATACAGCCAAGATCAACTCCCATTTCTGGACATCTTAATCTTAAAAAAAGACACAAATATTGAAACTGACATACACTACAAACCAACAGATTCTAAACAATACCTGCTATTCACCTCCAACCAT
>OZ024742.1:327984688-327992188 GCA_964016885.1 Eledone cirrhosa
CACATATACAACACACATCCCAACAACAACAGACACACAGACACAAACAACAATAACAACAACACACACATCAACAATAATAACATACTCAGAAACAACAACAACAGACACGCAGACACAAACAAAATTAACAACACACACAACAATAATAACACACACGGAGACAACAACAACAATACACATCAACAACAGCACACATCAACAACAACAACAACAACACACACATTCAATGTCACTCACCACCACCACAATCTTAACAAACACACAGACACAGAAAACAGGTAATGACAGTAGCACAGAAATAAGGGAAGGTAATAGGATTGAAAGGAGAAGGGAGGCTATGGACAGAGAAAATAACCAAGACGAACACACAGACACACAAAATAGAGTAAATAATAACAATGAGCCAGAGGAAAGAGACAGGAGTAATAATGAGAGACATAGAAACAACCATGAGGCTGTTGGTGGAAATAGAAATAGAAACAACACAACTAACAATAACAATAACACTAGTACACATAAAGCCTGGAACTCTACTTTTTATAATCCCTCCGATAAGTCGTTCGACCTGCAACGAGTCCACGACACGACTTTACCTTTTAACAAACGCACGCAATTGCCGTCGCAGGTCGATGAACAAACAGAAGCACAATTTAGTATAGCTAGATCTAAACTTAGAAATATTATAGAACAGTATAGAAAGAAGCATAATAGAATGGAGGCCCAGCAACTGGGAGAAAAATCTGCAAATGGCTTGCGTAAGCTCATGCAGCGCTCGCGTAATGGAGAGATAGCATGCTTTCCAACAGTCAAGTCTGGCAGAATGTCGGTTGACAGTCTGCCAAACTACATCCAGGCAATGCAACCCCACATCATTAACACAAGAGAAGTAACACCACAAGAGCATGAGGATAGAGAAAAAGCCCTCAATGCCCATATGGTGATGTGGACGAATATAATGCAGCCCAACAAAAGGACTGCCAACAACTTCCAGGCCTGGAACAATGACGTGCCAGCGTTGTATGGGCTTCAAAAAGACCATAAAACGGGCAGTGACCCTGTCACGGGACCACCAACACGGCCAGTCTGTGGAGCTAACATTGCTAGTAACTACAGACTGTCCTACTTCCTCTCCCTGATCATACGCCCCATCATCGAAATGTCCCCAGATGTATGTGACAGCACGGAGGACCTCAGCAGAATCGGCGAAAGTAACCAATCTAGGGACCTAACAAACTGCATAATAGATAGTATGGATGTTGTGTCCCTGTATCCATCTATTGACATGGATTTTGCTGTGGAGAAATGCGTAGAAATGATCAGTGAGAGCAATGTTGAGTTCCGTGGGATTGATACCAGTGAGCTGGGACTCCTACTTAAACTTACCTATAGTAATAATTACCTAGACACATATGACCTTAGCAACCTGTGCCCTACAAGACCAGCAAGAGGCAGACCACCTACCATTACCTAAATGGTCAAGAAAACCCACAGAGATAGATGGAACGGGTGGACCAGAGCCATACGGACACCCGAAAACCACGATGAACTAAAGAAAATGATGCACATGCGGTGGGGGCCAGCATAAAATTAACCCTTAAGGAACATATGTTCAAATTTAATGGAAAAACATATGCCCAAGAGGAAGGAGCAGCCATTGGTGTTAGCATTGCAGGCGACATAGCTAACTTATTCATGGTATGGTGGGACAGTAGACTTAAACTTAAACTTAAAGAACAATTAGAAGACCCCTTAACCCTGATAATGTACTCCCGCTACGTTGATGATATAAACATCGTAGTTAAAACACCCCCACTAGAGAACAGTCAGGAATTAGAGAAAAACACAATGGAAAGCATCCAGCAAATAGCTAACGCCATCCACCAGAGTATTAGAGTTACTATAGACTACCCAAGTAAACACCCCAACCGTCGATTACCTGTACTAGACACAGAGCTCTCGTTAGATACCATTAATAACAAAAAACAAATCCTCCATTCCCATTATGCCAAACCCATGACTACCAAATATCTGATCCACCGAAACTCAGCTGTTTCGGACCATACTAAAATCAACATACTAATTGTGGATTTGGTACGGGTGATGAGAAACGTGTCCCCCGCACGTGCAACCCCGAAGAACTAGAGAGGCACATACAACACTTCATCCACCGTATGCAGTTCTCTGGTTACAATCAGAGAGATAAAATCAGAGTATATAGAGGAGCCAGAACCAAATGGGAAAAATGGTAAATAACGACCAAAATGGGACCTGCCCCTTGTATAGGAGCAAATTTTGGAATAGAATAGAAAGAACTAGGAATAAGGCTAATAGAATAAACTCATGGTTTGATAGCAATAAATACCAGAGTGTAATGTTTATCAATACAACGCATAGAGGTGAATTAGCTTACAAATTTAGAAGGGCCCTAGATAAACATAAACTCAATATTAAGATAGTAGAAAGACCAGGTACCTCTATAAAAACACTTATTAGCAATACATACCTTTTTCAACAACCTCCCTGTATAGATAAGAAATGTATAATCTGTAAATTAAGCCCCCATATTAACTGTAAAACTAGAAATGTAGTATATAGCATAAGATGTACTGAAAGACAATGTAGAGATAAAAATATAGTGTACATATGTGAGACAGTTCCTAGTATATGGGAACAGATAAATGAACACTGGCGAGACCTTCAAGATAGTAAAGAATCATCTGTACTCTACCAACATGCTAAAATAGAACATAAGGGTAAATTAGAGAACATAGAAATAAAAATAGAATCTACACACAGAAAAGATGTAATATTTAGACAAATCACAGAGGCAATAAACATAAATGAACTCCAACCAAAATTAAATAGAAAACATGAGTGGAACAGCAACATCACAACTTACAATTAAGGATAAAATGAAAACACACACGCACATAGAACAAACAACCAACCTGTAACATGTAAATAAACAAATAAATAAACGAATATTAACACACACAGACACCCGGATGTGGCGCATGCGCAGACTGAGCACACAACACACACACAGAAACAAGATGGCGTAGGACAGAACAAAGGAGAGGCACAAAAACAAAGAAAAGAATCCCCAGTCACCGAAGAGGTCACAGAATGTGTGACGAAAGAACTTTGACAATATATAAACAACCATCTGATTGTGGAACCAACCAACCAACCGGAAATTTATAAATTCCTAAACTTATAAATTTATTATAATAAATTGAAGTGAAAGCAACCGGTGCGTGTGTTTCTTATTGGCAACATGACCCTCACAAAGTATAACAATATCGGTTTGAACACACGTTTTCAGATAAAGAATCTTGGTAAACAAATTCAGAAACGAAATATATATATATATATATATATATATATATATATATATATATATACAAGTATGTATACGTACATACATATATGTGTACAGACGTACAGTAGCATGTATATATATATATACACATACATGCACACATATATATATCTACGTATGGGTTTACCGAACATTTATTATAATTACGAATTACGCCGTACAGTGCTCGGTAACCATCGTCACAATTTTGTTTAACACTGACACAGGAACGATGTACTAGTTTCAAGCTTATTAGCTATCGTCATTCGTTTCATTCTTTTCCATTTATCGTTTTCGGTGCGCCCGGCCGACTACCTCACTCAATATGCAAATTAGGCTGCTCACACCGTTAATATGCATAGGGAAATTATATACTTCCAAACGTTCAATCATCTGACAGAAAGGTATACGATGCTGTCGTTCCTGTGTCAGTGTTGAACAAAAGGGCGACGATGGTTGCCGAGCACTGTACGGCGTAATTCGGGCTGTTTGTTTACAAACAAACCAAACATTATTATAAATACTTATATTTAGGTCGTACTAAGAGTGAGAAATGATATTTCGTTTCATTCTTTTCCATATGTATATATATATATATATATATATATATATATATATATATATATATATATACATATATATATACATACATATATATATATATATATATATATATATATATATATATATATATATATATATATATATATATATATATACATACATACTTATATATATATATATATATATATATATATATATATATATATATATATATATATATATATATATATATATATATAAGTATGTATGTATACGTACATACATATATGTATACAGACGTACAGTAGTATGCATATATATATATATATATATATATATATACCATGTGCTACCTGCAGTATTTTTCTCTATATTTTAATACATATATTTACCACTGCGATTCTGTGTTTTTTTCTCTCTCTCTTACTGTTCCCCCATTCTCTCTGTTTCTCCCCCTCTGTCTTGTCCGTTAACTCTTCCTCACACTTTCACTCACTCACTGTTTTTCTCCCTCTTCTCTTCATTTCATCCTGCACTCACGAACGCTATTTTTTCTCTCTCTGCTCAATAGCCTTCGTTCGTGTTGGTACTATTCTCTAAGCGCTCATATATTCACCTAGCTTATGCTAAACAGAATAATTTTTGAAGCTTGTTTCTCCCCTACGGTATGCTATATTTTCTGTTGTTCTCCTGTCTCACTCGCTTTACGCGTTTTAATTGTCCTAATAACTTATTTTGGTTATTATTGCACCGAAGTGAGATATATGATTTTTAATGCAATGAAATATCTATGATCTTCGGCAAATCACTGATGAGGGACTTATTTTATTACATGTTACCATGTGCTACCTGCAGTATTTTTCTCTATATTTTAATATATATATATATATATATATATATATATATATATATATATATATATATATATATATACATACAGGTACACATATATATATGTACGTATCAGTTTAGCGGACGTTTATTATAACGTCCGCTTTGTCCGTTTGTAAACAAACGGACAGCCTGTTTATGCCGTACGGTGTTAAGGCAACCACGTCACCTTTTTGTTCAACACTAAACACAGGAACGATGTACTAGTTTCAAGCTTCTTAGCCATCATCAGCACCGTATACCCTTCTGCCAGATGGTTGAAGGTTCGAAAGTATATACTTTCCTTATGAAAATTAACGGCTGAGCAGCCTAATTTGCATATCGAGCGAGTTCAGTCTGCCAGGCGCACCGAAAACGATAAGTTGAAATGGAATGAAACGAAATTTCATTTCTCACTCTTAGTACGGCACTTACTTAAATGTAAGTATGTATGTATACGTACATACATATATGTATACAGACGTACAGTAGTATGTGCCGCACTAAGAGTGAGAAATGAAATTTCGTTTCATTCGATTTCAACCAATATATATATATATATATATATATATATATATATAATATATATATATATATATATATATATATATATATATATATATATATATATATATATATATATATATATATATATATATATATATATATATATAGAGAGAGAGAGAGAGAGAGAGAGATGGATAGATAGATAGATAGATATATAGATAGATAGATGCGAGACAATCCACACAAACCCTCCATCTCAATTATACTTTTGAAAACGATAAGAATTGTGAAACCGGTAAAGGAAATAAATAAATATTCTTAAAAAGACTCCAGTTGCATTTTCGATTTCTTTTCTTTATACTTTCATCCGTGTAGGACATCTGTTTTTTTCTTATAAAAAAAACCCTCATTTACTTATGTATATATATATATGTGCATATTCATATTCTTATGCATATATGTAAATATATATATATATATATATATATATATATATATATATATATATATATATATATATATATATATATATATATATATATATAAAGGAGGAAGTTATAGTTCACTTGAAGCATTGTGTAATGAGGTATAAACGTTTGTATTTGTAAAGCCAAGACAATGCAGGTATGGACATAGAATAAAGAATGCAAATGCAAAAGATATTGTTGACAATTAGTCTTTTACCTTAGATTTATTTAAATGTCCTTAATTTTCGAGATAATATCTCTTCTTCGGAGGGAAGTAAAGCGGTAAAACCAGTGTTCTAAATGACTTGGCAAGCTATTTAGAACACTGGTTTAACTGCTTTACTTCCCTCCGAAGAAGAGATATTATCTTGAAAATTAAGGACATTTAAATAAATCTTAGGTAAAAGACTAATTGTCAACAATATCTTTTGCATTTGCATTCTTTATTCTATGTCCATACCTGCATTGTCTTGGCTTTACAAATAAAAACGTTTATATATATATATATATATATATATATATATATATATATATATATATATATATATATATATGAAAACAGGGAGAAAGAGACGATTATGAGGAAGAAAAATTTTTTTTTTTCCTTTTTTGTCTCTTCTTTTTTTTTCTGGGTTAGAAAATGATTAAAACGAAATGTTTTACTTTGTGTGAAGTGTTAAGGTATTAGTTGATTTATTTATTATTTAACAATGGCATTTATTTATCTATTTATATATTTAATTATTGTCTATTACCGGTTTCTACATTTATATGTATTATCAAATGATAGTGAAATGTAATAGTGTGGTGTCGCACATGTTAAACAGAAGGTGCAGAAAGAATAATGTTATATACAAACAAGGTTTAAGAAGTGAAAAGAAAAAAGAAAAATGAAAAAAAACGTGCATAATGTGGAACGTAAGAGTCAACGTGGAAGAAAAAATAATAATGTTATTTACAAGCACTGTCATTGAAGTTAAGCAGTTCAAAATGTGTTAATATCGCAAGAGTGCTTAGTTGAACCATGGTTCCGTGAAGGACGCAAATGGTGGACTGTGGTTTGATATGATTTCCCTTTTTAGAGAGTTAATATGCAGGGGAAGCAATTCTTGCTGGGTGATATTTAATTTATTTAAGAAAAAGTATTAGGTAGGGTGTGAGGGAGGTAACTCTTGTAAATGTTTGATGGTTTGTTGCAGTTTTAGATTGGTAGTATTTTTAGGGCATTGAGTAGTGGTTGAAATTTATTAATGAAATGTGTTTCCTTATTGGTGCGTTGGATGAAAGTAGCGTTGTCTATGAATTTGTAAATAAGGAAAATTTTAAAGTTTGTATGTTGGTTGAGAGCACAATTGGCGATATGTTCACTAAATGCAATCTTTCTGTATTCCTGTATTTTAATTTGTGATTTATGGACGGTCATACGTTGACGGAGGCTGTATTTTGTCTGTCCTATGTAGTGCTCTTGACAACCTGAGCAGGTCAAAACATAGATAAGGTTTTCAGATGCCCATGTAAAGTTGGGTTTAACTGTGAAACGTTATCCTTGTTTAAAATGGAATGTTGAACTTTCTATTAGATTTATGCATATGCCACAGTTGGGCCTTCCGCATTTTGTTACTGTAGGGTTTATTGTGAGGGTTTGTTGGATTTTGGCTTGTGTGAGGATGTTTTTTATGGATTTGGGTTGTCTTTTGCTCTTTATGATGTTGTGTGTTTGGAGGATATTGTTCATTCTTGGGTTTCTTT
>OZ024742.1:327997188-328014688 GCA_964016885.1 Eledone cirrhosa
ATGCAACGATCAAATCTATCGATCTCAAACATCAAGAAACGTTTTAGAACAATACTTCCAATGCTTGTAATTCTTGCTCGGATTTAAACCTGTCTCGGGTTTGTCATCGCGAATAGTAACAAATATATATCAGTGCAAATGTTACTTCATAAAACAAGGGTTTTATGTGTTTATGTGTTTACACCATGTAACAATTATATAACCATTTGTAAGCTAGTAGTAGGGTGTTTTAAAACAGCCGTTTGGAATCAGCGAATCTTATTTCATGCGTCAGTGATATTTATATTGCTGTTAACTACTTAGATGTATATTTTTATGTATTTCACATCAGTTAACTTAAATGCATATTGCATTTAATTTCATTTGTTTTGTATGTTTGTTTATTTTACATTCACTTCTTTCCTAATATCGTTAAGTCACAAACATCGCTTTCAGCTTTTACTGTTTCACATTCATATTTAAGGAACATAGTTTTGTTTCTACCAGTTCCTATCATATCAAATAAGTCTAGTTATAACTGACAATAATTTCGTTAGAAATATATTGACATAGCAATATTTTAATGTCCGTATCTTGTAATGTAGACAAACTATTCAAAATATCGAAATCAATAGTTGAAAGTCATTTGCAGAAGTTGCCTTCCGTTTCAGTTCAAAGCAAAACAGGTTTTAAAACTGGTCGGATGAGTTACCAACAAACAAATACAAGGGTGGTTGGTTTATTTTAAAGAAAAACATTTGAGAAACTAAAATATTCGAGTCTATTAATCGCAGCGCCCCCACACGATGATTTCTCCAATTACCGTTAGATTAAATGGAAGTTAGAGACTCATTTTCTAATATTGAATATGATACTCCAAATTGTACGCTTAGGAAATTTTGTAAAACGATAGTCCTACGCTTCGCTAAGAGTTTTACATGCTCATGCAGGCACGAGCAAACACAGACACCATATTGGCCGTCCACCTTCTATCCAGTAGAATATAAAAAATGTGACAGCTCGAATGAGAGAAAACGACAGCAAGACTTGTCCGGTACATTCTTTATAGACCCTGAAAAGAGGAAAGAGAAAGTGGTACCCTGCGGGATTTGAGTTATGGACGCAGAAACCCAGCAAAATAGCTAACGCGCTAACAACTCTGCCATATCAACCGCTCTTTTACACACACACTTACGTCCCCATACACACACACACACACACACACACACACACACACACACACACACACACACACACACACACACACACACACACACACACACACACACACATACACACACACATATATATATATATATATATATATATATATATATATATATATATATATATGTATATATATATATGTGTGTATATATATATATATATATATATATATATATATATATATATATATATATATATATATATGTAAGTATGTATGTATACGTACATACATATATGTATACAGACGTACAGTAGCATGCATATATATATATATATATATATATATATATATATATATATATATATATATATATATATATATATATATATATATATATGCATGCTACTGTACGTCTGTATACATATATGTATGTACGTATACATACATACTTACATTTAAGTAAGTTCCATACTAAGAGTGAGAAATGAAATTTCGTTTTCATTTTTTTCAACTTATATATATATATATATATATATATAAAACATGAGAAGAAAGAATACTGCGTGGTTGCACATGTGTTTCATATGATAAAAATAGTCCTTCGTCAGTGATTTTCCAACCTTCATTGGTATTTCATCGCTTTAAAAATCATATACCTCCGGTTGGTGCGAGCAATAGCTAAATAAAGCTATTGGGACAAGTAAATCGCGTAAAGCGGGCGAGACAAGTAAACAAAATGGAAGGATTGATAGCAACGCAAAGATAGGAACAAAACAAGCAACATGGTTATTCGGTCAGCTTTAGCTGGGTGGATTTCATGAGCGAGCGTGATACAGACCATCCGACGTGAGTGAGAATATATATATATATATATATATATATATATATATATATATGTTGGCAACATAACATTATATATAGCATAAAAAAAAATATATATATATCAAGTAAGTATGTTTTGAAACAGTGAGCAGGTTTGAAATTAGAAAATATAATAGCTTTCCGCGTATTTTTGACTAAAGGAATTTTAGCCTGATAATGGGGTTTAGAATCCTCAGATAAATGGAAAAAGATGGGTATTGACGTATATATATATATATATATATATATATATATATATATATTGTTATGCTATATATAATGTTATATTGCAAACATGACCCTCCCAAAGCATAACAATATCGGTTTAAACATACGTTTTCAGATAAAGAATGTTGCTAAACAAATTCAGAAACGATATATATACATATATATATATATATATATATATATATATATATATATATATATATATATATATATATATATATATATATATATACATATATATATATATATAGTAATAATAATAAATTTGAAGACTAAAGTCTAAAGAGGGCTCGATAAGGATAAATATATATCAAATATATAAGAATATTTATTAAAATAACAGATTAAAGTCTAAGCAAAGAATCGCTGCTTTCATCCTTAACGGGATCTTCTGAAACTAACAAAGTGAACGCAGAAGTAAATAGTTAAAAAAACGTTGCAACCGGAGGAAGACAGGAAGACGATACTTTGGTTCGTGGAAACGTTCCCTGGCAAAGAGCGGGAAAAAACGAATATAATACGTCATTAATAGAAGCTGTGAAAAACATATATATATATATATATATTAGAAAGTGAGCTTTTTTTACAAAATGAAAACAAAACCGAGGTGTTCTACACGAGTGAAAGTATAAGGAAAAAAGATGAAATCGAAAATGCAACTGGAGTCTTTTTAAAAAAATATATATATTTATTTGGTTCCTTTACCGGTTTCGCAGTTCTTCTGCTTTTCAAAAGTATATTTCTTCTCATTTCTTCTCCTCTGTACACACACACATACACACACACACACACACACACACAGACACACACACACACACACACACACACAAACATATATATATATATATACAGAGGAGAAGAAATAAGAGAGAGGAGGGAGAGAAGAATGAGCGAGTTGATAGATATATAGATATTGAGTTTTGAGGAGTGTCTTAAATGTGAAACGTCTAGCTCTCAAATATCTGGCATTGGTTCACGACTGCAATAATACAGACACAGACACATACACCATCACATATATATATATATATGAGTGTGTGTGTGGGTGTGTATTTATACGAAGCTTTGGACGACACGCAGTGGAATCGAAACTAGGATTTCATTATTTTGAATCAGACTTGTTAGCCACTTGGCCATGATTACACCCATTCTGATATATGTCGGTATGTAGATGATATATATACACAGACATGCGCATATATGCATAGCTGTTAGTGTAAACAAGAATTCGTGTCAGCTGCGTGAATACAAACTAACCACGTATATATGTGAGGTGCAAGCCGCTCTGATAACTATGGCATAATTAGAAATATACTGATCTAATATATAAAATTTAACTAGGGGGCCTTTCTTCTGCTCACGGTAGTAACATTTTCGTTTAATTATTTGGTCGGTCTTATCAGTGATAAAAGAAAACGAAAACAAAACAGTAGGCATTATTTTCTCGTGTTTGCTGTACTTAACGAAACAAGACTTTATATTATAAAAGTTGATACACGTCTTTCTACTTAAGTATAGTTCACTCTTTCAATAGATTCCTCCCGGGAAATCAAATGAATATATTATGAAATGAATGGAATATTTGAAGTGATATATTTTAATGAAAAGTCCCCAGGCCCTCACAACATGTCTATGATTGTGAATGTGTGCGTGCGTGTGTGTGTATGGTGGGTGTGTGTTAGTTTTGAATGGTAGAATGATTGTTGTAATGAAAATCGCATAATTATTATATTCGCACTGCGATTGTATGTCTCAAACTGTTATCGGCATATGGGTTGGAATTTTGTCTATAGTGTAGAAAGTGAGTTTGCTCTGGATACGATTATATATATATATATATATATATATATATATGTATACACGTATATACACACATATAAATGTATACACGTATATACACACACACACACATATATATATAAGTATATATATATATATATATATATATATATATATATAATATATTTAGAAACACACAGATACATGCGGACACACACATATATACATGAATGCATCCGCACCCAACTGTGAGTTAAGGGTGCCAACTTCACCGATGTTGCTCAATGAATGACTGGGACAGACCAATTCAGTTTGAACCAGACTGAACCAGTATCAGAGTTAAAAATACATTATGAAGAGAGAAGAAACATTTAGATATAATTAGTAATAAAATGTATCATACTTAAACTGTTCCTAAATTCCTCGACTACGTAGTTTCGTGGCATAAACAAAAACAATATATCAAAGATATAGAGTCCTTGCGAGGTCTGCCGACTTATCAAGAGGATACCTCATTTTACTAGTCTCAAGAACGCGTCTACACGACGTGAGAAAGAATCCCAAAAGGCGGAGGGGGAGATAGTCACGCGATATAACGGTCGAGAAACAGAGCTAAGCCTCTTATAACCACGAAGAAAATACCACGGAGGCGGAGGGGGTATTCATATCGAGGCCGTAGAAGAGGTAGTGAAGAAGGCGAGAAGTATGAGTAATGGAAGCTTTCCAGTTGTCCCCACACTTCATATATATATATGAAGACAAACATAGAATATTCGAAAATATTCTGTATGTTTATAACAAACATTTTGAAGACCCAATCGCTATATAATAGAATACGTCACGTATTACAATTTGAGATTCTCGATAAAACCTACGCGTAGGTTACTTCCCTTGCTTTTATCGAGAATCTCAAATTGTAATACGTGACGTATTCTATTCTATAGCGATTGGGTCTTCAAAATGTTTGTTATAAACATACAGAATATTTTCGAATATTCTATGTTTGTCTTCACATATATATCGCTATTTCAGAGCATTAAATCCAAATTCTAATTTCTGCCGGACCGGCTACCACTCTTTCAAACCAGTTCCTGTACACAGCTAAGTATTCTATAAGTCTCTAGCTGTGTCGTTCTCGATAAAAGCATTGGATATGTAATCCTGATGATTTCTAATAAGAATGAAACGCGTAGGTTACTTCCCTTGCTTTTATCGAGAATCTCAAATTGTAATACGTGACGTATTCTATTCTATAGCGATTGGGTCTTCAAAATGTTTGTTATAAACATACAGAATATTTTCGAATATTCTATGTTTGTCTTCACATATATATCGCTATTTCAGAGCATTAAATCCAAATTCTAATTTCTGCCGGACCGGCTACCGCTCTTTCAAACCAGTTCCTGTACACAGCTAAGTATTCTATAAGTCTCTAGCTGTGTCGTTCTCGATAAAAGCATTGGATATGTAATCCTGATGATTTCTAATAAGAATGAAACGCGTAGGTTACTTCCCTTGCTTTTATCGAGAATCTCAAATTGTAATACGTGACGTATTCTATTCTATAGCGATTGGGTCTTCAAAATGTTTGTTATAAACATACAGAATATTTTCGAATATTCTATGTTTGTCTTCACATATATATCGCTATTTCAGAGCATTAAATCCAAATTCTAATTTCTGCCGGACCGGCTACCGCTCTTTCAAACCAGTTCCTGTACACAGCTAAGTATTCTCTAAGTCTCTAGCTGTGTCGTTCTCGATAAAAGCATTGGATATGTAATCCTGATGATTTCTAATAAGAATGAAACGCGTAGGTTACTTCCCTTGCTTTTATCGAGAATCTCAAATTGTAATACGTGACGTATTCTATTCTATAGCGATTGGGTCTTCAAAATGTTTGTTATAAACATACAGAATATTTTCGAATATTCTATGTTTGTCTTCACATATATATCGCTATTTCAGAGCATTAAATCCAAATTCTAATTTCTGCCGGACCGGCTACCGCTCTTTCAAACCAGTTCCTGTACACAGCTAAGTATTCTATAAGTCTCTAGCTGTGTCGTTCTCGATAAAAGCATTGGATATGTAATCCTGATGATTTCTAATAAGAATGAAACGCGTAGGTTACTTCCCTTGCTTTTATCGAGAATCTCAAATTGTAATACGTGACGTATTCTATTCTATAGCGATTGGGTCTTCAAAATGTTTGTTATAAACATACAGAATATTTTCGAATATTCTATGTTTGTCTTCACATATATATCGCTATTTCAGAGCATTAAATCCAAATTCTAATTTCTGCCGGACCGGCTACCGCTCTTTCAAACCAGTTCCTGTACACAGCTAAGTATTCTCTAAGTCTCTAGCTGTGTCGTTCTCGACAAAAGCATTGGATATGTAATCCTGATGATTTCTAATAAGAATGAAACGCGTAGGTTACTTCCCTTGCTTTTATCGAGAATCTCAAATTGTAATACGTGACGTATTCTATTCTATAGCGATTGGGTCTTCAAAATGTTTGTTATAAACATACAGAATATTTTCGAATATTCTATGTTTGTCTTCACATATATATCGCTATTTCAGAGCATTAAATCCAAATTCTAATTTCTGCCGGACCGGCTACCGCTCTTTCAAACCAGTTCCTGTACACAGCTAAGTATTCTATAAGTCTCTGGCTGTGTCGTTCTCGATAAAAGCATTGGATATGTAATCCTGATGATTTCTAATAAGAATGAAACGCGTAGGTTACTTCCCTTGCTTTTATCTAGAATCTCAAATTGTAATACGTGACGTATTCTATTCTATAGCGATTGGGTCTTCAAAATGTTTGTTATAAACATACAGAATATTTTCGAATATTCTATGTTTGTCTTCACATATATATCGCTATTTCAGAGCATTAAATCCAAATATATATATATATATATATATAGTAATAATAATATGTTTGAAGACTAAAATCCAAAGAGGGCTCAATAAGGATAAATATATATCAAATATATAAGAACCCTAGAGCAAATATTTATTAAAATAACATATTAAAGTTTAAGCAAAGAATCATTGCTTTCACTCTCAACGTTGAGGGTGAAAGCAGCGATTATTTGCTTAAACTTTAATCTGTTATTTTAATATATATATATATATATATATATATATATATGGAGAGAGAAATAAGTAAATTATTCTTCCACAGTTCTACACAAAATCCGAATACAAAAAACCTATACTAGCAGAACACAAAATGAAAATTACCCAATGAAATCAAATTTAAATTAAAACCCATCCACTATACAGGTAGAAAGAGCTTGAATTTCATCAAGCCATAATTGACGTCAATATACGGTTTCTATCGAGTTGTGTCTACGAAATATATGTGCCATACACACTGAAGTGAACTAAATACTTAATTATTATTATTATTATTATTATTGCTATTACTCTTTGAGTCTCAGTCATTGATGTTAGTTAACTGGAAAGTTTGTTGAAATGAATATCAAGCCACTACCTGCAGCCTCAGATATTCAGGACGATTCGGAGGGTTCTTGCTGTTCCCAGCAAGCATGCCTTTTGAAGCGTTCCAAAAAGCGTGAAGGGGCCAATTTTCTTTAACCATCCCTGGAAACTTTTTGAGATAGTCCATAGTGCGCCTATGACAATCGGGATCACTTTGACTTCATGGCAGTTCCAAATCCTTTTTACCTCCCACTTTAAGTCCTGGTATCGGTAAATTTTCTCCCTCTCCTAACCTTGCACTCTCGTGTCGAATGGGCAGGCCACATCCACAATCAGGCACGATCTTTTTTCTTTGTCCAAAACCACCAGGTCAGGTCTATTGTGTTCCAGTTTCTTGTTCGTCTGTATCCTAAAATCCCACAGCACCTTCACCTGATCGTTTTCTATCACCGCCTCTGGCTTATGCTCATACCACTTCTCAGAATGTGGTAAATTGTTTACTTTGCATAGGTACCAGTGGATCACGCTGCCCATCACATCATGTCTCCAGCCCTTATAGTGAGTCTGGGCTAGGTGTTTACACTCGGATACAATGTGAGCCACAGTCTCCTCTCTCTCTCCACAGATCCTGCACAGTGGGCTAGCCTCCTCCTTGTAAATGTGGTATTTCAACCACTTCGTTTTGAGAGCCTGCTCCTGCGCAGCCATTAACATTCCTTCTGTAGCCTTTTTAAGGTCTCCTCTTTTCAACCAGTTCCATGTCTGTGGATCTCTAAATTCAGTTCTCTCAAAGAAGGTACTATGAAGGTATTTTTCCTGAAGGCTGCTCTTTCTCCTTGATGTTATTTCCTCCTTGGACATCCCCTGGCCTATTGTCCCCTCCTTCAGTACAGTTCTGAGCATTGGCTCCTTACTATCAGTCACGTATTTGTGTAGGTTGTTTTTCTCCATCTGAACACAGTCCTCTATGCTGATAAGACCTCTTCCACCCTCAGATCTCCTTAAGTAGACTCCATCGACATCACTCCACTTGCGGAACATGTTGTAGATAGTCTATAGCTTCCTAGTCTTCTTATCCATTTCTTTTTGTTCAGCAACATTCCATCTCAGAATTCCCGCACTGTACCTAATAATAGACACAGCTCGGGAATTCACTGCACTTATGGCATTCCTACTGTTCAGATGTGACTTTAATACGCTCCTTACTCTCCGAAGGTATTCAGTTCTTAACAATTCCTTCATTTTTTTGTTCTTGATGTCATCAGCCTCCAGAACGCGCAAATCCTTCCTCAGAGTCAATTTCCTTTATCATCTCACCTGTTGGTACCTGGATTCCGTTACTTCTGCTCAACTTACCCCTCCTCATCACAATGACTCCACACTTACTAATACCAAATTGCATACATATATCATTGCTGAAAATACGGACAGTGTCAACAAGCACATCCAACTCCTTCTCACTCTTCCCGAAGAGCTTAAGTTCGTCCATGAAGAGGTGGTGATTGATGGTAAGCCCTCCCTTTCCCAACCTGTATCCTGCTCTCACTTTTCGCAGTACACTGGTCAGAGGCATAAGTGCAAGGACAAACAACAGAGGGGACAGACTATTTCCCTGGAAGATACCTCTCTTGATCTTCACGCTTCCCAAGGATTCTCCAGTTGATGTTAACTCTGTTTCCCAGGACTTCATACTTTTGCCCAACAACTGTCTGATGTTATCTGCCACCTTGAAGATCTCCAGGCTTTTGGTGATCCAAGAATGAGGCACCATGTCAAATGCCTTTTTGTAGTCTATCCATCCCATGGCAAGACCAGTGTGTCTCCTCTTGCAATTCCTCATTACCATCTTATCAATAAGTAACTGGTCCTTTGTACCACGTGACTTCTTTCGGCATCCTTTCTGTTCGTCCGGTAACAAGTTGTTTGTGTGGAGGTGATGGTAGATTTCCTCAGAAATAATGGTTGTCAACAGTTTCCACATTACGGACAGACATGTGATAGGTCTATAGTTGGTAACATCATTACCCTTGATTCGGTCTTTCATTATCAGAACTGTGGTACCCTTTGTCAACCACTCTGGTACCTCACCTGACATCAAGCAGTCATTGAACATGGTTGTCAGTTTCGGGTGGAGGGATGTTATATTTTTAATCCAATACCCCTGCACAACATCTGGGCCTGGTGATTTCCAGTTGGTTAGTTTTTTGGCCTGCCCCTTAAGAGTTTCAACAGTGATACTCAAATCAGTTTGTTGGTGTGCCTGTTCACTGATCTCCTTCTGTACTGTCTCAATCCACACTGCCTGGTCATTATGTTTAACCATCCTGCTCCCATATTCCTCTCCAGAATGTTTTAGTTTGTTCCGCCGCAGGGATCAAGTCGTTGCCTCTTTCTTTCCCTTCAAGCTGTCCAAACAACATCTTCTGGTTGTTGTCGAACATGCGGTTCTGTCTATACTGACTGACTCTGTTCTCGTATCGCCTGATTTTTGCACTCTTTGCTACAATGCGTTGCTTCAGTTCCTCTATGATAATATTTAGCTTTTTCCTCCTAGTTTTGTATTTTATTTCCAGTCTATTTTTAGTGTCTATGTTTTTTAGTGTCCCATTCAGTAGGGACTCAAGCTTTCCAATGTCATTTCTCATTTCCCTGATTTGACCACTCAGTCGTTTCTTCCACCAATGTTCTGCTCTTTCTTGTCTGTTGTTTCCTCTCGCTTTTATACCAAGTAGTTTCCTCACCGTATTTGCTGTTGGTTTGAGGATATTGTTGCACTGGTGAAGGCTCCTCGCCTCAAGATATGGGATGACTTTGTTTACCTTAGCTGTTGTTTCTTTTAATTTTTTCCTGTCTACAAATCTTAGGTTCATAGGTCTCCCGCTATCATTGTTCAATTCATCTACCACTAAGTCTAGGATATCAACCAAATCTTGTCCTAGCCCGTCAGCATTCATCTCCTCAGTGGCCTATCTCTGTTCCAGGTACTATTTATTTCAGCATTCAGATCATTGTCTGCTTCGGGTGGTTCCTCCGTTCTCTCGACCTCTTCACCTTCATTTCCCACTGGCTCGTTTGCCTGACATACTCCACTCTCCATCTCCAAGCTAATCTCTCTGCTCAGTTCCTCCAGTTCCACCTCGCTTATCCACCCATTAGTTCTTATTACCGGAGCCTGCCCGGCCAATTTTTGTTCATCTAATTTAAATAGACCAATCTCGTTCCAGATGTTATGCATCCGTTTCCTATAGCCTTTCTCCTTGTGGTTACTCTTCAGGTAACATTGCATAACAGTTCTATTCAATTCTTTCGTCCAGTTGATTCTGGTGCCTTTCCTTCTTCTTCTTCCTCCGACACCAGCAGTATTTGGTTGACAGCCAGGTCCCTGCTGCTGAGCCAGGGAGCACCTGTTGGATGAGAGTCTGTCACATGACATTTTAGTCTCCATTTCACCGTTATTCGAACTGTTTAGGTTCGACATTTAAACACTCTTATCGAGGATTGGCGAATGGTTACATAACCACCGGTGAATTCATCGTCTCCGGTAGTTTCGTCACTCCACGTGACCTTTGTGTGGCATTATCACGCTGTAGACGAACACAAATAAACAAACAAACAAACAGGCAGAAAAAAAACCCCAAAATGAATAAGCATAAGTTTCATTGTAATGTAGTGTTTGAATGTCTGACTTAGTTTTTCCCTTCCCTTCTCTGTCCGTATGTTTGTTTTTCTCTTCATTCTTATTTTCTTTACGTTTTTCGTTGTTGCTGTGCTGCTTTTATTTTTATTTATTTTTTTTTTTATTTGACCGGGTCATCAATTCAGTCTATTTATATATTTTGATGCCTTCCTCTTTTAGTGAGAATTCTACAATGTAGCAGGGGCTAGCGGGAGAGAATAGCGGCGGTAGTGATAATGAGGCAGTGGTGGTGGTGGTGGCGGTGCTGTGCTAGCAGCAACTAGCAGGAGGTAGTGGGAGAGAATAGCGGCGGCAGCGATAATGAGGCAGTGGTGGTGGTGATGTGGTCGTATTACTGTAGTGATGGTGTTGAAGTTGGAGTAGAATTATTATTATTATTATTATTACAGTTGCATTTATCTTGCTTTATGTTCATACGAGTTATCACCAAGTCACAACCAGTGACCTCAAGAGACAACAAGGTCCGCCATGTTCAAGAAAGAACATACATACTCACACATGCATCTTTAGTGTTTAGACTTGTGATGTACTTATATTGACAGAATCTTCCTTAGTATATGGGCAGTTCCCATTAGTACTATCTTTTGTATTTCTCCTATACGCGGGTTTCCTGGGATTTGCGATAAGTAATCATTAGACCCCTTAGGTATCATTCCCAGAGCGCTTACAACCACTGGTATTGTTTTAGTTCTCAATTTCCACATTTTTCCAATTTCTATCTCCAGGTCCTTATACTTGCTCAATTTTTCAAATGTTTTTATAAATACATTCTTGTCTATTGGAACAGACATATCAATTAGCAGGCATACCCTCTTTTTAAAGTCCTTCAATATTATATCAGGTCTATTTGTATCTAGTTTTCGGTCTGTTTGGATGCTAAAGTTCCACAAGATTATTATTATTATTATTATTGAATGCCATGGTTGACGAAGGCTCGGCTCTGTAGGGTATAGTCATTTTTAACCGTTAAAACAATTGTAAATTGTTTAAAACTTGAACCAAATTGTTGATAAAGACACCCTCCTCCTCGTGAGAGGGGTCTTTCTGTCCGTTATTTGGCCCTTCGGGGTTAAATAACCAGTTATTGGGGTTTTGTACCCAATATTCATTTTAAACAAAAAAACAACATGGCTACGAAAAAGAAATTTCATACGTCACTCCCACTCATTCCGTCTTCTTCTTCCTCAATCATCACTACAGCAGAGAGGAGATTGTCTCTCTCCCTCCCTTCTTTAAATGTGTCTCTCTCCCTCCCTTCTCTTTCGCAAGTGACGAAAGAAAAGAAAAGTCTCGTGCAAAGCGTGCAAGGTTTCTCCACGACGACGACGACAGCGACGAAACAGGTGTGCGGGAAATACGAAAACCCAGTTCATTCGTCTGACGTCAGGAATAATAGCAGTAGCAGCCGTAATAACAACAGCAACAGTGACAATGAAAACAACAGTAGCAGCCGCAACAGCATCACCAGCAGCATAAACAACAACAGCATTAGCAGCAGCAACACCAACAACAACCACAGCAACAGCGGCGGAGGCAGTAGTCGTAGTACCTGCAGCAACAACAAAAGTACCAGCAGCTCTGACGACAACAACAACAATAGCAGCAAAGAAAAACCAATCTCATTTGCAAGCATTGCGAAAAACTTGGAAACAATCCTCATAACAAATGAGGAATTAGAGGAAGCGAAGAAGATGGTGACAAAGAATGGACACCGAGCAATCTGCAAGGCAGCGGAAAAATTTTTCGAAACCCAACAGCACTGTACGGTCACGTACCGTACAGTAAGTACAAAATCCCGTAGGGTGGAAAGAGCCACAGAGGCTCAGATACAAAAAGCCTTGGGGTTTGTGTGGCAGCGGAAAACGCACATCACCCGAGGCAAAAAATATGCCACCGTAGACGTACTTTTTGCCACACCCCAGGAGGCAAAGGCCCAATCAGTAGTGACCCTAAGGAGCGAGGAAATGGTGTTGGTGCCCTCCTACTGCGGGCAAAAAATTGTGAGGGTCAAACTGACCCACGTCCCCCCCCGGAATGGCCCCTTCTTGGCTGGCCACGTCTGTCCTCGTCGGAATCGAGGACAAAACAACTGTACTGCAAGTACAGAAAAAAGTAAGATAAGATTGGGTCGGCACCTCCATTGAGATGCTAATCCAAACCAACCAGGAGTGCATCGAAGCTATCCCGGATGTGATAGACTTCGATAACGGCACTCAACTGCCCATAAGTGTTGAGGGCAAACGCCCGAAATGCTTTCGCTGTGGATCGAAGACTCACCCCAGGGCCTTCTGCAACGAGAAGACCCTGAGAAAGGAGAAAACCCCCCTCCTTCCGAATCCGGCTCCACGGCTACCAGCAACAGGACAAGCGGCAACCAGGAACGATAGGTCCGTGGCACCCATACCCACGCCACGGAAATCAAAAACAGCAGCAGCAGTGGAAATATTAACAACAACAACAGCAATACCAAATGCAGCTGCAACAGAGACTCCAGTGCAAAGATCACCAACAACAACAACAAGTGAAAGAGTGGAGCTGGTACCCCTCCCCGACCTCACAGAATCAGACATGGAGTGTGAGGTGGGAGAGGGATGGCAAAACGTCGTAAGAAGGCACAAATGCAGAAGCAGCGCATCGTCGCCTTTGAAAAGGGAGGAAAGAAATGAGAAAAGGGTAAAGTCTACTGCAAAGAGACCCACAGCAGAAACACCACCAACACCATCACCGCCCACACTAGCACCACCATCACCACCGGCGACAACCCCACCGCCAACAACACCTTCAACACCACCACCACAAGCACCAACATCGCAAACACAACAACAAAACACACACACCCAGCAACAACGACAAGAAAATAGCAGAACCACACCCCACCCCCAGAAAAACAAATGCACAACAAGAAACTAATGACTTACATAATTGAACACACAGACATTTCACAACAGGACTACATAATACCAGCACCAATCAAAACGCCAACTAACATAACACTGCTAAAAATAGCACAGAAACAATACACAAACATTAAAACGAAATTCACCAACGCCGTTGGTGATTTCAGGGACCTAGGAGGAACCATCAATCGAAGAGTATATTCAGACATTCTCTTAGAAGAGCCGACGACCAGCCGAAGGGACGATTCAACGGTCCCTTCACCAGACGATCAAGTGAAAAGGGATGTAAAAAACCATCCCTCCTCTACCAAAAGTACGGTAAGTGGTCTTTCCCATCTTTTCCACTCTATTTTAAACATGACCTCACTCAGAATAGGCAGCATAAATGCGCGTGGCTTGGGTCGTCATGGAAGCAGGGTCACCTGCTCAACGACCTCAGGTCACTAAACATAGATGTAGTGGCCATCAGCGAGACCAGAATCTCCGAAGCACGGGCCTTCGCACCGATCTTCGGCGGCTACGATGTGTACGCATCTCCCAGCCGTCCTGGATCGGGTGGAGGAGTTGCTGTGCTTTTTCGGAGAGGTTTGGATCTCGCCATACGGGCCATCTTCCTGGACCCAGAGTGTAAGCTGGTGGTGCTGGACGTGACCAGCGGAGACGGGCAAGCTTTCAGGCTAGTGGCCGTCTATGCCCCGACAGGAGCAGGGCGGCCTGATTTCTTCCGGCGTCTGGAGACCTTTCTTGGAACGTCCCGCTCTTTAGTGTTAGTGGGCGACTGGAACGGGATCTTAGATGCACGCTGGGACTGTGTGGGATTAGCGGATAGGGGTGGAGGGTGCAAGAGCCTCACCAACCTGCTCAGGCGTTTTGAACTGTCTGACAGCTACCGATTGGATTTCCCGAATGTGCCAATGTGGACTTGGACAAATCGCATAGGGTCATCCAGATCATATCTAGATAGAGTATTTTGTAGGGAAATAGATAGGTCTAGCATAGGCTGTCCACAATTCAAGATAGTCAGCTACACGGACCACAAATTCGTGATCTGTGTGCTTGACTTAGATAGGCTTCATAGACGAGGACCCGGCTACTGGAAGCTAAACGCGTCCTTACCAGCGCGCAAGGCCTACAGAGACCGGATTAGCGAACTAGTTAAGCGGGCGTTGACGGGGGCCATCGTCAACAACAAGTGGTGGTTTGCTCTGAAAAGAGCGATTAGAATAGAATTGATTAGGTTTAGTAAGGCATTAGCAATAGAGAAAAATAGAGCAGAGGGAGAACTAGTTAGAAAATTAGACGAGGCGCTTAGAAAAGGCACTGCGACCGACGTGCTTGCGGCGAAATTGGCCCTTGACCAATTCTTCAATGCAAAGCACGAAGGCTGCGTTGTCAGAGCAAGGGTGCGTGCTCTCAGACACGAGGGGACGAAAGCCGTTCAAATGGCCCGAGTGGCGGAGGCGCGTCGTGGCAACAAAGCCACGATCCGGTCTTTGGTGGACCACGACGGGCGCATGCTACTCGATCCCGGGCAAATGTGTGAAGCTTTTCAGCGACACTTCGCTCAGCTGTTCAGGGGCAGCGGTGGGCCGGGTAGAGGGATGGACTTTAGTGTCTACCTCGACGGACTGCCGCGGCTCTCGGCCACTGAGGCGAAGTGTTGCGAAAAGCCGATAACAGCCGCTGAAGTACGGGAGGCAATGACTGGCTGCACAAGGGGTAAATCGCCTGGTTTGGATGGTCTGCCAAATGAACTTTACGTACAGATGCCAGACTTGTTCGGAGGCCTCTTGGCGGACGTCTACTGCAACTGGCAACGGAACGGGAGAATTCCCAGTTCTGTGAGCCGAGGAGCGGTGGCACTGCTGAGAAAGGATCCGAACAAGGGGGATAACATAGATAATTTTAGACCCATAACTCTGCTAAACACAGAGTTCAAGATTTTGGCCAAGGTGCTAGCAAAGAGGTTGGCGCTTGTCGTTGGTGGTCTGGTGGGAGAGGCGCAGACATGCGCCATTCCCGACAGATCCATCCACGACAACCTCCACCTCATGCGATACATCGTAGAGAGGGTAGCTAAGGAACCTGGCACGGGTGGGTCTTTGATCAATTTAGATCAGTCGAAAGCTTTCGATAGGGTCGACCATCGTTACCTAGCGGCAGTCCTGAGGGCGGCTGGCTTTGGGCCTGTCTTCAGAGGCTGGATCGCTGCCATGCACAGCGACATCTGCTCTGTGGTGAGAGTGAACGGTCACCTGTCGGAACCGTTCAACATCATGCGCTCGGTCCGCCAAGGATGACCCCTCTCGTCCCTCTTGTACGTATTGACTCTCGAGCCATTACTGCACAAACTGGAGACGTTGAGGGGAGTCCCGCGCGAACTAGGATGCGGAAGATCCGTGTCAGCATATGCGGACGATGTCACCGTAGTGGTGTCGAACGCCAAACACATCGAGGCGATCGGCACTACACTAAGAGAATACGAAGCGGTGACAGGAGCAATGATCAACCAGGAAAGTCAGTGGGCCTGCAGCTCGGCACCTGGAGAGGCAGGTCCATGCCGTCCAACAGCGTCGTCGGACGCTGGACGGGCGGACCGGTTAAATTGCTAGGGGTCTGGTTCGGTCCGGACCTCCATACGGACAAAAACTGGGACGAGGTGACGAGCAGGGTGGCTTCTCTCACCCAGAAATGGGCGGAGAGGAAGCTATCCCTGAAAGGTCGAGCGGAGGTGGCTAACGCGTACATCGCGTCTGTCATCTGCTACCGCCTGACCGTCGTACCTTGTCCTAAGCCTCGCCTGACTGCGCTGGAGCGTTTGCTCTTTCGCTTTTTGTGGAAGTGACGCGCTCCGATGGTCAGGCGGTCCATCTGTTGTCAACCCACGCTACGTGGAGGGCTGGACATGCCGTGGCTGATGATGTGCAGGCACGCGCTCAGGCTACGACATCTCCACCTCTTCCTCGACGGTGATCAGGTGTGGTCGCCGCTTGCTAGACACGTGTTTCCCCAGCTCGTCTCCGTGACGGAGCTGCAGTCCTGGGTCAAGCGAAGACCGAGAGGGAGCGCCTGGAGACTGGAATGACTTCAGGCGCTCACAGCCCTCGACCAATCGGGCAATCTGGTCGTTGGAAACTCCACGTCGGAGTTCTATAGAGGATTAGTGGAGGGGAAGAGCGACGACGTTCTTGGGGAAACTCTAGGCGTCGACGAATATCACTAGCCAATCTCTTCGGAAGAACTTTCTGGCAGGGGCCTATGGACAATTTCCAGAAATCTCTGGCCTGGCAGTGCTACCGAGGAGCCTTGCCAGTTCGGGATAAACTCTACAGGCATGGAAGTGCCGTCAACCGGGCATGTCCGAGATGCGCGCAGGGCGACGAAACCGTCCTGCACGCACTCGTCCAGTGTCCGAAAATTGCTGACTTG
>OZ024742.1:328017188-328022188 GCA_964016885.1 Eledone cirrhosa
ATATACATACATACATATATATATATACGGACACATAATCTTACTCACGTGTGTGTGCATACTAGATTTTCTGTGTGTGAATCAGTGAATGCGTGAAATTGCGGTAATATGTTTGGTCTTTGGTTTTGTCGCTACTTTCCTCAGTACCCCGTGGTGAAACCTCCGTGTTTCATCTCAGATTATAGAAGTACGTGCCGACCCTGTAATACCATAGATTATGATAGTGCAAGACACACACACACACATCAAAAATATCGTATAGAGGTAAGTCTATCATACCAGTCAGGCGTATGTTACTGTGATGTATCACCATTGAAACCATTCACTCATGCACACAGTCGTACATAACACATTGACACACATATATAGACTCCGACCCCTAACACGCACATTATAACAGGGTTTGCACTTCTTTATAAGCAGGCTCATCTGATATGATATTGGGCATTGAACTGAACATTATAGGTTTGGTGGTTGTGATGGTAGTGTTGGCTGTTGTAGTGGTAGTGGTGGTTGTGATGATAGTGTTGGCTGTTGTGGTAGTGGTAGTTGTGATGATAGTGTTGGCTGTTGTAGTGGTAGTGGTGGTTGTGCTAAAGTCGGTGAGGACGGTGGCTGTGGTGTTGGTGATAATGATGGTGTGCATGCTAACGAACGTGGTTGTGTTGTCGTTGGTGATAGCTGTCTTATCTGTGATAATGGTTATGGTAGTATTGTTGTTGTGGATGGTAGTGATGGTGATCGTATGAGTGGTCAGAGGTGGGGGTGGGTGATGGTTATATTTGTGGTGTATATAATGTTGGACCTAATGACAGTAAACTGTTATGGCACTGAAATTGTGTGTGTGTGGTGCTGTTAACATATAAATGCTTGATGGTGAAACTGGTGGTATTCTTCTTCTTCTTCTTCTTCTTCTTCTTCTTCTTCTTCTTCTTCTTCTTCTTCTTCTTCTTCTTCTTCTTCTTCTTCTTCTTCTTCTTCTTCTTCTTCTTCTTCTTCTTCTTCTTCTTCTTCTTCTTCTTCTTCTTCTTCTTCTTCTTCTTCTTCTTCTTCTTCTTCTTCTTCTTCTTCTTCTTCTTCTTCTTCTTCTTCTTCACAGACTCACGCACGCAAACCCAATATATATATATATATATACATATACACATATATATATATATATATATATATATATATATATATATATATATATATATATATATATTTATTAAAATTGCTCTATTGTTCTTATATATTTGATATATATTTATCCTTATCGAGCCCTCTTTGGATTTTAGTCTTCAAATTTATTATTATTACTATATACATATATATATATATATATATATATATATATATATATATATATATATACTACCGCAAAAATGTTTAGAATGATGGTTTAAAAAGGTGAGAGGTGAAACACATGAACACAGCATCTCTACTGCTTTGCTGTTTTTGTTTGAAAAGCTCCCCAGTCAGTCCCCAAAGAGGTGCATAACATTTCAGCCAAGAAAATATACGAAGAAAAAAATATGTAGGAACTCAGGAATTCTACTAAATACACACAAAACATATTAGGGTGAAATTACACTTAATGTTATCTAGCTTCTTTTTTTAACGTGTTTAGGGATTTCTAATTCAAGTAAAAAGCCAACAAATTTGGATAGATGTGTTCCGCCATGTTTAAATGCTTTTGAAACTCATAATGTCCGAAGAGTTCTTTATCACACTACCAGGAATAAAAGGGTCTCTATGCTGATGATGAAGAAATGTAATCATATGTTGTGTATGGTATACTAATTGTTGAATTAGAAACACCCACAACAAACTTATAGTCTGGCGAGAGAGAAGTTAACTTCACATCAGAAACCTGGCTAAAATATTTACAAAATCGGATGCCACTGCGTCAAACAACTGTCAAATGGTGATTTTAAATCAGATACCATATTTAAACTACTACCAAAGAAGCGGGATTTTCCGTCTAGCAAATTTTACTTACTCGGCATAGGTCAGCCCAACGACTCTTCATCACTTGATTTCTTGATCAATTGATGGTATTGTCATACAGAAGAATTGAACAACACAAATTCCCATAATTTACCATACAACCAGGCTTCCCTTCCCAGCTCGAGCCGGTGGGGCTGGATCGAGGGGACGGCAAAAGGTCAGATGGTATGACCATCTTCCCGTTGGCAAACCCCTCGTCTGGGATGCCACTTGCACCGACACTTTCTGCAGCCGCAACCTGGTGCAGTCTGCGACTGACTCAGGTTCTGCTGCACGTCGGGCTGAGGGGGCCAAACTCCTCAAATACCGGTCGCTTTCCGACAGGTTTGCGGTCGTACCCCTGGCAGTGGAGACTTCTGGTATCTCGGCCCCAAGGCTACCTCCTTACTCACCACAATAGGCGCTGAGCTGGCCAGCCGCAGGTGTGAGCCCCGCGAGTTGGAGTGGCTTTTCCAGCGCGTCTCCCTCGCCGTCCCCCGGGGAAACGCCTTCTCCATTCTGTCCGCCGGGGCTGTGGGTGGGCCCCATCGCGTACCGTTGTAGTTGTTGTAGAAGAAACAGGAAGACAACAACTGGAAAGTTTGATTTTCTTCCTTGTGATTGTTTGATGTTTATTTTATATATATTTACTAGCATTAAAGCCCGGCGTTGCTCGAGGTCATTAAGTTACCAAAGTTAGGTTGCACCACCCATTTTATGGCAGCACTTTTTTGTCTGCCAGGCAGTGGGTGAATGAATTGCAGACCTGGAAGCATGAGCTGCGCCAGCAGTGACAATTGTAGTTTCACCTATGGATATTATCTCTGTGCAAAAAAGTGTTGAAATTTATTGTTTCACAGTACTTGCGCAACACGCACGTAGACGATGCCAGCCGAACAACAGAGCTGTGATGGAGTTGTTCTGCATGGTTGTCTGTGTGTTTTCTAAATTTAAGACAGTAGGGAGGGTTGTGATATGAGGGAGAGTTAGCTGTTGTTTCTAGCTGGTTTATTGACCTCATAGAGGATATGTGTTTTCTAAATTTAAGACAGTAGGGAGTGGCGTGATATGGGGGAGAGTTAGCTGCTGTTTCTAGCAGGTTTAGTGACTTCATAGAAGATATGTTTTCTAAATTTAAGACAGTAGGGAGGGGTGTGGTTTGGGGGAGAGTTAGCTGCTGTTTCTAGCAGGTTTAGTAACCTCATAGAGGATTTGTGTTTTCTAAATTTAAGACAGTAGCGAGTGGTGTGATATGGGGGAGAGTTAGCTGCTGTTTCTAGCAGGTTTAGTGACCTCATAGAAGATGTTTTCTAAATTTAAGACAGTAGTGAGGGGTGTGGTTTGGGGGAGAGTTAGCTGCTGTTTCTAGCAGGTTTAGTGACCTCATAGATGATATTATTGTTTATCATTATCTATAAAAGGCAGATTGTTGTTGTTGTGTGTGTGCACATGTTCCATGTTTATACATTTGCACGATTTCAAACCGATTCGACTCAAAGTCTGTAAGAATCCACGTTCGTTGAGAGGTTTTAAAAAAGATTTATCGCTTGTTGTTGAATAAATATATCTGTTGCTTTTGAATAATTGTCGTTTCGTATGAAATGTAATAATTGTTTCTACTTTTTTGGCACAAGGCCAGCAATTACCCAGTACATTATTGGTACTTTATGTAATAATAAACGATCTCTCTCTCTCTCCCTCTCACTCTCTTCTCTCTCTCTCTTCGGCAATCACGCACGTTGTTTAATTGCTTTAAATGTTAATTAATAGTCGTGTATTTGTGGTTATAAATCCCGCACGTTGTCTAATTGCTTTAAATTTTTTTTTATCAATTTATGTGAGTGTGTGTTTGTATGTGTTTGTAAATAAATCATTAAGTTTGAAGCAACTAAAAGTTAGTGTGGTTATAAATCACGCACGGTGTTTAATTGCTTTAAATGTTTTTTTATCATTTTAAGTGAGTGTGTGTTTGTATGCGTTTGGAAATAAATCAGTAAGTTTGAAGTATAAAAGAGAAAGTAGCAAAATGTGTGGGTTGTAGATAGAGGTTAAAAGCAGATGATATGAGAGAGTAAAACGGACAGTATCACCATCAAGCTTGGAAAGAGAAAGTAGCAGAAAGTATGAAGTTGTATAGATTTTGAATGGTAATGGATAGAGTTTAGCACTTTAAATGAGAGAGATGAATCGTAAAATATTGAGTTTTATCTATTTTTTTGCGTAATTGTGGGTGAAATTGAAAAACGTATCTGTGCCAAGACGCAATCGAAGCTATTTCGAATACTGAATTGTAAATTTCAATTGAAGAAATTCTATATCGTAGATTTCTATAACAAAGGAGCATGTCCATACACTGAGCTTTATAGATTATGATATATATATATATATATATATACATATGTCAGATTATACATTACAAATGGAGGCGATACCCCGTCCACACCTAACAACTATACCATGACAACACACATGCTATTCCACGGTTGAGGCTACTGTCTTACTTGATAGAATCAACTCAACCACCCCACCCCCAACAACAAACACCACCACCGCCACCACTGCCACCACCACAAACCCCAACCACCACCAAATACACACATATGTATATATGTATGTGTGTGTGTCTGCAAAGCAGATCAATAATGGAGTCGTGTCCATGAAATTCTACGGGTGACACTGAGCCAGGCCTCTGTGAAACGCGCTTAACAGTTCGATACACAATAAACAAAAATAACTGTATGTAAACGAAACTTCATCGTTTTTTCTAATATATACACTCTGCAGTCTGTGTATCGACTGCTCTTTTTTGTAGTATCACCAGTAATTCACTGAATCATATGCACTATATATATATATAACTATATATATATATAACTATATAACTATATATATATATATATATATATATATATATATATATATATATATATATATATATATATATATATATATATATATATATATATATATATATATATATATATATTTTTTATTTATTAAAATAACAGATTAAAATTTAAGCAAAGAATCGC
>OZ024742.1:328032188-328204688 GCA_964016885.1 Eledone cirrhosa
TGTATATAAATATACACATTTTAAAAATGTAAACATGTAAACATGCTAGAAAATAAGAATTTTTCTGTAAATTAAAAATATATTAAACATATTTAATCCATTTTCTGACCTTTTGGGCCCTCATCCGAAGGTGTGTATATCATATAAGCAACTACAAGCAATCACAAATTTAAAGGGTTTTTATACCTATTTGATCATAGAAGTATTCTGAAATGGACGTACTAATTTGCATATAATTAGCGGTCATGCTGGTAGTTAAGATATATATTAGCCCTTTAATTACCGTATTTATAATGAAATATACTCTCTTTCAATTTATATATACAGAATTTTGAAATATTTACTCAAATTATTAATTATTTCGTTCCTAATATAACAACTAAAAATATAGCTCTTGTAAAATATCTAAAATATCAAAGGGAAGCCATTGTGAAGTTTTGTTTCAACTTAAATTTTTCTAATAACTATTTTAATTTAATGAGACGACATAGCAATGTGATACAATCTGAAAATTACAGTTTCTGACAGATGGAGGCGGATTTTGAACTCAAACGCACAGAAACACCGCAAACTCTGCCAATTCATTACATTGCGTCAATCTTTGATATCTCTAATACCCAAGGCCAACCCTATCATATATAAGCGGATAATTATCCTTAATTATCTAACTGTATTAAAAAGTTACTCATACATAATATCCTGAAAGGAATAAAGAGACAGAGAGTGAAACAGTGAGTATAGTAATATGAAGAAGAAGGTGAGAGCTGAGAAATGTTATTCACATATTCAGTGATGTGACACACTCATTGACCCTTCCGGGTGTATTTAATTGGTTTGTGTTATAAATGATAATTGGTAAATGTCTCATTAACGGAGTTTATACGGATTATTATATCTATGTATATCACATAAAGACATGTGTATACATATAAATATGCATATATGTACATATTTATATGTATACACAGACACACACATACACACACAAACATATACATATATGTATATATATATATATATATATATATATATATATATATATATATATATATATATATATATATATATATATATATAAATAAGTAAAAGGGGTATTTAATTAGTTGGAAGTCCGATATAGTTTCCATTTATTTAATATCATTGTATATATATCTATATACTTAATTCCCGTTCTCTGTGTGTGTGTAAAAGAGTTTCACTTGGAAAATATTCCATCGATCTCTGTCAAATTAAACACATAGCCAAAATAGGCTACCGTTTGTAACATCAAGAAAAAATTATTTCATAATGATTAATTTCGAGGTCACAAACTTCGATTTTATAATCTTATAGACTTTTGCACTAACAAATTCCATGACGGCCATAAAGAGAGAGAGAGCGTTCCTTTTACACACTTCTTAACTCTCCCCCTTCCACAACACGACGTTATGGGATTGTATGTGTATGTGCGTGTGCGTGTATATATGTGTGTGTATGTGTTTGTGTGTGTATGTGTGCGTGCATGTGTGTGTGTGTGTGTGTGTGTGTAATTTCCATAACGGCCAGAGAGAGAAGGATGTGTGAGAGGGAGATAGAAAGAGAGGAGTGAGAGAGAGAGAGTAAAATAAAGAAAGAGAGGAGTGTGTGTGACGCGAATATGATAAATACAGCGTTTATAATTTTAACTTACACTTCTTAACTCTCCCCCTTCCACAACGTCACGTCTTGGGATTGTGTGCGTATGTGTGTGTGTGTATGTGTGTGTGTATGTGTGTATGTGTGTGTATGTGTTTGTGTGTGTGTGTACATGATGGATGTTTTAAAATACACATTGTTCAACCGACACGGCTAACGATACATTTCTCTATGTTCACATTTTAATGACACATATCTGTAAATAAAACTTGCTCTTTTTGAATACCGTCTCATTTTTTTTTTTTATTGAAAGAGTTGATCAGGTAAAATTATCCTCCAAGTTAAACATACAACACGGAAATTGACCATTAACATTGCGGCCCTACCAAAAACTGACACCGTTCAATGGACGGGGGTCATTTGCTAGTATATATATATAACTATTATGCTATATATATATATATATATATATATATAACTATTATGCAATATATATATATATATATATATATATATATATATATATATATATACATGAAAAGTTATATTTAAAATTGTTGGGTTACAACTAGTAAATATTTATAACTGATATAAAAGCACTCGACAAATATTTGGAGTATATTTACAATATTAAATAAATGGAAACTATATTTATAAAACCATATTTATTTCATTATATATATTTCAGGGATATCATATTAACAATATGCTATGCCTTCCTCAGACAAAATACAATATAAACAGTTTTATAGATAAATAGATTCGACATACCGTAATAACATCGACTTGCATTTGAAGAGGTTGATATGGCAGTCATATCAACCTCTTCAAATGCAAGTCGATGTTATTACGGTATGTCGAATCTATTTATCTATAAAACTGTTTATATTGTATTTTGTCTGAGGAAGGCATAGCATATTGTTAATATGATATCCCTGAAATATATATAATGAAATAAATATGGTTTTATAAATATAGTTTCCATTTATTTAATATTGTATATATATATATATATATATATATATATATATATATATATATATATATATATATATATATATAACTATTATGCTATTTGTGTAGCAATATAAAAATACGGTAATATAACAGAAATTCAACATGTATATTGTTAAGGATACATTGTTTGTTTTGATATTGTTGCAGTTGGGCGTATAATCTGAACGATTACATGACTTACACCGAGGATAAACAATACACTGTATATATTGCTGAATCGTGTAAATAAATACAATTTAATATTGGAGTAACTGAAACAATATAGTTGATTCATTATATACGTTTCATGAGGTTAGTTCTCACCGCAGCAGGTTTGTGTCTAGATCTATACTTCTATTTTTGTAAGGTCTATCTATTCATATATTTCTGTCCATTTCTCTATCTTCCCAGAAACACACACTCACTCCCCCTTTCAATATATATATATATATATATATATATATATATATATATATATATATATATATATATATATATATATATATATATATATATATATATATATATATATATATATATTCTCTAAATGTCCTTCCACCCCTTCTCTACACACCCTCGGAACTCTCTTCCTACCCAATTTTCTCCTGAAGAAGGGCTTATGCCCGAAACGCCTCTCCCCCCACTCTCAAGAGCATGAACCTAATAAACCTTTATTTGTCTGACTCTCTGTTTTTGTTCCCGTTCAAATTTTCACTATGTATATATATATATATATATATATATATATATATATATATATATATATATATATATATGTCTGTCCCTCTCTATATATATACATTCAATGATATAACAGGACACATAAGCTATCTGTAAGTTGTTGTAATATGTAGAAAAACGATTTTGTTTTTTGCTAAGCTTAAATATTGTTTTATACGCATAATACACACTGGCTGTCAATTACTGCTAGTCTTACATGCACATATGGTTTCAAAGACTACTAAATGCATATCAACTCGCATACATACATTTACAAATAAGTTCATTGAATTCCGTAATTTACAAATAAGTTCATTGGAATTACTTATGAATTCATACACACATCTACATGCACAGACAATTGCAGCCACTTCAATATCTTTAATACCTAGATACATTTATACATATATGCGACCACATATCCAAACACAGAGGAGAGTGATCAAATTATGTATTTATGTGTACATGCGCATGTGTGTGATTGTGTGTGTGTGTGTGGTGGGTAGAGAAACAGAGAGCAGAAGAAAGAAAGAGACCAAGAGAGAGATAGGGGTGACAATTAAATCGAGTTAAAATGAAGAGATTTAAAGAGTGATTGAAGGTAACTGATAATTATTGTATCTTACAAGGCAAGATATCAACATTCTATTTTCTCATCTAAAGAGAGTGCTCTCCAACTTTCTCACTCACCCTCCATTAGATCTTTCTGCCATTCCTCATTTCCTTTAATAAATCTAACATTTTAATCTCAAAGGCAGCTCGAAATCTGAACTGTTCATGGATAAATTTTGAATTGATATGTATCCCTGTATCAAATTTTGTCAAGATTCATGGTGAAGGGTATTGAGGATTAATGAGTGTTGGTGAATTAATGTATACGAAACTGTGCCAAAACGTGATTAAAATGTGGGTCGACTAGTGGTTCATGAATAAAAGCGTGGATAAAATGGTAAGTGGAAGGCAAAAAAGAGGATTTTAAATAAAGCCATGGGTAAAATGGTGACTTGTGGGAAAATAGTGGACAGTGTGTAAAATGGTGGGTAAAATATGCATAGAATATTAGATGGCTGGAAACCTGGAGAGTACAATGGGTTAGTTCGTAGGTAAAATCCTGGGTAGGTTAATAGGCTAGAAATAGTTCGTGGGTCGAATTTCGCTGGTGTTTCTGCCGCGTTTTTCTATCTTCACTGTTTCTTTATCCGAATTGTTCAACTATTGTTTATGATATAAAGTTATATCTTTATATATACAATATAGAGGGGGCCGAGACTGCGAAAATGGGTATATAAATTTACACATATTTAGGATATAGTCATGTAAACATGAAGAATATACCAATTTTGCCGTAAATTGAAAAAAATATATAAACACCTGTGATTGATTTTTTTAAACCTGTGTTCAGATCGAATTATTTTTATCATCTAAACAACGACAAATCGATTAAAGGTGTTACTAATTTTCCTCATTTTACATATCTATATACTAAATATGTGCAAATTTATATGAGTTTACGCAATCTCGGTTAACTCAACACTTTATATATACTCAATATTCTATACGGCGGTTGCTTAGCTCACAATTTTAATATATGATAATTATAAATGTATGCTTCACCCAAAAGCAACATTTTTACATTTCGGATTTCACCAACACTTTGTATTATATAATTCAGATTCCTTCATTCTGCTTTCCTTTATTTAAATAGGATGTAATTTTATAGTTTTAATTAATATCTATCTTTGAATTTCTCAGCCACGAGTCACTTGTTTTTAGATGTATTAACATATGTACCATGAAACACATTGGTATCTATTATATACGCACATGCAAATACACATCTATCTATCTGTCTATCTCTCTCACTCTATATATATATATGTGTTTGAGTGCATACACACACACACACAGATATATATATATATATATATATATATATATAAATAAATACAATATCGGAGAAAGCTTTTAGCGATACTCCGGCCAAATTCCAACTCACTCAACAAACATTAGGAAATAAGTGATTATATTCCCAATTATGTGTTCGGGGTGCTAACTAAAAGTATTGCGTGGAAAATTGGCTGTATTATTTCAAATGAGACATATCTAATATATCTCTTCCCAGATGGACGTCTCGTTTTATTATAGGACTCCTACAATTTGGGTGAAATTATACCAATTTATGTAGGAGCTTGTATACCATCAATAGATATATATTCATATATATTCATATATATATATATTCATATATATATATATATATATATATATATATATATATATATATATATATATATATATATATATATATATATATACGATGTGCGTTTCTGGCTAAGGGTCCCTTCTTTATTATCGGACGGAACCCGTTGAGAAAGCTCTTCCGCGTCCAGTCCTTCTCTAGAAGTCTTATATATTTTTTATGTGGGCTGATAGTGAATGGATTAAGGAATTGCAGAAACCCAAGAAGCTAGATTTAACACCATTCTAGCGGGTCCGGGTAAGTTTTTTTACATTCATTTAATTTATCGATTTATTGATATTTTATTTGAGTGACCCGAATCTTCCTGGTCGTTCTTTTTCGGCTGTACGGGTGATTTTAGGCATAATCTGTATGTGTTGGTAATTTAACGATGGTTATAGCTCTGGTTTATCCAAATTATTGAGCCCTCTGCCACACATATCGGATATTGTTTATCGTTAATCCGTGAGCTGTTTTTCCGATTCTCGATTATTCTACTATATATATATATATATATATATATATATATATATATATATATATATATATATATATATATATGTATATATAAACATGTATGTATGAGTGTGTGTGTGTATGTGTGTTTATATATAGATATATAACGAAATGTGGTAAGGAACCAGGTGGACCATAACGCACTAAAGTACTCAATACTTAGGGTAGTAGAGTGGGTAATAGGAACGAGTAGGACCCCGACGGCTGAGCTCAAGCCGTTTCGACGGCTAAGTCCAGAATTAGCCGTCGAAACGGCTTGAGCTCAGCCGTCGGGGTCCTACTCGTTCCTATATATATATATATATATATATATATATATATATATAAATATATATATATATATATATATAATGAGTATGTGTGAAAGAGGATAAGGGGATGTCTTCTGATAATCAACAATTTCCTCGTGAACACGAAAACATTTCTCTTCGGTGTGAATTTGATTTTAATTGATCTATTTTATATTTATGATTAAGTTAGATGGGCTCTTGAAATAAATTCAATATTTTCAAAATTGTGACATTTCGTTCCTGGAGAAATTATTATGTAGCTTTATCCACAATCGTCAAATATACGTTGTGTTCGATCATAAATATTTATTATTTAATTACCTCGCCTAACGTGGGCGCGTTATATTAATTATTCTGACCATTTCATCGTCTATATTCTTTGGCAGTATCGGTAGAGGGTCGGATGCCATGCTTTCCAGCATAGTTACGTCCCTTAACGATCTGAGTTCAAATTCCGCTGAGGTTGACTTTGCCTTTCATCCTTACGGGGTCGATAATATAAAGTACCAGTAATGCACTGGATAATTGCTGGCCTTGTGCCAAAAAGTAGAAAATTATATTTAGCATTAATATAACAATATTCCTTCTTAGACTTAATCCTATGTGTACTGCGAATGAAACACCTACCCAGTCAGATGAACTGGGGTGATAAGACGAAATCTGAAACCACCGGTTTAGATTACACTGACTCAGTGACAACTATGAATGGGCAAATGTGCCTGGAACAGTTGAAGGACAAAGTTGAAATATGATCATCCACGACGGTGCTTCAGGTAACATTTAAAAGATTACGGTCACATCGCATGAGCGGTCTGGAAATAACCCTGACCTGAATCCCATTATAAATTTGTGGGATTTAAATGAACAACAAATAACCACCAAACGAAAAAACACTCAGTAGATGCTACGAAGGACTTCGAGTAAGAAATCTCGCTAGAATATTAATGGGTTCTTACATCCAGTATGTTCTTAAGTGAGTTTTTAATTTATTTTCATTTTATAGTGTGTTACATTCATTTTTGTTAACATAGGTCGTGGTCTTAAACATGTAGTCGCTAATGTACATAGAAAGATAGAGATATACGCATGTTGTTGCTCTACTACTGATACCCTTAAGCGTGGATATGTCTTGTCAACACTGTGAGAACAAGAGAAAACGATATGGACAAAGATTTGAAAACACATACATGCATGAATTACTACTTCCCAAACAAATTTAGTACATAGTAAATGTTTCTGATCATGTCTTTTAAAATTATTTGTGGATTGGCAGCATCGGTAGAGGGTCGGACGCCATGCTTTGCAGCACAGGTAAATCCCTTTTGTGGACTGAGTTCAAATCCCGTCGAGGTTAACTTTGCCTTTCATCCTTACGGGGTCGATAAAATAAAGTACCAGTAATGTACTGGGTAATTGCTGGCCTTGTGCCACAAGTAGAAACAATTATTATTAATATTATTGGCGGTGGATTGGCAGTATCGGACGCCATGCTTTGACGCATAGAGTTACGGCCGTTTCTATTCTGAGTTTAAATCACGCCAAGGTTAACAATGCCTTTCACCCTTACGGAGTCGATAAAATAAAGTACCAGTAATGCACTGGGTAGGTGCTGGCCTTGTGCCAAAAGTAGAAACAATCATTCTTAATATTATTCATAACACTTTTGTTCTCACAGATGTTATACCATCACTATACTAAAAGAGCGAGCCATAGCCAATGGCCAAAGATCGTTTGGGTCATTCCTTCTACAACTTTCCAACACCCTTCTTAGAATTCTTCATGTTCCCAGTTAAGCTGTTTTCTGCAACAATCTCAACCTTTGTGTAAGTTCGAGGAAACATTTATTATACCATAGGGTCTCTAAAACATGTTTTATACAGTTCTGCAATCGCCTACGAAAGCTGAAAGCTTTTTACTTACTCCATTATCTCGCACTGCGTAGTTAAAGTTTGCATATCATCAGAGAAATTCGCTAGAAAATGAAGTGGATGAAGTCTTGCTTATATAACATATTATGTACATGCACAGATACCTCATCGATGTATCTATGGTCAAATACACTATACAATTTACATACAAATTTAAACAAATATACAAACATACATGCATGAGAACTATACATCTGTGTACAAGTTGAAGTGGGGATAATCAAACCTGAAATGAGTCAAAAGATTGTGTTAATGTGTTATTAGAAGAAATGGGAGTTGCGACAAGTAGAGAAGTATATTTTGTAATTGGTCAGTTACTGCCCGTTGTGAGATGTAGTTTACAAGGGGTGTGAGCCTGTTAAAATAATTAGGAAAGAGAATGTATTTAGGAAAAGGCGAAAGTTAGTGCAATATACAAAATTTATGGGAAATGAACAAATGGTGTGGAAAGATTATAGAGAGATATCACAGTTGATATCTATAATTTAGGTTGGTTAATGGCGCCAAGTGAGATGAGGAGAGAGAGAGAGAGAGAGAGAGAGAGAGAGAGAGAGAGAGAGAGAGAGAGAGAGAGAGAGAGAGAGTTATATTGTTGACAAGTTGAAATAAAGAGCTGTAATAAAAGTGAGTTAATGTGGATGTGTATGGTTGCTGGAATTATCATGAATTTAGATGCAGAGATGTGGGATCGAATCTAATATAATTGTGATATTTGTTGGTGTATGCGCTGTATAATCTAAAGTTTTTGTGGAGCATACCTATGTAAGGTAATACGTCGTTGCGTCCAATATCTAAAATGTAATGTAGTTCAAGTTGTAGTATTAGTTGTGCTTGGGTGAGTATGAAAGTGACATGTGTATTACCTAGGCTAAAGTATTAGAATATATAAACTTATGTGGGTTAATCAGTGGTGTAGATGAAAGATTTTCTACATAAGGAATAGGAGAATATTGAGGAGTTTGCTAGAATGGGTGGTATTTTGGAAATGTTCTCAGAGTTCTATGCTGGCAATTATAAATCCTCTCATGTCTTAACAGATTTAAAAGACACTGCAATGGCTGCCTTAAAAGCAGTGCATTGTGCTTGAGGACCTTCGACACAAGTCATATGTGAAGCAGAAAGGCCAATTCATGCCAGCATATAAAAAAAGGAAAAGGTCTGATTCATGCAAGGTTTAACAATTTTTTTCCAGTCATAATATCCAATACTTCTGAGGAGCAAATTTCGGAACACAGTCTTTCCGTGTAATACGGCCTAGCATATCTTAAAAGGAACTCAAACTCTACCTTATTTTGTTTCGAATCCCAGATTTACTCCGCGCGGGTGCTGTTGATTTCCGCAGGTCCGGTATTTTGAAACACGCATTAGAAATTCTATTGCATGATAAATATTTCTTCCAATTTCAACAAATGATGTATAGATTTTTCCTAATACCTTGTTTATGTTATATTACTCCGTGGAATACTCCTTGGAACCTATCTACTATACTCGGTCTCCCATCACATATACGATATTTATGTTACATAATACCATCCACTACGTCGAGCACAACTAACTAACTGGTAAGGTTTTCTTCGTTTTTTTATTGTTACCTACACACACACACACACACACACACATATATATATATATATATGTAGGTAACAATAAAAAAACGAAGAAAACTTTATGTGTGTGTGTGTGTGTGTGTGTGTGTGTTCGCGCGCGCGCGCGTGTGTGTGTGCGCGTGTATATATATATTTGGGGTGTCCCCCAAAGATGTATACATACGTCAACTGCGTTCTAATAAATATTTCCTGTGCGTAATTAAGGTGTGTATACATTTTGGGGGGACACCCTATATATATATTTATATATATTATCGCACAAACAAAGATTACAACTGCTTTAAAAGTAAATTCCTTCATTTGATATCAATATTCAAAGAATGGGAGATAACTATTCCCCAAGGTATTTTGTATGTTGAAAAACACATTTCTTTTGACCGGTCATCAAGTACAAGGCCTTGATCTAGTCTAGAAACAAAGAGTGTTTTCGATCACCAGACCAACATATAGTTTCAATGATAATTTAGCTCGCAATCAGTAAATGTATGTGTGTATGTTTGTATGAATGTTTTTATGTAAGTAAGAAGTATGTATGTAGTTTGTATGTATGTATGCATGTATGTATGTATGTATGTATGTATGTATGTATGTATGTATGCATGTATGTATGTATGTATGCGTATACGTAGGTATGTATGTATGTTTGTTTGTGTGTATCTATTTATCTATCGATATATCTATGTGTTTATTTGCTTCGCAACCGACAGACCATAATCTGGTCCGCACATCTCTGTTCGGTTAACCTCATACTCTCTCTCTCTCTCTCCCCCTCTCTCTCTCTCTCTCTCTCTCTCTCTCTCTCTCTCTCTCTATATATATATATATATATATATATATATATATATATATATATATATATATATATATTTCGTTTCTGAATTTGTTTAGCAAGATTCTTTATCTGAAATCGTGTGTTGAAACCGATATTGTTATACTTTGGGAGGGTCATGTTGCCAATAAGAAACACACGCACCAGTTGCTTTCACTTCAATTTAATTTATTATATATTTATAAATTTACAAATTTATAAATTTCTGGTTGGTTGGTTGGTTCCACAACCAGATAGTTGTTTATATATATATAGTCATAGTTCTTTCGTCACACACTCTGTGACCTCTTCAGTGACTGGGGATTTCTTTCTTCGTTTCTGTGCCTTTCCTTTCTTCTATCCTACGCCATTTTGTTTGTGTGTGGGTTGCGTGCTCAGTTTGCGCATGCGCCACATCCGGGTGTCTGTGTGTGTTTGTGTTCATTTTTCTATTTTTCTATTTATATTTTTCTATTTGTTTATTTATTTATTTATTTATTGTTGGTTGGTTGTTTGTTCTATGTGTGTGTGTGTTTTCATTTTGTCTTGTGTGTGTTTTCATTTTGTGTGTGTTTTCAATTATAAGTTGTTTGTTCTATGTGTGTGTGTGTTTTCATTTTGTCCTTAATTGTAAGTTGTGATGTTGCTGTTCCACTCATATTTTCTATTTAATTTTGGTTTTAATTCTTTTATGCTTACTGCCTCTGTAATTTGCCTAAACATTGCGTCTTTCTTGTGTGTGGATTCTATTTTTATTTCTATGCTCTCTAATTTACCCCTGTGTTCTATCTTAGCATGTTGGTAGAGCACAGATGATTCTTTATTATCTTGGAGGTCTCGCCAGTGTTCATTTATTCGTTCCCCTATACTACGAGCTGTCTCACCTATGTACACTATATTTTTGTTTCTACATTGTCCTTCAGTACATCTTATGCTATATACTACATTTCTAGTTTTACAGTTAATATGGGGGCTTATTTTACAGGTTATACATTTCTTATCTATACATGAGGGTCTTTGGAACGGGTATGTCTTGCTAATAAGTGTTTTTACGGAGGTACCAGGTCTTTCTACTATCTTAATATTGAGATTATGTTTCTTTAGGGCCCTTCTAAATTTGTAGAGGTTGATATATATATATATATATATATATATATATATATCAACCTCTACAAATTTAAAGATAATGCCACCCACACCCAGCGCATCAGCAAGGAATCTCACTTTATTAACAAATACGGACCCCGTCTAAACACTATCTTAATATTGAGATTATGTTTCTTTAGGGCCCTTCTAAATTTGTAGAGGTTGATATATATATATATATATATATATATATATCAACCTCTACAAATTTAAAGATAATGCCACCCACACCCAGCGCATCAGCAAGGAATCTCACTTTATTAACAAATACGGACCCCGTCTAAACACTTCTCCCTAAGACGAACCCACAACATACACACGTCAACATACATACCTACATCAGCATACATCTCTATACACATATAAACACAATGACATACGTAAACACACATGTTCTATGGTGCAACACAAATATACACAAATTTGCATACCTTTTGATGTCTATAGATATAAACGTGCCGACACACACACCTAACATATACGCACACATGCATTGCACACTGATGGGCACATACATATTTGTACACAAGTATTCCAATACGGCAAGGCCTAATGGATTCCCCTTGCAGTACGTACAATCTGGACACTCACACACACCTTGGTCTTATGCCAATACCATATATCATTTCACACCTTTTATTATTAAGGTTTTTGATGTTCTATTGAGAGAATCGTTTTTACTGAAAATATCGAATAATGTACACCATTTTTACCGGTATCACAAAAATACTGGTCCACCCACACACACACACACACACACACACACATATATACACACACACATACATTAACATACGAAGAGACATATACACACACACACACACACACTTCTCCGTATAAGACAAGAGCTGAAAAATATCTTTTAACATGTTAAAATCCCCCCCACACACACGTACAGACACATTCATACTGACCGATCCCTCTACCACGAATTACTCTGCTACACACACACAGACACACACACACACACTTGTCTTAATAGGCATTTTGAACTGTTGACCTGTCAGCAGGCATCGGTTCGCACACACATCCCTGCTGACCATTATCACAACAACGAACCTCTTTACTACTACTACACACACACACACACACACGCACACACATATTTGTCTTAAAAGACTTATTTTTCAGTGACTTCTCAATCAGCCAAGACAAACCTACATTTGGCGCAAAATCAATTATTAACATTCACATGACCTCTACCGACCAATCAAAATTGTTTTGACCACAAGAATTTTTTCATACATCTGGAGCCACTTTTTTTTACATAAAACAGGTAGAATTTCTAAAACTAATCAGATTAGAGCAAACATCACGGGCGCTCTATCTCAAAATTATTTTTGAAAAGCATTAGAAATGCGCAACCGGTAAAACTTAAAACCAAAACTGAATACTAAACAATACTGGTACTAATTTTTACTTATTCCTAATTAAACTATTTTTCACTGGGAACAATTTGTCAGCATTTTCTTTTTCTTTTACCAATATATATGTATATATATATATATATATATATATATATATATATATATATATATATATATATATATATATATATATATATATATATATATATATATATATATATATATATATATATATATATTAAAAAGGTGGGGAAATGACATATTGAGGGATGTGGTTATACATACACTCTATCAGTAAAAGACAGGCAAATTGTTCATGCCTGGACTACTTTGTATTTCAACTGTACAACGATTTGATCTATTTTTACATAACAACAGTATCAGCAACAACAACTACAACACCATATATCTACTGTGGTACTCATATATCTAATGCACACAAGACATTCTTCCATCTTAAGCATACAATTCCACAGTTAATTCCTTCACTAGATTATCGAATATTTTCCAAAATATTTACAAAGAAATTGAAAAGATTTTATCTTTTAACTACTCTTTATTGTAAAATGTTACACGGTTGCTAGGATATCCATTTATGAAATAATTAATTGTTTCTACTTTTGGCACAAGGCCAGCAATTACCCAGTGCATTACTGGTACTTTGTTTTATCGACCCCGTAAGGATGAAATTAATGTGTGTAAAGTTGCTCCAGCATGGCCGCATCCAAATGATTGGAACTATAGGAATAGTAAAAGCATATTTCGTTTTAAACCAATAAGGGAAAGGCGTATATTTTCTCTTCTAATTTGCACTGATGAATTTCGAGGAAACGAAATGTTTTGGGATATATACAAATTGAATGATTAAGTTAAACTAATTATGTTGTTATATTTCTACAACAGACGAAGGTAAAATAAAACAAAAACCATTGACTATAACCAAAGAAAGAATAACTAGATAAATAGATCAATAGATTCTACATAGTAGTAATCCTATATTTCTCTTTCTCTCCCCCGATATCTCTTCGGCGGGAATTTATTATATTTATTATTTTACTGAATCACATAGATCCACGGATCTTGTGATAACTTTTAATGTTTGTAGCGATATAGTGATAAGTGATAAAGATCTTCGGGTTTAGGAAGTTGTTTCAAACAGGGAAATTAAACTTGGCGTAGTAAATCTATGAATCCTTATTAATTTTTCATCACTGCTAATTATGACAGTGAATTAAACCATGGTGGTCTACCTACAACATTGTGGACTTGGTAATTGATTATGGGTATTGATCCAGAATATACTGTGTGCTGGACCCCCGTCAGCTCACTGTTTATAAAAATAAAAATAACAACAACGAAAACCTAATGCTGGCGTGCATTTCTAATAGTTAATGTCAATATATAAAGTTTCATGAATTGCTTATGTATTACTTTTAGAATAAAGTTTTATTGAATAAAGCGAAATAGCAGTTCATTTTCTTAATTATTCCCATTTCTTAACAGTAAGGTAGTAAATTAGTGTATATAAGACTACAGTATCCGATGAATCCTTTTTCTGATGACAGCATGGTGAGAGTTGAGAGGGTTTTCACTTAAACCTCTAGGAGATTTTACATCGTAGCGTCTTCATCGTTGTTTCGTTTGTCTGGGTGGGAAAACAGAATGAAAGATTTTTTTTTATATATTACAGTGAAGATAACGAACAAGACTGAAACACGTGTCTGCGATTAAAACACTTATGGTTTATAATATTTTCATATATTTCTTCCTGGTGAACCGATAAACTCTTTATTAATAGAAAGATAAATAAAAAAGTATTTACTTGAAACAGTGAAAAATATTCTATAAGTAAAAAAAAATCTCCCCCAAAACATACATTAAATTCCGGTTCATATCTTTTTTTCTCCTAGGTACATGCTGTGTCTTTAAAAGGTTCAGCCTCACCGTGGCTCAGATCTTTGAGGACATGTGCTTGGATTTAGTAAAAGACGTGTAATTCATGAAAAAATACCTTCTTTTGAAAAAAATATTGGCTTGAATAATCTTGCGACTCTTCTTGACGCGTTTACTCAATGAATCCTCCGTAAGCATAGATGACAGCTTCAATACGAGGTCTGAAACGTTACCATCCCCAAATCAGATGACAACTATTTTAGAATTTGTGCTAGTTATGGCGGACTTCAGAGATTTAGGGTATTAATTGACTTCTCGCAAGTTTACGTCCCGTACGCAGGAGTGCTATGGATCTCCATCTGAATATCTACGAGGCCATATGTTTGGGAAGACATAGTCGGGGAGTTTGTATCTCATTCATTTCTAGGTCGTCTTGAGACAGCGCAGTCTCGTTGGTAGGTGTACAGACTTTTTCCTCACGTTCTCTATTGAAGGCCTCACCTCCTCTCCAAAATGTCCTTGTAGCAGCATTGACCCTTAAGCCTTAACGCAAGAAGCAGGGAGGTATGACATCTTCCTCTCTTCTCACGACTCACAGAATCATTAACGCTTCCCGAAGCTTTGTACGCTTGCCTTTTGGAACGTCTTTAGTGTCTCGGTATAACCATCTGTTATTCCATTAGTTTCATCTTTGTGTCCGGATCAAAGAGTTTCTCATCAGAGAAAAATCAAAGCATACCAAGAGAGCCCTGCATGGATCAGACTGTTTTTTTTTTTGTTTTTTTTTTGCTGGCATGAATTGGCCTTTCTGCATCACATATGAATTATATCGAAGGTCCTCATGCACAATGAACTGCTTTTAACGTAGCCATTACAGTGTCTTTTAATTTATTGAGTTAGCGTGATGTCTGTTATCAGTAATCTGGAAAGGAATGAAGATCAGATAAAAGTTAGATGATATTTAGAGCTATTAAAAAACATATACTCAGTTACATATATACAGACACACACATGTGTTCTTGTGTGTAGTGTATGTGTATGTGTGAATGCATGTATGTGTACATATATGATTATCTGTGATATTTTTTGTATCTATATTTATGATTATATCCTGTAACTTAGCGGTTCGACAAAAAGGCGATCGATGAAATAAGTACCACTCTTGAAACAATAACTATATTCGAGGATGATATGATCGTGTAAAATCCCTTTAAAGCCGTGCCCCACCATGTCAGAATAAGATTAAAAGAATAATATAATTGTTTCTACTTTTGGCACAAGGCCAGCAATTACCTCAGTGCATTACTGGTACTTTATTTTATCGACCCCGTAAGGATGAAAGGTAAAGTTAACCTCGGCGGGACGTAACTCTATGCTGGAAAGCATGGTGTCTGACCCTCTACCGATACTACCAATCCACCATTAAAAGAATAAAATAATAAATATATGACTTTTTTCTATGACTTTTTTCCTGTGATAATATTTCCTTTCACCTCCTCGTATCGCATATTAGGTTTCTTTTATAAATACGAGACTCTTTAGAAAGTAATTACACAAATTCCTTCGCGAGGCCGTTTCGTTGTTATTCTTCGGGTGCTTTTCTTGTTTTCGTTTTGTTTCCTTTACAACGGAAGTGGCGGTGTTAGATCAAAGGCAGCGAGGGGTCAGTGAAATCTATAACAACAGTTTAATTGTATGTATTAGAAGACAACAGGCGTTTGTTCCATTTAAGTAGAACTACAGGGGTTCTTCGGGTTATGGTTATGGTTAGGATAAATATATACATATGTGTGGAAAAATAAATAAACAATTATTACTTATATGCATGTATGTACGTATACACACGCAGACACACACACACATATATATATATATTTATATATATATGTTTATGTGTTTATATATATATATATATATATATATATATATATATATATATATATATATATGTATATGCATATATATGTATGTATATATATATATATATATATGTATATGCATATATATGTATGTATATATATATATATATATATATATATATATATATAAATATATATATATATATATATATATATATATATATATATACACACACACACACACACACATATATATATATATATATACACACATACACACCGATATAAATTTGAACACTTGTGTTCATAGACATTTTATTCGCATATAACATGACTTTCTATCTATCGATATATATATTCTTTCTCCTCTCTTTTTTTTTTTTTATATATCTCTATGGGACGTTATATGCATATTTTAATATACTGTGTGAAGGCACATGGCTGAGTGGTAAGAGAATTGGATTCACAATTGTGAGGTTGTATGTTCGATTCCTGGACTGGGCGATGTGTTATGTCCTTGAGCAAGACGTTTTTTTCATGTTGCTTCTTCTTCCTGGATTTGCGACCGATAGAAAGTATTAGCAATTGGAAAGACCAACGGAAACATTGTTACCCCGGTCCGATTTGACGAAAGGCGATCTTCAAATTTAGTATACTGTGTATTTATTTTATTATTTTTATATGTGTGTATATGTGTATGCGTATGTGTATGTATATATATGTGTGTGTATGTATAGAGAGTTATATATATATATGTTACGTGAATGCTTATGGATGTATGTATATGATTATAATTGTTTCTATTTTTGGCACAAGGCCAGCAATTATCCAGTGCATTACTGGTACTTTATTTTATTGACCCCGTAAGAATGAAAGGCAAAGTTAACCTCGACGGGATTACGAGAGGCTGCACACCTTGGAGACCTGCTGCGGATGGTGGGTACGGACCGACTCGAGAGCTGCGAATCGTTACGGACCCGGATTTTCCAGGGCCGCCGAGAGCGCACCGGACGCCGACCGAGACGCGGCGCTCTACAGTTACCATATCCGTATCTCGATTATAATGTTCATATCTGTGCATGTTTAGTACAAGATACATCTTTTAATGTATGACGTTATACGTATACTTTAGTATATTGTAGTTTTTTTTATAGATGTGTATGTATGTTTGTGTATGTATATATATATATATGTGTGTGTATATATATATATATATATATGTATATATGTGTATGTGTATATATATATATATATATATATATATATATATATATATATATATATATATATATATATATATATATATATATATATATATGTATATATATATATATATGCGTATATGTGTATGTGTGTGTGTATATATATATATATAATAAATACATTATACAATTATCAATGTTGTGTTCAAATCATTTAATAGCTGACAATCGTTTCTTCCAAACTCTTGTTTGGAATCATCGGAGCTCAAACGAGAGTTTGGAAGAAACGATTGTCAGCTATTAAATGATTTGAACACAACTTTGATAATTGTATAATTTATTTATTTAACTGCTCTGTAAAACAACTGATGTTCATACATTGAGCTATTTCTCTTACTGGTAATAAGGTAATTAAGAAATTACTGACCTTCCTGTTTATAGATGTTTATACTATATATATAACTATAAATAGTATTATTATTGGTAGAGGGTCGGACGCCATGCTTTGACTCATAGAGTTACGGCCCTTGCCATTCTGAGTTCAAATCCCGCCGAAGTTAACTTTGCCTTTCATTCTTACAGGGTCAATAAAATAAAGTACCAGTAATATTGCTGGCCTTGTGCCTAAGGTAGAAACAATTATTATTATTATATATATATATACATTTATTTATTTATTTATTTACTTATTTATTTATTTATATGTGTGTATGTATACATGCATGTAGGTGTATGCATGTATGTATTTGGTTACATTGTTTATATTTGTTTATATTTGTCCTTTCATGGATGATCCTGTACGATCCATTGTGCAGTTTTATATGACTGTGTGTATATCATATTTGAGTACGGATAGATATATATATGCGTGTATGTATCTTTGTAGATGTACGAGGGCACGGAAGCAATTCTGCGCGCATTTGTTTGAATGTATATGAGCCAGTGTGTGTGTGTGTGTGTGTGTGTGTGTGTGTGTGTGTGTGTGTGTGTGTGTGTGTGTGTGTGTGTGTTACGTGCACCTACTGTAGGATAAGGGCTTGTTTGTTTGTGTGTATATTTATGTGTGTGTACATATACATGTATATATATATATGTGTGTGTGTGTGTGTGTGTGTGTGTGTGAGTGTGTGTGTGTGTGTTTGGGAGAGCCTCTATATACGGACACGTGTGTGTATGTGCGTGTGCGTGCCTATGTATATGTCTGTACGTGGTTGTGTATATGAGCAGATATACGCGTACGCATGTGTGTGTCCATGTATGCGTGTGCGTGTGTGTGTGTGTGTACGCGTGTGTGTGCGTGTGAGAGCTGATGTACGCGAGCATGTAGGCAGGCGTCTGTGGACGCGTATGTTGTTAGTTACATCACAACTTACAATTAAGGACAAAATGAAAACACACACGCACATAGAACAAACAACCAACCTGTAACATGTAAATAAACAAATAAATAAACGAATATAAACACACACAGACACTCGGATGTGGGGCATGCGCAGATTGAGCACACAACACACACACAGAAACAAAATGGCGTAGGACAGAAAGGAGAGGCACAAAAACAAAGAAAAGAATCCCCAGTCACTGAAGAGGTCACAGAATGTGTGGCGAAAGAACTTTGACAATATATAAACAACCATCTGGTTGTGGAACCAACCAACCAACTGGAAATTTATAAATTCCTAAATTTATAAATTTATTATAATAAATTGAAGTGAAAGCAACTGGTGCGCGTGTTTCTTATTGGCAACATGACCCTCCCAAAGTATAACAATATATATATATATATATATATATATATATATATATATATATATATATATATATATATATATATATATATATATATATATATGTATATATTTGTATATATATATATATATATATAGAGAGAGAGAGATGGTGAGTACTATTGTAGAACAATAAAACTATGCATATATCAGATAAGTACCACTCAACAGTTGGTAGAACTGGAGTATATATAATAAAGAAGAAATTAAAAGATGGTCAAAAGAGTTCCATATATTTTATTATGCGCATTTAGAATACAAAATCATCCTGGAACAAAAATTGTGTTCTCATCAGATAAAATAAGGTAACATGATATGAGGCATAATAGCACTTGTTTACAGGAAAGTGGTAAGTCTACATAGCACTTTCCTGTAAACAAGTGCTATTATGCCTCATATCATGTTACCTCATTTTATCTAATGTGAACTCACTTTTTGTCCCAGGATGACTTTGTATTCGAAGTGCGTATAATAAAATATATGGAACTCATTATTATATATATATATATATATATATTAGAACTGGTGCTCTGAAATAGCGATATATATATGAATGTATATATAGTGTATTTTGCAATACACTGTATGCTTAATTAAAAGCATTTCGAAGACCTTACGCTATTGTTTTAGAGTAGTGACAGTCTCACTTACTTTAAATTTTCAGCAAACAGGGGGAGATAAAGCTGACAGAGCTCTGTTTCGTACTATTTGGTACTTATCAAAGCTAAGTACTCCACCTGTTTGCTGAAAATCACGAATGTTTGATTCTTATAGAATTCTAGTAATAATCAGGAACTCATTATACAGAGCGGTTACCGGTCAAGCAGAAATTGAAAATTAGAATTGGTGCCCTGAAATAGCGATATATATATGAATGTATATATAGTGTATTTTGTATGTTTAATTAAAAGCATTTTGAAGACCTTACGCTATTGTTTTAGAGTAATGACAGCCTCTCTTACCTGGGTGACGGGCTGTACAGAGACGACCAAGGTAGGACTTAAAGTAGAGATGGAACCCAATAGAAAAGTAGTGAATTTCCTGGACACCACCCTCAACCTCAACACCAAGCTACACCACCCATATCATAAACCCAATGAGAAGCTGGTGTATATCAACGCTGGGTCCAATCACCCTAGATCTATAGTTAAGGCCGTAGTTAAGTGTGTCTCTGATAGGATCTCTAACTTGTCGGCCAATAAAGAGATCTTCAATAGTAACGCTGATTACTATAACTCAGCGCTAGCCAAGGCGTCCCACAGCCATAGGATCAGCTACAACCCTAAGGGACATGGTCGAGATGACCCAAGGGTACCCCGGACCAATACCCTCAGGGGCATGAGTCGCCCACCTAATACTTCGGTGACCAGTAGTAACACTCCCAGACCCCTATCCGTCATCACCCCCGGCAGAAGGTCCCGCATACCCCACTGGTCTAATACCTACAACGCTGAAGATCACTGTGTTGCGGAGCATAGGCACCCTGCACCGGCCCCACCACCCGCCGAACCCTAATTGAGCAGAGAGGCCGCACCTTGCAGGTTTATAGCCCCAGGGTGGGCCCATACAACCCTCATGATAGTGACCGCTCAGCACACCTGAGTGACACCAACCGAGCTCGACCTGAGCTGTGCACAACCACGCGATGGACCACGGCGGACACCCCAAAACCCCGCAAGAATAGGACCAGGAAGGTCACATGGTATAACCCTCCGTACTCTGTGGGTCTACGTACCAGCCTGGCTAGAACATTCTTTAGAGTACTGGATAAATGTTTCCCTAGGGCCCACAAGTACCATAAAATATTCAACAGGCACACGGTGAAACTTTCCTACTCACCCACACGCTCCGTAGCCCAGCACCTAGCTGGCATAAATAGGAATAGGCTCGCTGCCTCTAATATCACCGTAAACCCCGGAGCCACCCAACAGAACCATAACGCGGGACGCACCGGAACCCGGACAGGCCCAACTAGCACACCGAAACCCAACGACCCTGTGCTGATTGCGGAGGCTACCCAGCCAACCCCGAGTGATGGTAACCATGCAGTACATGTGGTGGGGCTTAAGAAGTCATGTAATTGCAGAGACCCATCACTATGCCCCCTTAGTAATGAATGCATGACGAAAAACGTAGTCTACAGGTGCAAGGTCACAATCCCCAACTCGGAGCACCACTACATAGGATCCACAGCGACGAACTTCAAAGATCGGTGGTATAACCATCGCCATTCCTTTAACAGAATAGATAAGGGGAAATGTACGGCCCTTTCTGAATTGATCTGGAAGCTCAAACTTGAAAAGACCTCGCACTCTCTGCTCTGGTCCGTGGTTAGAAAGGTTCCCCCAGACAGAGGCGGGTCTGGTATTTGCAACCTCTGTCTTAGTGAGACACTCGAGATACTTCATGACGGAACCAAGCTATTAAACAGAAGGACACCTAAGGACGGGAACTTTCCTCAAGCTATATGGATAAACTCCGGTTAAGCCCCCCCCCCCCTGTAGGTCCCCTACACCCCGTACCAATGACCAATAGACAATAACAACTATCCATAGTCTGTGGTCCCTATGGTGGATCGTCCACCGGATCCTCTACTGGTTACGAGTCATCAAAACCACGTTTTATTGAACCTGATTTTATATATATATATATAAAGGAACGATCGACTTTCGTCAAATCGGACTGAGGAAACAATGTTTCCGTTGGTCTTTCCAATTGCTAATACTATCTATCGGTCGCAACTTCAGGTAGAAGGAGCAACGTGAAATAAAGTGTTGCCTTTATTTCACCTTGCCCAAGGACATAACGCATCCAGGAATCGAACTCACAACCTTACGATTGCGAATACAATTCTCTAACCACTCAGCCACACGCCTTCACACACACACACATATATATATATATATATATATATATATATATATATATATATATATATATATATATTATGTGTATATATGTATATATTTTATATGTGTATATATGTGTATTTTATCTATATATATATATATGTATATATATATATATATATATATGTATATATATATATATATATATATATTCATTAGTTAAACAAAACAAGACCACAAATTTTACAAGGAAGACATTATTAAAAGATTGTCAACATATTTAGTTTGATGCAAAGAATGTAGAGAATAATAATAATAATAATATTAATAATAATAATGCCCGTTTACAATTGTTTCGCTACTCCGTATAATATTTCTGGATCAGATGACTATGTATCATAATTGATCTGGTTCAGTTGAAAATAATTAACATATTTAAAAAAACACAGAGTGGCTCATCGGAACTCAAAGGAATATAAATTAAAATAATGTTACATAATATAATGTTCCATATATTAGATTTTACTATGGTGCCTTTGTTTCATCAGCTCTCTATCACCATCGAGCTGAACCATAAAGTAGGAAACTTCCTAGACGTCACTCTTGATCTCAACAATAACCTTTATAACCCAACCCTTATCATAAACCAGGCGAAATACTCACATATATTAGCCCACACTCTAACCACCCACCGGCAGTCATCAGAGCAGTAATCAAATCTATCTCCTATATGATCTCGATGCTATCAGCAAATGAAGAGATATTTATAAACCACGCACAATATTATAATAAGGCTCTCTCTGAATCTGGTTATAAACAATCAATTTATTACATACCAAAATGCCATAACACAGCAACTCACCATAATAAAATTAACACTAGAACTAGTAATACCTTAGCATATAGCCAGATTCGCCGGAATTTTAGCAGTAACAGCACCTATACAGTGAACTTTAATGGTGGCAGCGGCCTGCTTCCCCACTCCTAGTAGCAAACTAAGAATCAACCCTAGCATAGGAATGAGAAATGGGATGACAAATAACAAACCCCCAGGTAATAATAACCCTAGGAAGGCCCCTACCAACTCCACTAGAACCCCTAGAAAGAATAGGCCTAGAAATATCACCTGGCTTAACCCACCATTCTCATCTAATCTAGCCACTAATATCCCCAATCGCTTCTTCTCTATCCTATCCAAACACTTCCCACTAACCATAGATATTACAAACTCTTTAATAATAAAAACAACATTAAAATCTCATTCTCCACTACACCTAACCTAGCTAGCCACATCGCGTTCAGTAACCATCATAAGCTAAGACACTATAACTCCCACACCGCGGTACCACCACTCCTATCAAATACACCACGCCACTACACCAATAATTACTCTAGTAGCACACCTCCCCCATCTAATCCTTCTAGCACGGACCAACTGCTTAGGTTAAATAACCCTACTCTCACTAACCGCAGAAGCAACTGCAACTGCCGCTACCCCAATGCATGCCCATTAAATGGACACTGCCTGACACTCAACATAGTCTATAGGTGCACAGTTGAGACTGCTTCGAATACCAGCTCTTACATCGGGTCTACCTCTAACCCTTTTAAGGTACGCTATAACGCGCACTCTTTTTCCTTCCGAGATCCTAGCAACAGATGTTCGACATCGCTAGCTAGGCTCATTAAAAACCTTAAATTAAACAAAGTTCAACACTCACTAAAATGGGATATCGTAGCTAGGGCACAACCGTTCAATGGACGAAGGAAATCTTGTGATCTCTGTGTTACGGAAGCGTATTACATAACTCTATCAAGACCTCTACCAATTAACGATAGAACTGAGGTAACCATTAGCTGTCAACATCGAAGGGCTAATTCCTTCGCCAATAGAGTTTTTGACCCAACTTAGTCATGTAGCCCCATCAATAATTGTAGCTAATATGTTAAATTGCTATGAACAACTCGATAATTATAAGTTACCTCCCCTACATTGTCTCTCAATTAAATAATTTAAATACTAGCGCTTAACTATAAAATACACACAATCTCTAATCTCTCGAGAAGTTACTTCCCCTGAAACCACCCTCTAATTAGTAAGGTAAATATGCCCTTTGGCAGCCATCTTGTTACCCATAGGCAGATCTCACACAATGCAGCCTCGACAGATGAGTACTGCTTGATTATGGCTGACAGCTGATGAAACAAAGGCACCATAGTAAATATATATGGAACATTATATTATGTAACATTATTTTAATTTATATTCCTTTGAGTTCCGATGAGCCACTCAGTGTTTTTTTAAATATGTTAATTATTTTCAACTGAACCAGATCAATTATGATTCATAGTCATCTGATCCAGAAATATTATACGGAGTAGCGAAACAATTGTAAACGGGCATTATTATTATTATTATTATTGGCGACCTACGTAGTAAATCGTATCATCGTGAGCTCCGCAAAGGTTTGTTATTTCCGTTTGTTAAAAATTGCCATTCATGGAAAATTTTTATTGTTAACCATATATAAGCAGACATACATTGTTTTCCGAAAAGGACACCCAAAAAGATTGGGGCCTTGTGCCCAAAATTTAAACTTTTATTATTATCAAAAATTTCTTTGAAAAAAAATGGCTAATTCACCTCTGCACCAAGCAGCTGAAAGCCTTCCTCACAAATTAACACCTCACACCGACACCATCATTGTAAATGTTACTACGTTTGCCAACACAAAAAAATATAAGCAGTAGCAATATTTTAAATTTGTCTCAGGCAGACATTCATTTCCCGCCATTACCAATGACTGCAGGTGTTAAAGCCTCCACCACCACCACCACCGCGACAACCCCCCCCCAACCACCACCGCGACAACAGAAACAAAAGAAGAAAAAAATAAATTAACTCGTGATGTCGAAATGAAATCAAGCAAATGGACTCTTCCGCACCAAAGACGACTGACGTCACCACCACCACAACTGAAACTAAAATTAATATTAACATAAATAACGATAGCAACAACAACAACAATGACATTATAAAACCGACCCTCAGTTTCGCCAGAGTAGCAAAACAGTTCGAAGCATTTACGGTATCTCAGGAGGATTTAGAAAATGCCAAACAAATGGTAAAGAAAGATGGGTACACGGTCAGCCTCACCCCCCACCTAATAAAATGGAGCATCGGCGCCTATGCACCGTGTCGTATAGAACAATAAATGTAAAATCGCGCCGAGTGGAACGGGCATCCGAGTCCCAAATCCAAAAAGATTTGGGACATGTGTGGGCAAGAAAAACCTACATCAGACGTGGACAAAAGTATGGAACCGTGGACGTGTTCTTTGAAACACCAGAGGAGGCTAGAGAACACTCCATCGCCCCATTAAGAAGTGACGACTTCACACTCGTCCCAAGCTATTGTGGCCAGAGACTCGTAAAGATCAGGGTGACCCACGTTCCACCGGCCATCGAAATTCCCTGGCTAATAGCGGCCGTCCTCGCCGGCATCGAAGCCAACACGAAAATAATAGCAATAGCAAAAGAAAAGCAGGAGAACTGGTCCGGATCTGGGATGGAGCTCCTGATCCAAGCGGACCAAAAAAGCATTGAGGAGATCCCAGAGGTAATAGACCTCATTGACGGCAGCCACCTCACGGTAATTGTCGAGGGCAGAAGACCTAGGTGTGTCGTTTGTGGTGAAGGAACCCACCTAAGGGCTTTCTGCCCTCAGGCTAAAAGGTTGAGGTCACCTCTCCTACCCACCCCAGTGACACAACCATCAACACCACCAGTAGCAGAGATGGCAGCAACAACTGTAGCAGCAAAAACAGTAGCAACTATAACAGCAACAACGCCAGCAACAGTAGCAAAACCAACACCACCACCACCACCACCCAACGCTTCAGAACTAGCACCAGCGCCTACACCATCCACCACGCCACAACCAAAACTAACGCCTGTGGAGGATTTTCCACTCCCCGGCCTATCACAACTGGAGACAGATTGTGACGACGAGGAGTGGGAAACGATATCCTGAAAAAAAAAGAAACCAAAAAAGAAAAAATTCTCTTCCTTCCCCCTCCAAAAACAAAATACAGAGGAAAACAAATAAACTAAGAAACAAAAAAGTTAGGACAGATATGCCACCATCCACACCAGCATCACCAACCCCATCAACCCAAACACCAACACCATCACCATCATTAACTCCAACACCACCATCACCTACACCACAAAAGTCACCAAAATGCGAAACAGAAACAAACCCACAACAAACGCAAACAAAACAAAACAACCAAAACGATACACACTACACAGCATTAAATTTGAACAACAAGCAATTATTACACTACATCCAACACAACACCAGCATCACAGAAAAAGACTACACAACAACCCCAAAATTCACACCACCTCCACACATACAAATCACTCGCATCACACATAAAACGTACATGACACTAAAACAAAAAATTCCCCAAAGACATCGGAGACTTCCGACAAGCACTCTCCAGGAGGATTTATAAGGACATCCTTCCTGAGGAGGCCACAAGCAGTGAACAGGATGGAAAAACCGTCCTTCCCCTACGAGAAGTAAGGTAAGTGGTCTTTCCCATCTTTTCCACTCCTTTTCAACATGACCTCACTCAGAATAGGCAGCATAAATGCGCGTGGATTGGGGTCGTCATGGAAGCAGGGCCACCTGCTCAACGACCTCAGGTCACTAAACATAGATGTAGTGGCCATCAGCGAGACCAGAATCTCCGAAGCACAGGCTTTCGCACCGATCTTCGGCGGCTACGATGTGTACGCATCTCCCAGCCGTCCGGGATCGGGGGAGGAGTTGCTGTGCTTTTTCGGAGAGGTTTGGATCTTGCCATACGGGCCATCTTCCTGGACCCAGAAGGTAAGTTGGTGGTGCTGGACGTGACCAGCGGAGACGAGCAAGCTTTCAGGTTAGTGGCCGTCTATGCCCCGACAGGAGCAGGGCGGCCTGATTTCTTCCGGCGTCTGGAGACCTTTCTTGGAACGTCCCGCTCTTTAGTGTTAGTGGGCGACAGGAACGGGATCTTAGATGCACGCTGGGATTGTGTGGGATTAGTGGATAGGGAAGGAGGGTGCAAGAGTCTCACCAACCTGCTCAGACGTTTTGAACTGTCTGACAGGTACCGATTGGATTTCCCGAATGTACCAATGTGGACTTGGACAAATCGCATAGGGTCATCCAGATCATATCTAGATAGAGTATTTTGTAGGGAAATAGATAGGTCTAGCATAGGCTGTCCACAATTCAAGATAGTCAGCTACACGGACCACAAATTCGTGATCTGTGTGCTTGAATTAGATAGGCTTCATAGGCGAGGACCCGGCTACTGGAAGCTAAACGCGTCCTTACCAGCGCGCAAGGCCTAGAGAGACCGGATTAGCGAACTAGTTAAGCGGGCGTTGACGGGGGCCATCGTCAACAACAAGTGGTGGTTTGCTCTGAAAAGAGCGATTAGAATAGAGTCCATTAGGTTTAGTAAGACTTTAGCAATAGAGAAAAATAGAGCAGAGGGAGAACTAGTTAGAAAATTAGATGAGGCGCTTAGCAAAGGCATCGCGACCGACGTACTTGCGGCGAAATTGGCCCTTGACCAATTCTTCAATGCAAAGCACGAAGGCTGCGTTGTCAGAGCTAGGGTGCGTGCTCTCAGACACGAGGGGACGAAAGCCGTTCAATGGGCCCGAGTGGAGGAGGCGCGTCGTGGCAACAAAGCCACGATCCGGTCTTTGGTGGACCACGACGGGCGCATGCTACTCGATCCCGGGCAAATGTGTGAAGCTTTTCAGCGACACTTCGCTCAACTGTTCGGGGGCAGTGGCGGGCCGGATCGAGGGATGGACTTTAGTGTCTACCTCGACGGACTGCCGCGGCTTTCGGCCACTGAGGCGGAGTGTTGCGAAAAGCCGATAACAACCGCTGAAGTACGGGATGCAATGACTAGTTGCACAAGGGGTAAATCGCCTGGTTTGGATTGTCTGCCCTATGAACTTTACTTGCAAATGCCAAACTTGTTCGGAGGCCTCTTGGCGGATGTCTACTGCAACTGGCAACAGAACGTTAGAATTTCCAGCTCTGTGAGCCGAGGAGCGGTGGCGCTGCTGAGAAAGGATCCGAACAAGTGGGATAACATAGACAATTTTAGGCCCATAACTCTACTAAACACAGAGTTCAAGATTTTGGCCAAGGTGCTAGCAAAGAGGTTGGCGCTTGTCGTTGGTGGTCTGGTGGGAGAGGCACAGACATGCGCCATTCCCGACAGATCCATCCACGACAACCTCCACCTCATGCGATACATCGTAGAGAGGGTAGCTAGGGAACCTGGCACGGGTGGGTCTTTGATCAATTTAGATCAGTCGAAAGCCTTCGATAGGGTCGACCATCGTTACCTAGCGGCAGTCCTGAGGGCGGCTGGCTTGGGCCCGTCTTCACAGGCTGGATCGCTGCCATGCACAGCGACATCTGCTCTGTAGTGAGAGTGAACGGTCACCTTTCGGAACCGTTCAACATCATGCGCTCGGTCCGCCAAGGTTGTCCCCTCTCGTCCCTATTGTACGTATTGACTCTCGAGCCCTTACTGCACAAACTGGAGACGTTGAGGGGGATCCCGCGCGAACTAGGATGCGGAAGATCCGTGCCAGCATATGCCGACGATGTCACCGTAGTGGTGTCGAACGCCAAACACATCGAGGCGATCGGCACTACACTAAGAGAATACGAAGCGGTGACAGGAGCAATGATCAACCAGGAAAAGTCAGTGGGCCTGCAGCTCGGCACCTGGAGAGGCAGGTCCATGCCGTCCAACAGCGTCGTCGGACGCTGGACGGACGGACCGGTTAAATTGCTAGGGGTCTGGTTCAGTCCGGACCTCCAGACGGACAAAAACTGGGACGAGGTGACGAGCAGGGTGGCTTCTCTCACCCAGAAATGGGCCGAGAGGAAGCTATCCCTGAAAGGTCGAGCGGAGGTGGCTAACGCGTACATCGCGTCCGTCATCTACTACCGCCTGACCGTCGTACCTTGTCCTAAGCCCCGCCTGACTGCGCTGGAACGTTTGCTCTTTCGCTTCTTGTGGAAGGGACGCGCTCCGATGGTCAGGCGGTCCATCTGCTGTCAACACCCGCTACGTGGAGGGCTGGGCATGCCGTGGCTGATGATGCGCAGACACGCGCTCAGGCTACGACATCTCCACCTCTTCCTCGACGGTGATCAGGTGTGGTCGCCGTTTGCTAGACACGTATTTCCCCAGCTCGTCTCCTTGACGGAGCTGCTGTCCTGGGTCAAGCGAAGACCGAGAGGGAGCGCTTGGAGACTGGAATGTCTTCAGGCGCTCACAGCCCTCGACCAATCGGGCAATGTGATCGGTGGAAACTCCACCTTGGCGTTCTATAGGGGATTAGTGGAAGGGAAGAGCGACGACGTACTTGGAGAAACTCTAGGCGTCGACGAAAATCAACTAGCCAATCTCTACGGAAGGACTTTCGGGCCGGGGCCTATGGACAACTTCCAGAAATCCCTGGCCTGGCAGTGCTACCGGGGTACTTTGCCAGTTCGGGATAAACTTTACAGGCATGGAGGTGCCGTCAGCCGGGAATGTCCGAGATGCGCACAGGGCGACGAAACCGTCCTGCACGCACTCGTCCAGTGTCCGAGCATTGCTGACTTGTGGGTTTATGTCGAACACCTGCTGTCACGTGTAGGACGGATCCAGCTATCAGCTGAGTCCATCGTGAGGATTGCCCCGCCCTCTTCCTTTAGCCGGGAAGGGCAGGCAGTTTTTATCTGCCTGGTGGCCATGGTGAAAGAGATAGTATGGTGGACACGTTTGAAAGGGCTGAAGACGAGCACTTACCTCTTCGGTGATGCTCTGATTGACTTTTTCAAATTTCATTTGAAAAGTAAAATCAGAGTAGAGGGGGAAGTACTCTCTTCCCAGCATTTTGTTGAAAGATGGGTGAGAGAAGCAAGAATGGCCCGAGTGAATGGGCCTTCTCTGAGTATGTGTCTCTAAATTAAAGGTGGAAAACTGGGAGAGGGCACTTGCCCTGGTGGTCAGGGCCACTGTGGTCTTTTAATGGGCTTTCTCCACAAATGTCCCTCGGAAGTCTCCCCCCTATTGGGGAATTTTTCTTTGTTATTTTATTTCATCCTCTGTTTTTTTTACACGCAGAAATGCCCATTTGTACCGTCCTGTATTGTCCTGTACTGTCCTTAATGTCTACTTTATGTAAACCCTTGTGGTTAATAAAGAAAACATTATTATTAATATTATTATTATTATTATTCTCTACATTCTTTGCATCAAACTAAATATGTTGACAATCTTTTAATAATGTCTTCCTTGTGAAATTTGTGGTCTTGTTTTGCTTAAATAATGAATATTTCCAGCTCTGCGCACCTAACCTCTGCATGAACCCAGCCACCTAGCTGCTTTCTACTGCATATTGCACATTGAGCACATGCCTTTACGCTTTGGCTTCTAACTAACTCACCAATCTTTCCTCTCATATCTCCTCTACTATCTCAATCTCTCTCTTTAAGATTGGTTACTCTTGAACTGTGTATATATATATATATATATTTTATATATATATATATGTATATGTGTATTTTTATATATATATATATATGTGTGTATATTTTATATATGTGTGTATTTTATATGTATGTATATTTTATATATATATATTTTATATATATATATATTTGATATATATATATGTCTTATATATATATATTTGATATATATATATATATATATACTTGTGCGTACATATATATACACACCTGTATAGATTTGTGCGTGTAGACGTGTGTGTATCTGATGGGGTAGGTGTGAGTGTATGTACAAGTCAACCAACATAAGCCTTTTATTTCTAAATTTTCTAAACTATCTAAGTATTTTGACTCTAACCATTAATTTAAGTATTACCACCCCACATTAATTCCTCAATTTGTATGTGTGGATGTGTGTGTGTGTCTGTGGAGATGGGTGTGAGTGTACGTGCAAGCCAACCTACATAAGTCTTTTTATTTGTAAATTTTTTACTCTAAACATAAATTAAAGTAGCACCATTCCACATAAATTCCTCAATTTAAGAATGACCTGTAGTATCTATTTCATACTATTAATCTTAATTGAATATATATCTGACCAGGAATGCTTTTTGTGAAAATCAGTCATATGGAACTATTGTCATCTTGCCTGACGGTTTGAACTTTACAACACCACCTGTCTCTTTGAGGTCAAATACCAACCTACTAGCATCTACAAACTGACCAATGAGAATTAAGACTATTTCTGCTGACAACATTAAATTATTCCTAACAAGCTCATATGTCCCAAGGCTCTGATACCATCAACACTATCAACACAGATCTGGCATATCTAAGAACTGACTAACTGCCTGATGAGGTCATAGCCATTCAATGGCTATCATCGAAATATATACAGCAGTAAATAAAGGAATTATGAGTTCATGCAATTGACTTATGTTTCGTCACTATATATATATATACATATATGTTGATTCAAAACTGCACTATTCACAAGTGTTTTTTAACCTTCATATCATGTCTTCCTATTTTATCTGATGAAAACACAAATATTATTGCATGTTGATATTTGTTTTTGAAATGCGCATAATAAAATACATGGAACTCTTTTAACCATCTTTTGATCTTATATATTATATATACATATATATATTTATTCAAATAACAGATTAAAGTTTAAGCAAAGAATCGCTGCTTTCACCCTTAACGGGATCTTATATTTGATATATAATTATCCTCATCGAGCCCTCTTTGGATATTAGTCTTCAAATTTATTATTACTATATATATATATATATATATATATGTATGTGTACGTCTGTACATGTGTGTATATGTGTGTATGTGTGTGTGTTTGTTTGTGTGAATATGGCTAACTACATATACATTCTTTCTCTATTACAAACACTCACATAGTTCTCGATCCAACCAAATTCAGTAGAAATATTTATTTATATAGCTACCATCGGTTACCTCCTTAAGAGAGAACATTGTTGTCGTTAACAGCGAGCAGTCGTTCACCTTACATACGCTGGCTTTAACGTACAATTTCCGTTTGGTAGTAGTAGTAGTGGTAGTGTTAGTGATGGTGGTGGTAGTAGTAGTAGTAGTAGTAGTGATGGTGGTGGTGGTAGTAGTAATGGTGGCAGTAATAGTACTAGTAGTAGTACTAATAGTAGTAGTAGTGATGGTAGTGGTAGTAGTAGTAGTGGTGGTGGTAGTAGTGGTGGTGGTAGTAATAGTAATAGAAGTAGTAGTAGTGATGGTGGTGGTAGTAGTAATAGTGGTAGTAGTAGTAGTAGTAGTGGTGGTGGTGGTCGTGGTGGTGGAAGTGGTGGTAGTAGTAGTAGTAGTAGTAGTAGTGGTGGTGGTAGTAGTGGAGTTAGTAATTGTAGTAGTAGTGGTGGTGGTGGTGGTGGTAGTAGTGGTGGTGGGGTAGTAGTAGTAGTGGTAGTAGTAGCAGTGGTGGTAGTAGTAGTAGTGGTGGTAGTATTACATTTATTATTATTATTATTATTGACGAAAGTGGATGTACGTTTTTTGAAGCTCCGTGAGTAAGCAATTTTTTGAGGATTAATTGTGGAGAATTGTTTATTTTGTTGTACCGCTGAAGCATTATAAGACATTCATTTGTATCCTGTGAAGGAATAACTCATAATATTTGGGCCTTTTGGCCCAAATATTTGAACTTTATTTTGGAAAAATAATAATTTTTTTTCTCAAAAAAACATGGCGGAGCCACGCCCCCTAGAGGCGGGTCTGCTGTCGTGCAACGGCGACTTGAGCGTTGAGAGGAGAGGTGGGGCGAGGAGCGCCACCAGCACGAGTGTGAGCAGCGACAGTGCCAGCACCAACGGGCCGAGCGGCGCGGAAGGTGGTAACAGCGACAACACCAACACCAACAAGCCGAACAGCGCAGAAGGTGGTAATAGCGAGAGCACCAATAAAACGAACAGCACAGAGAGTAATAGTAGCGACAGCAGCAGCACCAACAAGGCCAACAGCACAGAGGGTAACCACGACACAGGGGAGAACAACAACAGCAATAGCAGCAGCAACACCAACAAGAACAACAACAGTGACAACACCAACAAGAACACCTTCGCTGCTGTGGCAGCGGCTAAAAGGAGACCATGCTACAGCATCGACTTAACCAACAGAGAGGAAAAGTTGGCCCAGGCCTGGAAAATCATAAATCAAGAGCAGACCTGGGCAGAGAGCAGACCTGGGCAAACTTAACTGTCCCGGCAGAAGCCATTGAGGCAGTGGAAAAAAGAACGGTGCATTTCAGATGCATCTCAGTAGAGACAAAGAGGGCAGCGATAATCGCCCAAGCTGACATAGAAGCCGCACTGAAATACATCAGAGAGGACACAGACTTCATAGAGAGGGGCAGGCAATACGGCACCGTTTCGGTGCTGTTCAAGTCTGAAGCCCTCGCTGTGAAGCATTCAATGACCCCTTGCAAAACCAGCAAGGTCATAATGTACCCCTCCCACATGGGAAAACGAATAGCACGTGTGCGCATTCCCAGGATTCCACCAGGACTTGATATGTGGTGGCTCCTGGGTTGCGTAATCGTGGAAGGAACGGATACAGTCCCGGTAGAGGCAACGAGAACTGCCAGGGACGACTGGTCCGGGGTTGATCTGGAGATACTGCTCCAAATCAGACCCGAAAACGTGAAAGCAATCCCGGACCACATCCGCCTCCAAAACGGGAGGGTGTTGCATATAATGACTGAGGGCAAAAGGCCGCATTGTTTCCTTTGTGGGGAAACGACACACTTGCGAGCCTTCTGCCCTCAACTGCCGAAAAGCGCAAGGGGTCGAAAGATTCCACTGCTGGCGACGCCGGGACAAGGACCACCAGCAACACCGTCAACAATGGAACCACCAAAATTGCACACCCAGGGGGGAAACGAGGAAAGCTCTCCCATTCCCCCTCCCCCCAAAAATACACACACGAAGAAGAACATAAACACTCACTCAGACACAAACACGCTCACAGCCACAGACCCCTCATCCTCCAGCAGTGAAGATGAGGGAAAACCAAAGTCCCCCAAAATACAAAAAACAAAACACAAAAAAAAAAGAAATCCACAAAGCACAAACACCCCCACAAAAGAAAATACACACACCACCCACACAAACATTTTCCCCACAGCATCACCAACACAACCACCAAAATCCCCCAAACGCAAACAAGCTAAACAGACACAAGAACAAATAGACACACAAACATCAGAAACTACAGACACCCCACCCACAACAAACGCAGACACAATAGAAACAACACTAACAAAGCTATCACCACCACAATCACACGAACAAATAAAACCCGAGCAACAAAACATTAAAAACTTCGTGCTTGCCAGAAGGGCCAACAAGGAATTGATGGCCCATGTAGCACGAAGCACAAACATCGAAAAAGACGGGGAAACATTTGAAGCGAGCACATTTCGCGTACCAGATAATTTGCTTCTGATGCGAATGTCGCTCGCTTCATACAAAGAAATTCGAAAGAGCTTTCCTCGGGATGTGGGAACCCCGAACGTAAAACCCACGTCAAGACTATTAAAGGGGTTCCCAAAAGAAACCCCACAAACCATGGAGGTCGAACCACCCGACCTTCACAAGACCCCGGAAGGTAAGTAAACCTTTCCTCTCCCATTCATCCTGCCAGCATGGCCATAAGAGTAGGAAGTTTAAATGTTCGTGGCCTGGGGTCGCCCTGGAAGCAAGGTCACTTGCTCAACGACCTCAGGTCACTAGGAATGGATGTAATTGCCATCAGCGAGACCAGAATTTCCGACACACGCGCACTGGCGCCGATTTTCGACGATTATCAGATCTTTGCATCTGTTAGTCGGCCGGGAATGGGAGGTGGAGTGGCTGTGCTGTTTAGGAAATGTCTGGATCTCGAGGTAAGGTCAATCTTCCGGGATCCTGACGGAAAGTTGGTGGTCCTGGACGTGAGCAATAGCGAAGGTGGTGCCTTTAGACTGGTGGCCGTCTACGCCCCTACTGGGGCCGGTCGGCCGGACTTCTTTAGGCGCCTGGAAAACTTTCTGCTTACGTCTCGCCCTTTACTGTTAATAGGGGATTGGAATGGCATCTTAGAAGCACGCTGGGATTGTGTGGGAGTATCTGATAGGAGCGGGGGGTGCAAAAGCCTCAAGTACCTGATCAGCCAGTTTCAACTGTCTGACAGGTACCGACTAGATTTCCCTAATGCGCCAGTATGGACCTGGACCAATCGCATAGGGTCATCTAGATCGTACATAGATAGGATTTTCATTAGGAAAAGAGATAGAAATAGTGTAGGATGTCCACATTTTAAAACGGTTGCCTATTCAGATCACAAGCTTGTGATCTGTATGGTCGACCTAGATAAGACACGTAGGTTAGGACCTAGCTACTGGAAGCTAAACATGTCGTTTCCGGCACGTAAAGCTTACAGGGACCGGGTCAACAACTTAGTTAAGCAAAAGTTGACAGGGGGGGTTGTCAACAACAGGTGGTGGGGGGCACTCAAAAGAGAGATTAGAGCAACCTCGATAGGATTTAGCAAAGAAGTAGCAATAGAGAAAAATAGAAAGGAGGAGGGGCTGATAGCTAAGTTAGACGAGGCTATTTGTAGTGGCATTGCAACAGACGTGCTAGCGGCGAGAATGGCACTAGACCATTTCTTCAATGCGAAACACGAAGGTTGCATTGTCAGAGCTAAGGCGCGTGCTCTGAGGAACGAGGGAACCAAAGCTGCCCGATGGGCTCGCTTTGCAGAGACGCAGCGTGGAAATAAAACCACAATTCGGTCTTTGACGGATCGAGATGGACACGAACTGAGCGATTCCAAGCGGATGTGTGAGGCCTTTCGCCAGCACTTTGCTCGATTGTTCGGGAGGATGGGTGAGTCGGAGACGGCGGCGGACTTCAGTCCCTACCTCGACGGCTTGCCACGCCTCTCGACGGCCGACGCTGGGCGCTGCGAAGAGCCGATAACATCAGCCGAAATTCAGGACGCCCTTGTCGGCTGCTCGAGTCGCAAGTCACCCGGTTTGGATGGTCTGCCCTACGAGCTTTACGTAAATATGCCAGACTTGTTCTCCGATCTCCTCGAAGCGCTCTACTGCAACTGGCAGCAGAACGGGAGCATTCCCAGTTCTGTGAGCCGTGGCGTAGTGACGCTGATAAGGAAAGACGAGAACAAGAGGGACACACTAGATAATTTCAGGCCCATAACCCTGCTCAACACAGAGTTTAAGATTTTGGCCAAGGTGTTAGCGAAAAGGTTGGCGCTTGTCGTCAAAGATTTGGTTGGGGAGGCGCAAACTTGCGCAATCCCGACCAGGTCCATACACGACAACCTCCACCTCATGCGATACATCATAGAGAGGGTTGGGTGCAAACCTGGCTTCGGTGGGGCTCTGATCAATTTAGATCAATCGAAAGCATTCGATAGGGTCGACCATCGGTACTTGGAGGCTGTCCTCGAGGCGGCTGGCTTCGGCCCCGTCTTCAGAAGCTGGATCGCTGCAATGTACAGCGGCATCCGCTCGGTGGTCAAAGTTAATGGCCACCTCTCGGAACCGTTTCAGATCTCTCGATCGGTCCGTCAAGGGTGCCCTCTCTCCTCACTTCTGTACGTATTGACTCTTGAGCCTCTACTGCGGAAGCTGGAGTTGTTGCAGGGCATCCCGCTCGAACCGGGACGTAGAAAGGCTGCGTCCGCTTATGCGGACGACATCACCGTGATGGTGTCGGACACCTCGGAAATCGAGGTGATCCGCACCCATTTGGAGGAATATGAAAGGTTGACGGGAGCAAAACTTAACCCGGAAAAGTCGGTGGGCTTGCAGCTCGGCACCTGGAGAGGCAAGTCCATGCCGTCCAACAGCGTCGTTGGGCGCTGGACAGACGGACCGGTAAAGTTGCTCGGGGTTTGGTTCGGACCAGACCTCCAGGTGGATAAGAATTGGGACGAGGTGACGAGCAGGATAGCCAACCTCACCCAGAAATGGGCGGAGAGAAAGCTATCACTGAAAGGGCGGGCGGAGGTGGCGAACGCGTACATCGCGTCCGTCATCTACTACCGCCTGACCGTCGTGCCTTGCCCCCGTCCACGCCTCGCCAATTTGGAACGGCTCCTTTTCAAATTTTTGTGGAGGGGACGGGTCCCGTTGGTGAGGCGGTCCATCTGCTGCCAGCACCCTCTTCGTGGAGGGCTGGGCATGCCGTGGCTAATGATGCGCAGACATGCGCTGAGGCTGCGGCATCTCCAGATATTTTGCCTAAACGGTGAACAGGTGTGGTCGCCGTTTGTTAGACGGGCCTTTCCGCAGCTCATCTCTTTGACTGAGCTGCAGTCCTGGGTCAAGAAGAGACCGAGACTGGGCGACTGGCATCTGGAATGTTGCCAGGCGCTCACTGCACTCTGCAAGGTGGGCAATGCGGTCAGTGGAACTTCCACTCAAGATTTCTATAGAGGATTAGTGGAGGGCAAGTGCGATGACGTACTAGGAGAGGCTCTGGGCGTCAACGAAGTAGAACTGACCAGTATGTTCCGGAGGACTTTCGAGCCGGGGACGATGGATAACTTCCAGAAATCCCTCGCTTGGCAGTGCTACCGGGGGGCGCTGCCGGTTCGGGATAAACTCTACAGGCACGGAAGTGCTGTCAGACGAACCTGCCCGAGATGCGCGCAGAGCGACGAAACCGTTCTGCACGCACTCGTCCAGTGTCCGTGCATTGCTGACTTGTGGGGTTATGTCGAACAGCTATTGTCGCGTGTAGAACGGATCCGGCTATCGTCCGAGTCCATAGTGAAGATTGACCCGCCGCCTTCTTTTGGTCAGGAAGGGCAGGCAATTTTCCTCTGCCTGGTGGCAGTAGCGAAAGAGGTTGCATGGTGGACCAGGTTGAAAGGACTGAAGACAGACACTTTTCTCTTCGGCCAATCCCTCATCAACTTCTTCAAGTTTCACTTGGAAAGGAAGGTGAGGGTGGAGAGAGAAGTGCTGCCCCCCAGTACATTTACTGAAAGGTGGGTGAATGTGGCGAGAATGGCCCGCGTGAGTGGGCCTACTCTGATCATGCGCCTGTAGGCTGGTGAATTCGAGAAGGAGAGGGGTGCCCTTCCCGGGTGCCCTAGGAGCGTCGGGTGGCTCAGGACTGGTGGGGTGCTTGAGTCAACCCTGGGTGGTGATCCCTCTTATTGGGGAACTTTCATTGTTGTACTTTTATTGTTATTTTGTTTTTGTTTTTTTGTTATTTATACTTACTCGATCTCTATGTAAACCCCCACTGTCCCTGTCTATTGTGTTGTCCCCTATATGTCGGCCCTTGTGGCCAATAAATGAAATCATTATTATTATTATTATTGACGAAAGTGGATGTACGTTTTTTGAAGCTCCGTGAGTAAGCAATTTTTTGAGGATTAATTGTGGAGAATTGTTTATTTTGTTGTACCGCTGAAGCATTATAAGACATTCATTTGTATCCTGTGAAGGAATAACTCATAATATTTGGGCCTTTTGGCCTAAATATTTGAACTTTATTTTGGAAAAATAATAATTTTTTTTCTCAAAAAAACATGGCGGAGCCACGCCCCCTAGAGGCGGGTCTGCTGTCGTGCAACGGCGACTTGAGCGTTGAGAGGAGAGGTGGGGCGAGGAGCGCCACCAGCACGAGTGTGAGCAGCGACAGTGCCAGCACCAACGGGCCGAGCGGCGCGGAAGGTGGTAACAGCGACAACACCAACACCAACAAGCCGAACAGCGCAGAAGGTGGTAATAGCGAGAGCACCAATAAAACGAACAGCACAGAGAGTAATAGTAGCGACAGCAGCAGCACCAACAAGGCCAACAGCGACACAGGGGAGAACAACAACAGCAATAGCAGCAGCAACACCAACAAGAACAACAACAGTGACAACACTAACAAGAACACCTTCGCTGCTGTGGCAGCGGCTAAAAGGAGACCATGCTACAGCATCGACTTAACCAACAGAGAGGAAAAGTTGGCCCAGGCCTGGAAAATCATAAATCAAGAGCAGACCTGGGCAAACTTAACTGTCCCGGCAGAAGCCATTGAGGCAGTGGAAAAAAGAACGGTGCATTTCAGATGCATCTCAGTAGAGACAAAGAGGGCAGCGATAATCGCCCAAGCTGATATAGAAGCCGCACTGAAACACATCAGAGAGGACACAGACTTCATAGAGAGGGGCAGGCAATACGGCACCGTTTCGGTGCTGTTCAAGTCTGAAGCCCTCGCTGTGAAGCATTCAATGACCCCTTGCAAAACCAGCAAGGTCATAATGTACCCCTCCCACATGGGAAAACGAATAGCACGTGTGCGCATTCCCAGGATTCCACCAGGACTTGATATGTGGTGGCTCCTGGGTTGCGTAATCGTGGAAGGAACGGATACAGTCCCGGTAGAGGCAACGAGAACTGCCAGGGACGACTGGTCCGGGGTTGATCTGGAGATACTGCTCCAAATCAGACCCGAAAACGTAAAAGCAATCCCGGACCACATCCGCCTCCAAAACGGGAGGGTGTTGCATATAATGACTGAGGGCAAAAGGCCGCATTGTTTCCTTTGTGGGGAAACGACACACTTGCGAGCCTTCTGCCCTCAACTGCCGAAAAGCGCAAGGGGTCGAAAGATTCCACTGCTGGCGACGCCGGGACAAGGACCACCAGCAACACCGTCAACAATGGAACCACCAAAATTGCACACCCAGGGGCGAAACGAGGAAAGCTCTCCCATTCTCCCTCCCCCCCAAAATACACACACGAACAAGAACATAAACACTCACTCAGACACAAACACGCTCACAGCCACAGACCCCTCATCCTCCAGCAGCGAAGATGAGGGAAAACCAAAGTCCCCCAAAATACAAAAAACAAAACACAAAAAAAAAAAGAAATCCACAAAGCACAAACACCCCCACAAAAAAAAATACACACACCACCCACACAAACATTTTCCCCACAGCATCACCAACACAACCACCAAAATCCCCCAAACGCAAACAAGCTAAACAGACACAAGAACAAATAGACACACAAACATCAGAAACTACAGACACCCCACCCACAACAAACGCAGACACAATAGAAACAACACTAACAAAGCTATCACCACCACAATCACACGAACAAATAAAACCCGAGCAACAAAACATTAAAAACTTCGTGCTTGCCAGAAGGGCCAACAAGGAATTGATGGCCCATGTAGCACGAAGCACAAACATCGAAAAAGACGGGGAAACATTTGAAGCGAGCACATTTCGCGTACCAGATAATTTGCTTCTGATGCGAATGTCGCTCGCTTCATACAAAGAAATTCGAAAGAGCTTTCCTCGGGATGTGGGAACCCCGAACGTAAAACCCACGTCAAGACTATTAAAGGGGTTCCCAAAAGAAACCCCACAAACCATGGAGGTCGAACCACCCGACCTTCACAAGATCTCGGAAGGTAAGTAAACCTTTCCTCTCCCATTCATCCTGCCAGCATGGCCATAAGAGTAGGAAGTTTAAATGTTCGTGGCCTGGGGTCGCCCTGGAAGCAAGGTCACTTGCTCAACGACCTCAGGTCACTAGGAATGGATGTAATTGCCATCAGCGAGACCAGAATTTCCGACACACGCGCACTGGCGCCGATTTTCGACGATTATCAGATCTTTGCATCTGTTAGTCGGCCGGGAATGGGAGGTGGAGTGGCTGTGCTGTTTAGGAAATGTCTGGATCTCGAGGTAAGGTCAATCTTCCGGGATCCTGACGGAAAGTTGGTGGTCCTGGACGTGAGCAATAGCGAAGGTGGTGCCTTTAGACTGGTGGCCGTCTACGCCCTTACTGGGGCCGGTCGGCCGGACTTCTTTAGGCGCCTGGAAAACTTTCTGCTTACGTCTCGCCCTTTACTGTTAATAGGGGATTAGAATGGCATCTTAGAAGCACGCTGGGATTGTGTGGGAGTATCTGATAGGAGCGGGGGGTGCAAAAGCCTCAAGTACCTGATCAGCCAGTTTCAACTGTCTGACAGGTACCGACTAGATTTCCCTAATGCGCCAGTATGGACCTGGACCAATCGCATAGGGTCATCTAGATCGTACATAGATAGGATTTTCATTAGGAAAAGAGATAGAAATAGTGTAGGATGTCCACATTTTAAAACGGTTGCCTATTCAGATCACAAGCTTGTGATCTGTATGGTCGACCTAGATAAGACACGTAGGTTAGGACCTAGCTACTGGAAGCTAAACATGTCGTTTCCGGCACGTAAAGCTTACAGGGACCGGGTCAACAACTTAGTTAAGCAAAAGTTGACAGGGGGGGGTTGTCAACAACAGGTGGTGGGGGGCTCTCAAAAGAGAGATTAGAGCAACCTCGATAGGATTTAGCAAAGAAGTAGCAATAGAGAAAAATAGAAAGGAGGAGGGGCTGATAGCTAAGTTAGACGAGGCTATTTGTAGTGGCATTGCAACAGACGTGCTAGCGGCGAGAATGGCACTAGACCATTTCTTCAATGCGAAATACGAAGGTTGCATTGTCAGAGCTAAGGCGCGTGCTCTGAGGAACGAGGGAACCAAAGCTGCCCGATGGGCTCGCTTTGCAGAGACGCAGCGTGGAAATAAAACCACAATTCGGTCTTTGACGGATCGAGATGGACACGAACTGAGCGATTCCAAGCAGATGTGTGAGGCCTTTCGCCAGCACTTTGCTCGATTTTTCGGGAGGATGGGTGAGTCGGAGACGGCGGCGGACTACAGTCCCTACCTCGACGGCTTGCCACGCCTCTCGACGGCCGACGCTGAGCGCTGCGAAGAGCCGATAACATCAGTCGAAATTCAGGACGCCCTTGTCGGCTGCTCGAGTCGCAAGTCACCCGGTTTGGATGGTCTGCCCTACGAGCTTTACGTAAATATGCCAGACTTGTTCTCCGATCTCCTCGAAGCGCTCTACTGCAACTGGCAGCAGAACGGGAGCATTCCCAGTTCTGTGAGCCGTGGCGTAGTGACGCTGATAAGGAAAGACGAGAACAAGAGGGACACACTAGATAATTTCAGGCCCATAACCCTGCTCAACACAGAGTTTAAGATTTTGGCCAAGGTGTTAGCGAAAAGGCTGGCGCTTGTCGTCAAAGATTTGGTTGGGGAGGCGCTAACTTCCGCAATCCCGACCAGGTCCATACACGACAACCTCCACCTCATGCGATACATCATAGAGAGGGTTGGGTGCAAACCTGGCTTCGGTGGGGCTCTGATCAATTTAGATCAATCGAAAGCATTCGATAGGGTCGACCATCGGTACTTGGAGGCTGTCCTCGAGGCGGCTGGCTTCGGCCCCGTCTTCAGAAGCTGGATCGCTGCAATGTACAGCGGCATCTGCTCGGTGGTCAAAGTTAATGGCCACCTCTCGGAACCGTTTCAGATCTCTCGATCGGTCCGTCAAGGGTGCCCTCTCTCCTCACTTCTGTACGTATTGACTCTTGAGCCTCTACTGCGGAAGCTGGAGTTGTTGCAGGGCATCCCGCTCGAACCGGGACGTAGAAAGGCCGCGTCCGCTTATGCGGACGACATCACCGTGATGGTTTCGGACACCTCGGAAATCGAGGTGATCCGCACCCATTTGGAGGAATATGAAAGGTTGACGGGAGCAAAACTTAACCCGGAAAAGTCGGTGGGCTTGCAGCTCGGCACCTGGAGAGGCAAGTCCATGCCGTCCAACAGCGTCGTTGGGCGCTGGACAGACGGACCGGTAAAGTTGCTCGGGGTTTGTTTCGGACCAGACCTCCAGGTCGATAAGAATTGGAACGAGGTGACGAGCAGGATAGCCAACCTCGCCCAGAAATGGGCTGAGAGAAAGCTATCACTGAAAGGGCGGGCGGAGGTGGCGAACGCGTACATCGCGTCCGTCATCTACTACCGCCTGATCGTCGTGCCTTGCCCCCGTCCACGCCTCGCCAATTTGGAACGGCTCCTTTTCAAATTTTTGTGGAGGGGACGGGTCCCGTTGGTGAGGCGGTCCATCTGCTGCCAGCACCCTCTTCGTGGAGGGCTGGGCATGCCGTGGCTAATGATGCGCAGACATGCGCTGAGGCTGCGACATCTCCAGATATTTTGCCTAAACGGTGAACAGGTGTGGTCGCCGTTTGTTAGACGGGCCTTTCCGTAGCTCATCTCTTTGACTGAGCTGCAGTCCTGGGTCAAGAAGAGACCGAGACTGGGCGACTGGCATCTGGAATGTTGCCAGGCGCTCACTGCACTCTGCAAGGTGGGCAATGCGGTCAGTGGAACTTCCACTCAAGATTTCTATAGAGGATTAGTGGAGGGCAAGTGCGATGACGTACTAGGAGAGGCTCTGGGCGTCAACGAAGTAGAACTGACCAGTATGTTCCGGAGGACTTTCGAGCCGGGGACGATGGATAACTTCCAGAAATCCCTCGCTTGGCAGTGCTACCGGGGGGCGCTGCCGGTTCGGGATAAACTCTACAGGCACGGAAGTGCTGTCAGACGAACCTGCCCGAGATGCGCGCAGAGCGACGAAACCGTTCTGCACGCACTCGTCCAGTGTCCGTGCATTGCTGACTTGTGGGGTTATGTCGAACAGCTATTGTCGCGTGTAGAACGGATCCGGCTATCGTCCGAGTCCATAGTGAAGATTGACCCGCCGCCTTCTTTTGGTCAGGAAGAGCAGGCAATTTTCCTCTGCCTGGTGGCAGTAGCGAAAGAGGTTGCATGGTGGACCAGGTTGAAAGGACTGAAGACGGACACTTTTCTCTTCGGCCAATCCCTCATCTACTTCTTCAAGTTTCACTTGGAAAGGAAGGTGAGGGTGGAGAGAGAAGTGCTGCCCCCCAGTACATTTACTGAAAGGTGGGTGAATGTGGCGAGAATGGCCCGCGTGAGTGGGCCTACTCTGATCATGCGCCTGTAGGCTGGTGAATTCGAGAAGGAGAGGGGTGCCCTTCCCGGGTGCCCTAGGAGCGTCGGGTGGCTCAGGACTGGTGGGGTGCTTGAGTCAACCCTGGGTGGTGATCCCTCTTATTGGGGAACTTTCATTGTTGTATTTTTATTGTTATTTTGTTTTTTGTTATTTATACTTACTCGATCTCTATGTAAACCCCCACTGTCCCTGTCTATTGTGTTGTCCCCTATATGTCGGCCCTTGTGGCCAATAAATGAAATCATTATTATTATTACTACTAGCAGTAAAGCCCGGCGTTGCTCGGGGTCGCTCAGTAGCTGTGTTAAAGTTACAATGTTAAGTTTCTTTCTTGGCTTAAAAACTGTTGTGTCTACTGTGCAGACTTGCATGTGGTGTTTTTGATTAATATTCCCTCAACCAACAATATGCCTTATGAAGTTAAGAAAACATAACGATAACCCGAATGTTATAACAAAAGAGGATGCTGGGGATAGAAACTGCACTGGTTATTTATTAACAAAGATCGAAAATGTAAACACTGCAACGCAGAGAAAAACATTAGCGTAACCAAATTATCAGTTATGTCTGTCTGCACGCCTATATCACCTCTCTGCACGACTGTCTGTCTGCACGCCTATATCACCTCTCTGCACGACTGTCTGTCTGCACGCCTATATCACCTCTCTGCACGACTGTCTGTCTGCACTCCTATATCACCTCTCTGCACGACTGTCTGTCTGCACGCGTATATCACCTCTCTGCACGACTGTCTGTCTGCACGACTGTCTGTCTGCACGACTGTCTGTCTGCACGCCTAACGACGAAATATTTGCTTGTTTTACGTAGTCTTTAAATAGACTTGTTTTCAAGTAAAAATATTGTTTTAAAATGCTTTTAAATGGAAATGAAGCAAAACGGAAGCTTAGTGTTCGAACTGATGAATTTTGCAGGTCAATATTTTGCTGGTTCGACAAAACGCTGAGAAAGCCAGCGTAATTTTTTACGTAAGACGCTCAATGTAAACAGAACAAAGGGAAATAACTGATAACTTACGCTCAAAAATCGATACATTATATTCGATTTCGTCACATAGGGTGGGTCAATTTGAAATTTTTTTTTTCCGATGTCTTCGCTAGGGCTCAATGTACAAGTATAGCAATTTCGGTGCAATTCCGTGAGAGATTCTAAGAGGAGATGTGTGCCAAAATTCGATAGACAGACAGACAACCACAGTTTTATATATATAGATTAATGGTAGTGGTAGTGGTAGTAGTAGTGGTGGTGGTGGTGGTGGTAGTAGTAGTAGTAGTGGTAACACCAGCAGCAATAGCAGCAGTAGTAAAAGTAGTAGAAGTAGTAGTAGTAGTAGTAGTAGCAGTAGTGGTGGGGGTAGTAGTAGTGGGGGTGGTAGTAATAGTAGTATCAGTAGATGCAGTAGTAGCAGCAGCAGCAGTAGTAGTAGTAGCAGTAGTAGTAGTAGTAGATTATGATTCCCTTCTGTTTTCATGACTATGCTATCGTAAGGTCTTGACCAAATGTTGTATTTAAGTGTAGTGTTGATGTTATTGTTTGGTATGTGGTGGTGGACTCGTGTTGATATAAGTACTATAATTGGTTATGTAGTTGTTGTTTTTGGTGATAGTGTTGGTATGGTGTTGTTGTAGTTGTTTTTGGTGATAGTATTGGTATGGTGTTGTTGTAGTTGTTTTTGGTGATAGTGTTGGTATGGTGTTGTTGTAGTAGTTGTTTTTGGTGATAGTGTTGGTATGGTGTTGTTGTAGTAGTTTTTGGTGATAGTGTTGGTATGGTGTTGTTGTAGTAGTTGTTTTTGGTGATAGTGTTGGTATGGTGTTGTAGTAGTTGTTTTTGGTGATAGTGTTGGTATGGTGTTGTTGTAGTTGTTTTTGGTGATAGTGTTGGTATGGCGTTGTTGTAGTTGTTTTTGGTGATAGTGTTGGTATGGTGTTGTTGTAGTAGTTGTTTTTGGTGATAGTGTTGGTATGGTGTTGTTGTAGTTGTTTTTGGTGATAGTGTTGGTATGGTGTTGTTGTAGTTGTTTTTGGTGATAGTGTTGGTATGGTGTTGTTGTGGTTGTTGTTTTTGGTGATAGTGTTGGTATGGTGTTGTTGTAGTTGTTTTTGGTGATAGTGTTGGTATGGTGTTGTTGTGGTTGTTGTTTTTGGTGATAGTGTTGGTATGGTGTTGTTGTGGTTGTTTTTGGTGATAGTATTGGTATGGTGTTGTTGTAGTAGTTGTTTTTGGTGATAGTGTTGGTATGGTGTTGTTGTAGTTGTTTTTGGTGATAGTGTTGGTATGGGGTTGTTGTGGTTGTTGTTTTTGGTGATAGTGTTGGTATGGTGTTGTTGTAGTTGTTTTTGGTGATATTGTTGGTATGGTGTTGTTGTTGTAGTAGTTGTTTTTGGTGATAGTGTTGGTATGGTGTTGTTGTAGTAGTTTTTGGTGATAGTGTTGGCATGGTGTTGTTGTAGTAGATGTTTTTGGTGATATTGTTGGTATGGTGTTGTAGTAGTTGTTTTTAGTGATAGTGTTGGTATGGTGTTGTTGTAGTAGTTGTTTTTGGTGATAGTATTGGTATGGTGTTGTTGTAGTAGTTGTTTTTGGTGATAGTGTTGGTATGGTGTTGTTGTAGTAGTTGTTTTTGGTGTTAGTGTTGGTATGGTGTTGTTGTAGTAGTTGTTTTTGGTGTTAGTGTTGGTATGGTGTTGTAGTAGTTGTTTTTGGTGATAGTGTTGGTATGGTGTTGTTGTAGTTGTTTTTGGTGATAGTGTTGGTATGGTGTTGTTGTGGTTGTTGTTTTTGGTGATAGTGTTGGTATGGTGTTGTTGTAGTTGTTTTTGGTGATAGTGTTGGTATGTGTTGTTGTGGTTGTTGTTTTTTGTGATAGTGTTGGTATGGTGTTGTTGTAGTAGTCGTTTTTGGCGATAGTGTTGGTATGGTGTGTAGTTGTTTTTGGTGATAGTGTTGGTATGGTGTTGTTGTAGTAGTTGTTTTTGGTGATAGTGTTGGTATGGTGTTGTTGTAGTTGTTTTTGGTGATAGTGTTGGTTTTGTGTTGTTGTAGTTGTTTTTGGTGATAGTGTTGGTATGGTGTTGTTGTAGTTGTTTTTGGTGATAGTATTGGTATGGTGTTGCTGTAGTTGTTTTTGGTGATAGTGTTGGTATGGTGTTGTTGGGGTTGTTTTTGGTGATAGTGTTGGTATGGTGTTGTTGTAGTAGTTCTTTTTGGTGATAGTGTTGGTATGGTGTTGTTGTAGTTGTTTTTGGCGATAATGTTGGTATGGTGCTGTTGTAGTTGTTTTTGGTGATAGTGTTGCTATGGTGTTGTTGTAGTAGTTGTTTTTGGTGTTAGTGTTGGTATGGTGTTGTAGTAGTTGTTTTTGGTGATAGTGTTGGTATGGTGTTGTTGTAGTTGTTTTTGGTGATAGTGTTGGTATGGTGTTGTTGTAGTTGTTTTTGGTGATAGTGTTGGTATGGTGTTGTTGTGGTTGCTGTTTTTGGTGATAGTGTTGGTATGGTGTTGTTGTAGTAGGTTTTGGTGATAGTGTTGGTATGGTGTTGTTGTGGTTGTTGTTTTTGGTGATAGTGTTGGTATGGTGTTGTTGTAGTAGTCGTTTTTGGTGATAGTGTTGGTATGGTGTTGTAGTTTGTTTTTGGTGATAGTGTTGGTATGGTGTTGTTGTAGTAGTTTTTGGTGATAGTGTTGGTATGGTGTTGTTGTAGTAGTTGTTTTTGGTGATAGTGTTGGTATGGTGTTGTTGTAGTTGTTTTTGGTGATAGTGTTGGTTTTGTGTTGTTGTAGTTGTTTTTGGTGATAGTGTTGGTATGGTGTTGTTGTAGTTGTTTTTGGTGACAGTATTGGTATGGTGTTGTTGTAGTTGTTTTTGCTGATAGTGTTGGTATTGTGTTGTTGTAGTTGTTTTTGGTGATAGTGTTGGTATGGTGTTGTTGTGGTTGTTTTTGGTGATAGTGTTGGTATGGTGTTGTTGTGGTTGTTTTTGGTGATAGTGTTGGTATGGTGTTGTTGTAGTAGTTGTTTTTGGTGATAGTGTTGGTATGGTGTTGTTGTGGTTGTTTGCGGTGATAGTGTTGGTATGGTGTTGCAGTAGTTGTTTTTGGTGATAGTGTTGGTATGGTGTTGTTGTAGATTTTTTTTGGTGATAGTGTTGGTATGGTGTTGTTGTGGTTGTTGTTTTTGGTGATAGTGTTGGTATGGTGTTGTTGTAGTTGTTTTTGGTGATATTGTTGGTATGGTGTTGTTGTTGTAGTAGTTGTTTTTGGTGATAGTGTTGGTATGGTGTTGTTGTAGTAGTTTTTGGTGATAGTGTTGGCATGGTGTTGTTGTAGTAGATGTTTTTGGTGATATTGTTGGTATGGTGTTGTAGTAGTTGTTTTTAGTGATAGTGTTGGTATGGTGTTGTTGTAGCAGTTGTTTTTGGTGATAGTATTGGTATGGTGTTGTTGTAGTAGTTGTTTTTGGTGATAGTGTTGGTATGGTGTTGTTGTAGTAGTTGTTTTTGGTGATAGTGTTGGTATGGTGTTGTTGTAGTAGTTGTTTTTGGTGTTAGTGTTGGTATGGTGTTGTTGTAGTAGTTGTTTTTGGTGTTAGTGTTGGTATGGTGTTGTAGTAGTTGTTTTTGGTGATAGTGTTGGTATGGTGTTGTTGTAGTTGTTTTTGGTGATAGTGTTGGTATGGTGTTGTTGTGGTTGTTGTTTTTGGTGATAGTGTTGGTATGGTGTTGTTGTAGTTGTTTTTGGTGATAGTGTTGGTATGTGTTGTTGTGGTTGTTGTTTTTGGTGATAGTGTTGGTATGGTGTTGTTGTAGTAGTCGTTTTTGGCGATAGTGTTGGTATGGTGTGTAGTTGTTTTTGGTGATAGTGTTGGTATGGTGTTGTTCTAGTAGTTGTTTTTGGTGATAGTGTTGGTATGGTGTTGTTGTAGTTGTTTTTGGTGATAGTGTTGGTTTTGTGTTGTTGTAGTTGTTTTTGGTGATAGTGTTGGTATGGTGTTGTTGTAGTTGTTTTTGGTGATAGTATTGGTATGGTGTTGCTGTAGTTGTTTTTGGTGATAGTGTTGGTATGGTGTTGTTGGGGTTGTTTTTGGTGATAGTGTTGGTATGGTGTTGTTGTAGTAGTTCTTTTTGGTGATAGTGTTGGTATGGTGTTGTTGTAGTTGTTTTTGGCGATAGTGTTGGTATGGTGCTGTTGTAGTTGTTTTTGGTGATAGTGTTGGTATGGTGTTGTTGTGGTTGTTGTTTTTGGTGATAGTGTTGGTATGGTGCTGTTGTGGTTGTTGTTTTTGGTGATAGTGTTGGTATGGTGTTGTTGTAGCAGTTGTTTTTGGTGATAGTGTTGGTATGGTGTTGTTGTAGTTGTTTTTGGTGATAGTGTTGGTTTTGTGTTGTTGTAGTTGTTTTTGGTGATAGTGTTGGTATGGTGTTGTTGTAGTAGTTTTTGGAGATAGTGTTGGTATGGTGTTGTTGTAGTAGTTGTTTTTGGTGATAGTGTTGGTATGGTGTTGTTGTAGTTGTTTTTGGTGATAGTGTTGGTTTTGTGTTGTTGTAGTTGTTTTGGTGATAGTGTTGGTATGGTGTTGTTGTAGTTGTTTTTGGTGATAGTATTGGTATGGTGTTGTTGTAGTTGTTTTTGGTGATAGTGTTGGTATGGTGTTGTTGTAGTTGTTTTTGGTGATAGTGTTGGTATGGTGTTGTTGTGGTTGTTTTTGGTGATAGTGTTGGTATGGTGTTGTTGTAGTAGTTGTTTTTGGTGATAGTGTTGGTATGGTGCTGTTGTGGTTGTTTTTGGTGATAGTGTTGATATGGTGTTGTTGTAGTTGCTTTTGGTGATAGTGTTGGTATGGTGCTGTTGTAGTTGTTTTTGGTGATAGTGTTGCTATGGTGTTGTTGTAGTAGTTGTTTTTGGTGATAGTGTTGGTATGGTGTTGTTGTAGTAGTTGTTTTTGGTGATAGTGTTGGTATGATGTTGTTGTAGTTGTTTTTGGTGATAGTGTTGGTATGGTGCTGTTGTAGTTGTTTTTGGTGATAGTGTTGGTATGGTGTTGTTGTTGTAGTAGTTGTTTTTGGTGATAGTGTTGGTATGGTGTTGTTGTGGTTGTTTTTGGTGATAGTATTGATATGGTGTTGTAGTTGTTGTTTTTGGTGATAGTGTTGGTATGGTGTTGTTGTAGTAGTTGTTTTTGGTGATAGTGTTGGTATGGTGTTGTTGTAGTAGTTGTTTTTGGTGATAGTGTTGGTATGGTGTTGTTGTGGTTGTTTGTGGTGATAGTATTGGTATGGTGTTGCAGTAGTTGTTTTTGGTGATAGTGTTGGTATGGTGTTGTTGTAGTTTTTTTTGGTGATAGTGTTGGTATGGTGTTGTTGTGGTTGTTGTTTTTGGTGATAGTGTTGGTATGGTGCTGTTGTGGTTGTTGTTTTTGGTGATAGTGTTGGTATGGTGTTGTTGTAGTAGTTGTTTTTGGTGATAGTGTTGGTATGGTGTTGTTGTAGTTGTTTTTGGTGATAGTGTTGGTATGGTGTTGTTGTAGTTGTTCTTGGTGATAGTGTTGGTATGGTGTTGTTCTAGTTGTTTTTGGTGATAGTGTCGGTATGGTGTTGTTGTGGTTGTTGTTTTTGGTGATAGTGTTGGTATGGTGTTGTTGTTGTTGTTGTTTTTGGTGATAGTGTTGGTATGGTGTTGTTGTAGTTGTTTTTGGTGATAGTGTTGGTATGGTGTTGTTGTGGATGTTGTTTTTGGTGATAGTGTTGGTATGGTGTTGTTGTGGTTGTTTTTGGTGATAGTATTGGTATGGTGTTGTAGTTGTTTTTGGTAATAGTGTTGGTATGGTGTTGTTGTAGTTGTTTTTGGTGATAGTGTTGGTATGGTGTTGTTGTGGTTGTTGTTTTTGGTGATAGTGTTGGTATGGTGTTGTTGTAGTTGATTTTGGTGATAGTGTTGGTATGGTGTTGTTGTTGTAGTAGTTGTTTTTGGTGATAGTGTTGGTATGGTGTTGTAGTAGTTTTTGGTGATAGTGTTGGTATGGTGTTGTTGTAGTAGTTTTTGGTGATAGTGTTGGTATGGTGTTGTTGTAGTTGTTTTTGGTGATAGTGTTGGTATGGTGTTGTTGTAGATGTTTTTGGTGATAGTGTTGGTATGGTGTTGTTGTAGTTGTTTTTGGTGATAGTGTTGGTATGGTGTTGTTGTGGTTGTTGTTTTTGGTGATAGTGTTGGTATGGTGTTGTTGTTGTTGTTTTTGGTGATAGTGTTGGTATGGTGTTGTTGTGGTTGTTGTTTTTGGTGATAGTGTTGGTATGGTGTTGTTGTGGTTGTTTTTGGTGATAGTATTGGTATGGTGTTGTAGTTGTTTTTGGTGATAGTGTTGGTATGGTGTTTTTGTAGTTGTTTTTGGTGATAGTGTTGGTATGGTGTTGTCGTGGTTGTTGTTTTTGGTGATAGTGTTGGTATGGTGTTGTTGTGGTTGTTTTTGGTGATAGTATTGGTATGGTGTTGTTGTTGATTATGGTGATAGTGTTGGTATGGTGTTGTTGTAGTTGTTTTGGGTGATAGTGTTGGTATGGTGTTGTTGTGGTTGTTGTTTTTGGTGATAGTGTTGGTATGGTGTTGTTGTAGTTGTTTTTGGTGATAGTGTTGGTATGGTGTTGTTGTTGTAGTAGTTGTTTTTGGTGATAGTGTTGGTATGGTGTTGTTGTAGTCGTTTTTGGTGATAGTGTTGGTATGGTGTTGTTGTAGTAGTTTTTGGTGATAGTGTTGGTATGGTGTTGTTGTGGTTGTTGTGGTTGTTGTTTTTGGTGATAGTGTTGGTATGGTGTTGTTGTTGTTGTTTTTGGTGATAGTGTTGGTATGGTGTTGTTGTAGCAGTTGTTTTTGGTGATAGTGTTGGTATGGTGTTGTTGTAGTTGTTTTTGGTGATAGTGTTGGTTTTGTGTTGTTGTAGTTGTTTTTGGTGATAGTGTTGGTATGGTGTTGTTGTAGTTGTTTTTGGTGATAGTTTTGGTATGGTGTTGTTGTGGTTGTTGTTTTTGGTGATAGTGTTGGTATGGTGTTGTTGTGGTTGTTGTTTTTGGTGATAGTGTTGGTATGGTGTTGTTGTAGTTGTTTTTGGTGATAGTGTTGGTATGGTGTTGTCTTGGTTGTTGTTTTTGGTGATAGTGTTGGTATGGTGTTGTTGTGGTTGTTTTTGGTGATAGTATTGGTATGGTGTTGTTGTTGATTATGGTGATAGTGTTGGTATGGTGTTGTTGTAGTTGTTTTTGGTGATAGTGTTGGTATGGTGTTGTTGTGGTTGTTGTTTTTGGTGATAGTGTTGGTATGGTGTTGTTGTAGTTGTTTTTGGTGATAGTGTTGGTATGGTGTTGTTGTTGTAGTAGTTGTTTTTGGTGATAGTGTTGGTATGGTGTTGTTGTAGTCGTTTTTGGTGATAGTGTTGGTATGGTGTTGTTGTAGTAGTTTTTGGTGATAGTGTTGGTATGGTGTTGTTGTAGTAGTTGTTTTTGGTGATAGTGTTGGTATGGTGTTGTTGTAGTAGTTGTTTTTGGTGATAGTGTTGGTATGGTGTTGTTGTAGTAGTTTTTTGTGATATTGTTGGTATGGCGTTGTTTTAGTAGTTGTTTTTAGTGATAGTGTTGGTATGGTGTTGTTGAGGTAGTTGTTTTTGGTGATAGTATTGGTATGGTGTTGTTGTAGTAGTTGTTTTTGGTGATAGTGTTGGTATGGTGTTGTTGTAGTAGTTGTTTTTGGTGATAGTGTTGGTATGGTGTTGTTGTAGTAGTTGTTTTTGGTGTTAGTGTTGGTATGGTGTTGTTGTAGTAGTTGTTTTTGGTGTTAGTGTTGGTATGGTGTTGTAGTAGCTGTTTTTGGTGATAGTGTTGGTCTGGTGTTGCTGTAGTTGTTTTTGGTGATATTGTTGGTATGGTGTTGTTGTAGTCGTTTTTGGTGATAGTGTTGGTATGGTGTTGTTGTAGTAGTTTTTGGTGATAGTGTTGGTATGGTGTTGTTGTAGTAGTTGTTTTTGGTGATAGTGTTGGTATGGTGTTGTTGTAGTAGTTGTTTTTGGTGATAGTGTTGGTATGGTGTTGTTGTAGTAGTTTTTTGTGATATTGTTGGTATGGCGTTGTTTTAGTAGTTGTTTTTAGTGATAGTGTTGGTATGGTGTTGTTGTAGTAGTTGTTTTTGGTGATAGTATTGGTATGGTGTTGTTGTAGTAGTTGTTTTTGGTGATAGTGTTGGTATGGTGTTGTTGTAGTTGTTTTTGGTGATAGTGTTGGTATGGTGTTGTTGTGGTTGTTGTTTTTGGTGATAGTGTTGGTATGGTGTTGTTGTAGTAGGTTTTGGTGATAGTGTTGGTATGGTGTTGTTGTGGTTGTTGTTTTTGGTTATAGTGTTGGTATGGTGTTGTTGTAGTAGTCGTTTTTGGTGATAGTGTTGGTATGGTGTTGTAGTTGTTTTTGGTGATAGTGTTGGTATGGTGTTGTTGTAGTAGTTTTGGGAGATAGTGTTGGTATGGTGTTGTTGTAGTAGTTGTTTTTGGTGATAGTGTTGGTATGGTGTTGTTGTAGTTGTTTTTGGTGATAGTGTTGGTTTTGTGTTGTTGTAGTTGTTTTTGGTGATAGTGTTGGTATGGTGTTGTTGTAGTTGTTTTTGGTGATAGTATTGGTATGGTGTTGTTGTAGTTGTTTTTGGTGATAGTGTTGGTATGGTGTTGTTGTAGTTGTTTTTGGTGATAGTGTTGGTATGGTGTTGTTGTGGTTGTTTTTGGTGATAGTGTTGGTAAGGTGTTGTTGTAGAAGTTGTTTTTGGTGATAGTGTTGGTATGGTGCTGTTGTGGTTGTTTTTGGTGATAGTGTTGATATGGTGTTGTTGTAGTTGCTTTTGGTGATAGTGTTGGTATGGTGCTGTTGTAGTTGTTTTTGGTGATAGTGTTGCTATGGTGTTGTTGTAGTAGTTGTTTTTGGTGATAGTGTTGGTATGGTGTTGTTGTAGTAGTTGTTTTTGGTGATAGTGTTGGTATGATGTTGTTGTAGTTGTTTTGGTGATAGTGTTGGTATGGTGCTGTTGTAGTTGTTTTTGGTGATAGTGTTGGTATGGTGTTGTTGTTGTAGTAGTTGTTTTTGGTGATAGTGTTGGTATGGTGTTGTTGTGGTTGTTTTTGGTGATAGTATTGATATGGTGTTGTAGTTGTTGTTTTTGGTGATAGTGTTGGTATGGTGTTGTTGTAGTAGTTGTTTTTGGTGATAGTGTTGGTATGGTGTTGTTGTAGTAGTTGTTTTTGGTGATAGTACTGGTATGGTGTTGTTGTGGTTGTTTGTGGTGATAGTATTGGTATGGTGTTGCAGTAGTTGTTTTTGGTGATAGTGTTGGTATGGTGTTGTTGTAGTTTTTTTTGGTGATAGTGTTGGTATGGTGTTGTTGTGGTTGTTGTTTTTGGTGATAGTGTTGGTATGGTGCTGTTGTGGTTGTTGTTTTTGGTGATAGTGTTGGTATGGTGTTGTTGTAGTAGTTGTTTTTGGTGATAGTGTTGGTATGGTGTTGTTGTAGTTGTTTTTGGTGATAGTGTTGGTATGGTGTTGTTGTAGTTGTTCTTGGTGATAGTGTTGGTATGGTGTTGTTCTAGTTGTTTTTGGTGATAGTGTCGGTATGGTGTTGTTGTGGTTGTTGTTTTTGGTGATAGTGTTGGTATGGTGTTGTTGTGTGTTGTTGTTTTTGGTGATAGTGTTGGTATGGTGTTGTTGTAGTTGTTTTTGGTGATAGTGTTGGTATGGTGTTGTTGTGGATGTGTTTTTGGTGATAGTGTTGGTATGGTGTTGTTGTGGTTGTTTTTGGTGATAGTATTGGTATGGTGTTGTAGTTGTTTTTGGTAATAGTGTTGGTATGGTGTTGTTGTAGTTGTTTTTGGTGATAGTGTTGGTATGGTGTTGTTGTGGTTGTTGTTTTTGGTGATAGTGTTGGTATGGTGTTGTTGTAGTTGATGTTGGTGATAGTGTTGGTATGGTGTTGTTGTTGTAGTAGTTGTTTTTGGTGATAGTGTTGGTATGGTGTTGTTGTAGTAGTTTTGGGTGATAGTGTTGGTATGGTGTTGTTGTAGTAGTTTTTGGTGATAGTGTTGGTATGGTGTTGTTGTAGTTGTTTTTGGTGATAGTGTTGGTATGGTGTTGTTGTGGTTGTTGTTTTTGGTGATAGTGTTGGTATGGTGTTGTTGTTGTTGTTTTTGGTGATAGTGTTGGTATGGTGTTGTTGTGGTTGTTGTTTTTGGTGATAGTGTTGGTATGGTGTTGTTGTGGTTGTTTTTGGTGATAGTATTGGTATGGTGTTGTAGTTGTTTTTGGTGATAGTGTTGGTATGGTGTTTTTGTAGTTGTTTTTGGTGATAGTGTTGGTATGGTGTTGTTGTGGTTGTTGTTTTTGGTGATAGTGTTGGTATGGTGTTGTTGTAGTTGTTTTTGGTGATAGTGTTGGTATGGTGTTGTTGTTGTAGTAGTTGTTTTTGTTGATAGTGTTGGTATGGTGTTGTTGTAGTAGTTTTTGGTGATAGTGTTGGTATGGTGTTGTTGCAGTAGTTGTTTTTGGTGATAGTGTTGGTATGGTGTTGTTGTAGTAGTTTTTGGTGATAGTGTTGGTATGGTGTTGTTATAGTAGTTTTTGGTGATAGTGTTGGTATGGTGTTGTTGTAGTAGTTGTTTTTGGTGATAGTGTTGGTATGGTGTTGTTGTAGTAGTGATTTTTGGTGATAGTGTTGGTATGGTGTTGTTGTAGTAGTTTTTGGTGATATTGTTGGTATGGTGTTGTTGTAGTAGTTGTTTTTAGTGATAGTGTTGGTATGGTGTTGTTGTAGTAGTTGTTTTTGGTGATAGTATTGGTATGGTGTTGTTGTAGTAGTTGTTTTTGGTGATAGTGTTGGTATGGTGTTGTTGTAGTAGTTGTTTTTGGTGTTAGTGTTGGTATGGTGTTGTAGTAGTCGTTTTGGTGATAGTGTTGGTATGGTGTTGTTGTAGTAGTTGTTTTTGGTGATAGTGTTGGTATGGTGTTGTTGTAGTTGTTTTTGGTGATAGTGTTGGTATGGTGTTGTTGTAGTTGTTTTTGGTGATAGTGTTGGTTTTGTGTTGTTGTAGCTGTTTTTGGTGATAGTGTTGGTATGGTGTTGTTGTAGTTGTTTTTGGTGATAGTGTTGGTATGGTGTTGTTGTGGTTGTTGTTTTTGGTGATAGTGTTGGTATGGTGTTGTTGTGGTTGTTTTTGGTGATAGTATTGGAATGGTGTTGTAGTTGTTTTTGGTGATAGTGTTGGTATGGTGTTTTTGAAGTTGTTTTTGGTGATAGTGTTGGTATGGTGTTGTTGTGGTTGTTGTTTTTGGTGATAGTGTTGGTATGGTGTTGTTATAGTTGTTTTTGGTGATAGTGTTGGTATGGTGTTGTTGTTGTAGTAGTTGTTTTTGGTGATAGTGTTGGTATGGTGTTGTTGTAGTAGTTTTTGGTGATAGTGTTGCTATGGTGTTGTTGTAGGAGTTGTTTTTGGTGATAGTGTTGGTATGGTGTTGTTGTAGTAGTTGTTTTTGGTGGTAGTGTTGGTATGGTGTTGTTGTAGTAGTTTTTGGTGATAGTGTTTCTATGGTGTTGTTATAGTAGTTTTTGGTGATAGTGTTGGTATGGTGTTGTTGTAGTAGTTGTTTTTGGTGATAGTTTTGGTATGGTGTTGTTGTAGTAGTTGTTTTTGGTGATAGTGTTGGTATGGTGTTGTAGTAGTTTTTGGTGATATTGTTGGTATGGTGTTGTTGTAGTAGTTGTTTTTAGTGATAGTGTTGGTATGGTGTTTTTGTAGTAGTTGTTTTTGGTGATAGTATTGGTATGGTGTTGTTGTAGTAGTTGTTTTTGGTGATAGTGTTGGTATGGTGTTGTTGTAGTAGTTGTTTTTGGTGATAGTGTTGGTATGGTGTTGTTGTAGTAGTTGTTTTTGGTGATAGTGTTGGTATGGTGTTGTTGTAGTAGTTGTTTTTGATGTTAGTGTTGGTATGGTGTTGTAGTAGTTGTTTTTGGTGATAGTGTTGGTATGGTGTTGTTGTAGTTGTTTTTGGTGATAGTGTTGGTATGGTGTTGTTGTAGTTGTTTTTGGTGATAGTGTTGGTATGGTGTTGTTGTGGTTGTTGTTTTTGGTGATAGTGTTGGTATGGTGTTGTTGTAGTAGGTTTTGGTGATAGTGTTGGTATGGTGTTGTTCTAGTTGTTTTTGGTGATAGTGTCGGTATGGTGTTGTTGTGGTTGTTGTTTTTGGTTATAGTGTTGGTATGGTGTTGTTGTAGTAGTCGTTTTTGGTGATAGTGTTGGTATGGTGTTGTAGTTGTTTTTGGTGATAGTGTTGGTATGGTGTTGTTGTAGTAGTTTTGGGAGATAGTGTTGGTATGGTGTTGTTGTAGTAGTTGTTTTTGGTGATAGTGTTGGTATGGTGTTGTTGTAGTTGTTTTTGGTGATAGTGTTGGTTTTGTGTTGTTGTAGTTGTTTTTGGTGATAGTGTTGGTATGGTGTTGTTGTAGTTGTTTTTGGTGATAGTATTGGTATGGTGTTGTTGTAGTTGTTTTTGGTGATAGTGTTGGTATGGTGTTGTTGTAGTTGTTTTTGGTGATAGTGTTGGTATGGTGTTGTTGTGGTTGTTTTTGGTGATAGTGTTGGTAAGGTGTTGTTGTAGAAGTTGTTTTTGGTGATAGTGTTGGTATGGTGCTGTTGTGGTTGTTTTTGGTGATAGTGTTGATATGGTGTTGTTGTAGTTGCTTTTGGTGATAGTGTTGGTATGGTGCTGTTGTAGTTGTTTTTGGTGATAGTGTTGCTATGGTGTTGTTGTAGTAGTTGTTTTTGGTGATAGTGTTGGTATGGTGTTGTTGTAGTAGTTGTTTTTGGTGATAGTGTTGGTATGATGTTGTTGTAGTTGTTTTGGTGATAGTGTTGGTATGGTGCTGTTGTAGTTGTTTTTGGTGATAGTGTTGGTATGGTGTTGTTGTTGTAGTAGTTGTTTTTGGTGATAGTGTTGGTATGGTGTTGTTGTGGTTGTTTTTGGTGATAGTATTGATATGGTGTTGTAGTTGTTGTTTTTGGTGATAGTGTTGGTATGGTGTTGTTGTAGTAGTTGTTTTTGGTGATAGTGTTGGTATGGTGTTGTTGTAGTAGTTGTTTTTGGTGATAGTACTGGTATGGTGTTGTTGTGGTTGTTTGTGGTGATAGTATTGGTATGGTGTTGCAGTAGTTGTTTTTGGTGATAGTGTTGGTATGGTGTTGTTGTAGTTTTTTTTGGTGATAGTGTTGGTATGGTGTTGTTGTGGTTGTTGTTTTTGGTGATAGTGTTGGTATGGTGCTGTTGTGGTTGTTGTTTTTGGTGATAGTGTTGGTATGGTGTTGTTGTAGTAGTTGTTTTTGGTGATAGTGTTGGTATGGTGTTGTTGTAGTTGTTTTTGGTGATAGTGTTGGTATGGTGTTGTTGTAGTTGTTCTTGGTGATAGTGTTGGTATGGTGTTGTTCTAGTTGTTTTTGGTGATAGTGTCGGTATGGTGTTGTTGTGGTTGTTGTTTTTGGTGATAGTGTTGGTATGGTGTTGTTGTGTGTTGTTGTTTTTGGTGATAGTGTTGGTATGGTGTTGTTGTAGTTGTTTTTGGTGATAGTGTTGGTATGGTGTTGTTGTGGATGTGTTTTTGGTGATAGTGTTGGTATGGTGTTGTTGTGGTTGTTTTTGGTGATAGTATTGGTATGGTGTTGTAGTTGTTTTTGGTAATAGTGTTGGTATGGTGTTGTTGTAGTTGTTTTTGGTGATAGTGTTGGTATGGTGTTGTTGTGGTTGTTGTTTTTGGTGATAGTGTTGGTATGGTGTTGTTGTAGTTGATGTTGGTGATAGTGTTGGTATGGTGTTGTTGTTGTAGTAGTTGTTTTTGGTGATAGTGTTGGTATGGTGTTGTTGTAGTAGTTTTGGGTGATAGTGTTGGTATGGTGTTGTTGTAGTAGTTTTTGGTGATAGTGTTGGTATGGTGTTGTTGTAGTTGTTTTTGGTGATAGTGTTGGTATGGTGTTGTTGTGGTTGTTGTTTTTGGTGATAGTGTTGGTATGGTGTTGTTGTTGTTGTTTTTGGTGATAGTGTTGGTATGGTGTTGTTGTGGTTGTTGTTTTTGGTGATAGTGTTGGTATGGTGTTGTTGTGGTTGTTTTTGGTGATAGTATTGGTATGGTGTTGTAGTTGTTTTTGGTGATAGTGTTGGTATGGTGTTTTTGTAGTTGTTTTTGGTGATAGTGTTGGTATGGTGTTGTTGTGGTTGTTGTTTTTGGTGATAGTGTTGGTATGGTGTTGTTGTAGTTGTTTTTGGTGATAGTGTTGGTATGGTGTTGTTGTTGTAGTAGTTGTTTTTGTTGATAGTGTTGGTATGGTGTTGTTGTAGTAGTTTTTGGTGATAGTGTTGGTATGGTGTTGTTGCAGTAGTTGTTTTTGGTGATAGTGTTGGTATGGTGTTGTTGTAGTAGTTTTTGGTGATAGTGTTGGTATGGTGTTGTTATAGTAGTTTTTGGTGATAGTGTTGGTATGGTGTTGTTGTAGTAGTTGTTTTTGGTGATAGTGTTGGTATGGTGTTGTTGTAGTAGTGATTTTTGGTGATAGTGTTGGTATGGTGTTGTTGTAGTAGTTTTTGGTGATATTGTTGGTATGGTGTTGTTGTAGTAGTTGTTTTTAGTGATAGTGTTGGTATGGTGTTGTTGTAGTAGTTGTTTTTGGTGATAGTATTGGTATGGTGTTGTTGTAGTAGTTGTTTTTGGTGATAGTGTTGGTATGGTGTTGTTGTAGTAGTTGTTTTTGGTGTTAGTGTTGGTATGGTGTTGTAGTAGTCGTTTTGGTGATAGTGTTGGTATGGTGTTGTTGTAGTAGTTGTTTTTGGTGATAGTGTTGGTATGGTGTTGTTGTAGTTGTTTTTGGTGATAGTGTTGGTATGGTGTTGTTGTAGTTGTTTTTGGTGATAGTGTTGGTTTTGTGTTGTTGTAGCTGTTTTTGGTGATAGTGTTGGTATGGTGTTGTTGTAGTTGTTTTTGGTGATAGTGTTGGTATGGTGTTGTTGTGGTTGTTGTTTTTGGTGATAGTGTTGGTATGGTGTTGTTGTGGTTGTTTTTGGTGATAGTATTGGAATGGTGTTGTAGTTGTTTTTGGTGATAGTGTTGGTATGGTGTTTTTGAAGTTGTTTTTGGTGATAGTGTTGGTATGGTGTTGTTGTGGTTGTTGTTTTTGGTGATAGTGTTGGTATGGTGTTGTTATAGTTGTTTTTGGTGATAGTGTTGGTATGGTGTTGTTGTTGTAGTAGTTGTTTTTGGTGATAGTGTTGGTATGGTGTTGTTGTAGTAGTTTTTGGTGATAGTGTTGCTATGGTGTTGTTGTAGGAGTTGTTTTTGGTGATAGTGTTGGTATGGTGTTGTTGTAGTAGTTGTTTTTGGTGGTAGTGTTGGTATGGTGTTGTTGTAGTAGTTTTTGGTGATAGTGTTTCTATGGTGTTGTTATAGTAGTTTTTGGTGATAGTGTTGGTATGGTGTTGTTGTAGTAGTTGTTTTTGGTGATAGTTTTGGTATGGTGTTGTTGTAGTAGTTGTTTTTGGTGATAGTGTTGGTATGGTGTTGTAGTAGTTTTTGGTGATATTGTTGGTATGGTGTTGTTGTAGTAGTTGTTTTTAGTGATAGTGTTGGTATGGTGTTTTTGTAGTAGTTGTTTTTGGTGATAGTATTGGTATGGTGTTGTTGTAGTAGTTGTTTTTGGTGATAGTGTTGGTATGGTGTTGTTGTAGTAGTTGTTTTTGGTGATAGTGTTGGTATGGTGTTGTTGTAGTAGTTGTTTTTGGTGATAGTGTTGGTATGGTGTTGTTGTAGTAGTTGTTTTTGATGTTAGTGTTGGTATGGTGTTGTAGTAGTTGTTTTTGGTGATAGTGTTGGTATGGTGTTGTTGTAGTTGTTTTTGGTGATAGTGTTGGTATGGTGTTGTTGTAGTTGTTTTTGGTGATAGTGTTGGTATGGTGTTGTTGTGGTTGTTGTTTTTGGTGATAGTGTTGGTATGGTGTTGTTGTAGTAGGTTTTGGTGATAGTGTTGGTATGGTGTTGTTCTAGTTGTTTTTGGTGATAGTGTCGGTATGGTGTTGTTGTGGTTGTTGTTTTTGGTGATAGTGTTGGTATGGTGTTGTTGTTGTTGTTGTTTTTGGTGATAGTGTTGGTATGGTGTTGTTGTAGTTGTTTTTGGTGATAGTGTTGGTATGGTGTTGTTGTGGATGTTGTTTTTGGTGATAGTGTTGGTATGGTGTTGTTGTGGTTGTTTTTGGTGATAGTATTGGTATGGTGCTGTAGTTGTTTTTGGTAATAGTGTTGGTATGGTGTTGTTGTAGTTGTTTTTGGTGATAGTGTTGGTATGGTGTTGTTGTGGTTGTTGTTTTTGGTGATAGTGTTGGTATTGTGTTGTTGTAGTTGATTTTGGTGATAGTGTTGGTATGGTGTTGTTGTTGTAGTAGTTGTTTTTGGTGATAGTGTTGGTATGGTGTTGTTGTAGTAGTTTTTGGTGATAGTGTTGGTATGGTGTTGTTGTAGTAGTTTTTGGTGATAGTGTTGGTATGGTGTTGTTGTAGTTGTTTTTGGTGATAGTGTTGGTATGGTGTTGTTGTAGATGTTTTTGGTGATAGTGTTGGTATGGTGTTGTTGTAGTTGTTTTTGGTGATAGTGTTGGTATGGTGTTGTTGTGGTTGTTGTTTTTGGTGATAGTGTTGGTATGGTGTTGTTGTTGTTGTTTTTGGTGATAGTGTTGGTATGGTGTTGTTGTGGTTGTTGTTTTTGGTGATAGTGTTGGTATGGTGTTGTTGTGGTTGTTTTTGGTGATAGTATTGGTATGGTGTTGTAGTTGTTTTTGGTGATAGTGTTGGTATGGTGTTTTTGTAGTTGTTTTTGGTGATAGTGTTGGTATGGTGTTGTTGTGGTTGTTGTTTTTGGTGAGAGTGTTGGTATGGTGTTGTTGTAGTTGTTTTTGGTGATAGTGTTGGTATGGTGTTGTTGTTGTAGTAGTTGTTTTTGTTGATAGTGTTGGTATGGTGTTGTTGTAGTAGTTGTTGGTGATAGTGTTGGTATGGTGTTGTTGCAGTAGTTGTTTTTGGTGATAGTGTTGGTATGGTGTTGTTGTAGTAGTTGTTTTTGGTGATAGTGTTGGTATGGTGTTGTTGTAGTAGTTTTTGGTGATAGTGTTGGTATGGTGTTGTTATAGTAGTTTTTGGTGATAGTGTTGGTATGGTGTTGTTGTAGTAGTTGTTTTTGGTGATAGTGTTGGTATGGTGTTGTTGTAGTAGTGATTTTTGGTGATAGTGTTGGTATGGTGTTGTTGTAGTAGTTTTTGGTGATATTGTTGGTATGGTGTTGTTGTAGTAGTTGTTTTTAGTGATAGTGTTGGTATGGTGTTGTTGTAGTAGTTGTTTTTGGTGATAGTATTGGTATGGTGTTGTTGTAGTAGTTGTTTTTGGTGATAGTGTTGGTATGGTGTTGTTGTAGTAGTTGTTTTTGGTGATAGTGTTGGTATGGTGTTGTTGTTGTAGTTGTTTTTGGTGTTAGTGTTGGTATGGTGTTGTTGTAGTAGTTGTTTTTGGTGTTAGTGTTGGTATGGTGTTGTAGTAGTTGTTTTTGGTGATAGTGTTGGTATGGTGTTGTTGTAGTAGTTGTTTTTGGTGATAGTGTTGGTATGGTGTTGTTGTAGTTGTTTTTGGTGATAGTGTTGGTATGGTGTTGTTGTAGTTGTTTTTGGTGATAGTGTTGGTTTTGTGTTGTTGTAGCTGTTTTTGGTGATAGTGATGGTATGGTGTTGTTGTAGTTGTTTTTGGTGATAGTGTTGGTATGGTGTTGTTGTGGTTGTTGTTTTTGGTGATAGTGTTGGTATGGTGTTGTTGTGGTTGTTTTTGGTGATAGTATTGGAATGGTGTTGTAGTTGTTTTTGGTGATAGTGTTGGTATGGTGTTTTTGTAGTTGTTTTTGGTGATAGTGTTGGTATGGTGTTGTTGTGGTTGTTGTTTTTGGTGATAGTGTTGGTATGGTGTTGTTATAGTTGTTTTTGGTGATAGTGTTGGTATGGTGTTGTTGTTGTAGTAGTTGTTTTTGGTGATAGTGTTGGTATGGTGTTGTTGTAGTAGTTTTTGGTGATAGTGTTGCTATGGTGTTGTTGTAGTAGTTGTTTTTGGTGATAGTGTTGGTATGGTGTTGTTGTAGTAGTTGTTTTTGGTGGTAGTGTTGGTATGGTGTTGTTGTAGTAGTTTTTGGTGATAGTGTTTCTATGGTGTTGTTATAGTAGTTTTTGGTGATAGTGTTGGTATGGTGTTGTTGTAGTAGTTGTTTTTGGTGATAGTGTTGGTATGGTGTTGTTGTAGTAGTTGTTTTTGGTGATAGTGTTGGTATGGTGTTGTTGTAGTAGTTTTTGGTGATATTGTTGGTATGGTGTTGTTGTAGTAGTTGTTTTTAGTGATAGTGTTGGTATGGCGTTTTTGTAGTAGTTGTTTTTGGTGATAGTATTGGTATGGTGTTGTTGTAGTAGTTGTTTTTGGTGATAGTGTTGGTATGGTGTTGTTGTAGTAGTTGTTTTTGGTGATAGTGTTGGTATGGTGTTGTTGTAGTAGTTGTTTTTGGTGTTAGTGTTGGTATGGTGTTGTTGTAGTAGTTGTTTTTGATGTTAGTGTTGGTATGGTGTTGTAGTAGTTGTTTTTGGTGATAGTGTTGGTATGGTGTTGTTGTAGTTGTTTTTGGTGATAGTGTTGGTATGGTGTTGTTGTAGTTGTTTTTGGTGATATTGTTGGTATGGTGTTGTTGTGGTTGTTGTTTTTGGTGATAGTGTTGGTATGGTGTTGTTGTAGTAGGTTTTGGTGATAGTGTTGGTATGGTGTTGTTGTGGTTGTTGTTTTTGGTGATAGTGTTGGTATGGTGTTGTTGTAGTAGGTTTTGGTGATAGTGTTGGTATGGTGTTGTTGTGGTTGTTGTTTTTGGTGATAGTGTTGGTATGGTGTTGTAGTTGTTTTTGGTGATAGTGTTGGTATGGTGTTGTTGTAATAGTTTTTGGTGATAGTGTTGGTATGGTGTTGTTGTAGTAGTTGTTTTTGGTGATAGTGTTGGTATGGTGTTGTTGTAGTTGTTTTTGGTGATAGTGTTGGTATGGTGTTGTTGTGGTTGTTGTTTTTGGTGATAGTGTTGGTATGGTGTTGTTGTAGTTGTTTTTGGTGATAGTGTTGGTATGGTGTTGTTGTAGTTGTTTTTGGTGATAGTGTTGGTATGGTGTTGTTGTGGTTGTTGTTTTTGGTGACAGTGTTGGTATGGTGTTGTTGTAGTAGGTTTTGGTGATAGTGTTGGTATGGTGTTGTTGTGGTTGTTGTTTTTGGTGATAGTGTTGGTATGGTGTTGTAGTTGTTTTTGGTGATAGTGTTGGTATGGTGTTGTTGTAATAGTTTTTGGTGATAGTGTTGGTATGGTGTTGTTGTAGTAGTTGTTTTTGGTGATAGTGTTGGTATGGTGTTGTTGTAGTTGTTTTTGGTGATAGTGTTGGTTTTGTGTTGTTGTAGTTGTTTTTGGTGATAGTGTTGGTAAGGTGTTGTTGTGGTTGTTTTTGGTGATAGTGTTGGTATGGTGCTGTTGTAGTTGTCTTTGGTGTTAGTGTTGGTATGGTGTTGTTGTAGTTGTTTTTGGTGATAGTGTTGGTATGGTGTTGTTGGGGTTGTTTTTGGTGATAGTGTTGGTATGGTGTTGTTGCAGTAGTTGTTTTTGGTGATAGTGTTGGTATGGTGTTGTTGTAGTTGTTTTTGGTGATATTGTTGGTATGGTGTTGTTGTTGTTGTTTTTGGTGATAGTGTTGGTATGGTGTTGTTGTAGTAGTTGTTTTTGGTGATAGTGTTGGTATGGTCTTGTTGTAGTAGTTGTTTTTGGTGATAGTGTTGGTATGGTGTTGTTGTGGTTGTTTGTGGTGATAGTATTGGTATGGTGTTGCAGTAGTTGTTTTTGGTGATAGTGTTGGTATGGTGTTGTTGTAGTTTTTTTTGGTGATAGTGTTGGTATGGTGTTGTTGTGGTTGTTGTTTTTGGTGATAGTGTTGGTATGGTGCTGTTGTGGTTGTTGTTTTTGGTGATAGTGTTGGTATGGTGTTGTTGTAGTAGTTGTTTTTGGTGATAGTGTTGGTATGGTGTTGTTGTAGTTGTTTTTGGTGATAGTGTTGGTATGGTGTTGTTGTAGTTGTTCTTGGTGATAGTGTTGGTATGGTGTTGTTCTAGTTGTTTTTGGTGATAGTGTCGGTATGGTGTTGTTGTGGTTGTTGTTTTTGGTGATAGTGTTGGTATGGTGTTGTTGTTGTTGTTGTTTTTGGTGATAGTGTTGGTATGGTGTTGTTGTAGTTGTTTTTGGTGATAGTGTTGGTATGGTGTTGTTGTGGATGTTGTTTTTGGTGATAGTGTTGGTATGGTGTTGTTGTGGTTGTTTTTGGTGATAGTATTGGTATGGTGTTGTAGTTGTTTTTGGTAATAGTGTTGGTATGGTGTTGTTGTAGTTGTTTTTGGTGATAGTGTTGGTATGGTGTTGTTGTGGTTGTTGTTTTTGGTGATAGTGTTGGTATGGTGTTGTTGTAGTTGATTTTGGTGATAGTGTTGGTATGGTGTTGTTGTTGTAGTAGTTGTTTTTGGTGATAGTGTTGGTATGGTGTTGTTGTAGTAGTTTTTGGTGATAGTGTTGGTATGGTGTTGTTGTAGTAGTTTTTGGTGATAGTGTTGGTATGGTGTTGTTGTAGTTGTTTTTGGTGATAGTGTTGGTATGGTTTTGTTGTAGATGTTTTTGGTGATAGTGTTGGTATGGTGTTGTTGTAGTTGTTTTTGGTGATAGTGTTGGTATGGTGTTGTGGTTGTTGTTTTTGGTGATAGTGTTGGTATGGTGTTGTTGTTGTTGTTTTTGGTGATAGTGTTGGTATGGTGTTGTTGTGGTTGTTGTTTTTGGTGATAGTGTTGGTATAGTGTTGTTGTGGTTGTTTTTGGTGATAGTATTGGTATGGTGTTGTAGTTGTTTTTGGTGATAGTGTTGGTATGGTGTTTTTGTAGTTGTTTTTGGTGATAGTGTTGGTATGGTGTTGTTGTGGTTGTTGTTTTTGGTGATAGTGTTGGTATGGTGTTGTTGTAGTTGTTTTTGGTGATAGTGTTGGTATGGTGTTGTTGTTGTAGTAGTTGTTTTTGTTGATAGTGTTGGTATGGTGTTGTTGTAGTAGTTTTTGGTGATAGTGTTGGTATGGTGTTGTTGCAGTAGTTGTTTTTGGTGATAGTGTTGGTATGGTGTTGTTGTAGTAGTTGTTTTTGGTGATAGTGTTGGTATGGTGTTGTTGTAGTAGTTTTTGGTGATAGTGTTGGTATGGTGTTGTTGTAGTAGTTGTTTTTGGTGATAGTGTTGGTATGGTGTTGTTGTAGTAGTGATTTTTGGTGATAGTGTTGGTATGGTGTTGTTGTAGTAGTTTTTGGTGATATTGTTGGTATGGTGTTGTTGTAGTAGTTGTTTTTAGTGATAGTGTTGGTATGGTGTTGTTGTAGTAGTTGTTTTTGGTGATAGTATTGGTATGGTGCTGTTGTAGTAGTTGTTTTTGGTGATAGTGTTGGTATGGTGTTGTTGTAGTAGTTGTTTTTGGTGATAGTGTTGGTATGGTGTTGTTGTAGTAGTTGTTTTTGGTGTTAGTGTTGGTATGGTGTTGTTGTAGTAGTTGTTTTTGGTGTTAGTGTTGGTATGGTGTTGTAGTAGTTGTTTTTGGTGATAGTGTTGGTATGGTGTTGTTGTAGTAGTTGTTTTTGGTGATAGTGTTGGTATGGTGTTGTTGTAGTTGTTTTTGGTGATAGTGTTGGTATGGTGTTGTTGTAGTTGTTTTTGGTGATAGTGTTGGTTTTGTGATGTTGTAGCTGTTTTTGGTGATAGTGTTGGTATGGTGTTGTTGTAGTTGTTTTTGGTGATAGTGTTGGTATGGTGTTGTTGTGGTTGTTGTTTTTGGTGATAGTGTTGGTATGGTGTTGTTGTGGTTGTTTTTGGTGATAGTATTGGAATGGTGTTGTAGTTGTTTTTGGTGATAGTGTTGGTATGGTGTTTTTGTAGTTGTTTTTGGTGATAGTGTTGGTATGGTGTTTTTGTAGTTGTTTTTGGTGATAGTGTTGGTATGGTGTTGTTGTGGTTGTTGTTTTTGGTGATAGTGTTGGTATGGTGTTGTTATAGTTGTTTTTGGTGATAGTGTTGGTATGGTGTTGTTGTTGTAGTAGTTGTTTTTGGTGATAGTGTTGGTATGGTGTTGTTGTAGTAGTTTTTGGTGATAGTGTTGCTATGGTGTTGTTGTAGTAGTTGTTTTTGGTGATAGTGTTGGTATGGTGTTGTTGTAGTAGTTGTTTTTGGTGGTAGTGTTGGTATGGTGTTGTTGTAGTAGTTTTTGGTGATAGTGTTTCTATGGTGTTGTTGTAGTAGTTGTTTTTAGTGATAGTGTTGGTATGGTGTTTTTGTAGTAGTTGTTTTTGGTGATAGTATTGGTATGGTGTTGTTGTAGTAGTTGTTTTTGGTGATAGTGTTGGTATGGTGTTGTTGTAGTAGTTGTTTTTGGTGATAGTGTTGGTATGGTGTTGTTGTAGTAGTTGTTTTTGGTGTTAGTGTTGGTATGGTGTTGTTGTAGTAGTTGTTTTTGATGTTAGTGTTGGTATGGTGTTGTAGTAGTTGTTTTTGGTGATAGTGTTGGTATGGTGTTGTTGTAGTTGTTTTTGGTGATAGTGTTGGTATGGTGTTGTTGTAGTTGTTTTTGGTGATAGTGTTGGTATGGTGTTGTTGTGGTTGTTGTTTTTGGTGATAGTGTTGGTATGGTGTTGTTGTAGTAGGTTTTGGTGATAGTGTTGGTATGGTGTTGTTGTGGTTGTTGTTTTTGGTGATAGTGTTGGTATGGTGTTGTTGTAGTAGGTTTTGGTGATAGTGTTGGTATGGTGTTGTTGTGGTTGTTGTTTTTGGTGATAGTGTTGGTATGGTGTTGTAGTTGTTTTTGGTGATAGTGTTGGTATGGTGTTGTTGTAATAGTTTTTGGTGATAGTGTTGGTATGGTGTTGTTGTAGTAGTTGTTTTTGGTGATAGTGTTGGTATGGTGTTGTTGTAGTTGTTTTTGGTGATAGTGTTGGTATGGTGTTGTTGTGGTTGTTGTTTTTGGTGATAGTGTTGGTATGGTGTTGTTGTAGTTGTTTTTGGTGATAGTGTTGGTATGGTGTTGTTGTAGTTGTTTTTGGTGATAGTGTTGGTATGGTGTTGTTGTGGTTGTTGTTTTTGGTGATAGTGTTGGTATGGTGTTGTTGTAGTAGGTTTTGGTGATAGTGTTGGTATGGTGTTGTTGTGGTTGTTGTTTTTGGTGATAGTGTTGGTATGGTGTTGTAGTTGTTTTTGGTGATAGTGTTGGTATGGTGTTGTTGTAATAGTTTTTGGTGATAGTGTTGGTATGGTGTTGTTGTAGTAGTTGTTTTTGGTGATAGTGTTGGTATGGTGTTGTTGTAGTTGTTTTTGGTGATAGTGTTGGTTTTGTGTTGTTGTAGTTGTTTTTGGTGATAGTGTTGGTAAGGTGTTGTTGTGGTTGTTTTTGGTGATAGTGTTGGTATGGTGCTGTTGTAGTTGTTTTTGGTGTTAGTGTTGGTATGGTGTTGTTGTAGTTGTTTTTGGTGATAGTGTTGGTATGGTGTTGTTGAGGTTGTTTTTGGTGATAGTGTTGGTATGATGTTGTTGCAGTAGTTATTTTTGGTGATAGTGTTGGTATGGTGTTGTTGTAGTTGTTTTTGGTGATAGTGTTGGTATGGTGTTGTTGTAGTTGTTTTTGGTGATAGTGTTGGTATGGTGTTGTTGTAGTAGTTGTTTTTGGTGATAGTGTTGGTATGATGTTGTTGTAGTTGTTTTTGGTGATAGTGTTGGTATGGTGCTGTTGTAGTTGTTTTTGGTGATAGTGTTGGTATGGTGTTGTTGTAGTAGTTGTTTTTGGTGATAGTGTTGGTATGGTGTTGTTGTGGTTGTTTTTGGTGATAGTATTGATATGGTGTTGTAGTTGTTGTTTTTGGTGATAGTGTTGGTATGGTGTTGTTGTAGTAGTTGTTTTTGGTGATAGTGTTGGTATGGTGTTGTTGTAGTAGTTGTTTTTGGTGATAGTGTTGGTATGGTGTTGTTGTGGTTGTTTGTGGTGATAGTATTGGTATGGTGTTGCAGTAGTTGTTTTTGGTGATAGTGTTGGTATGGTGTTGTTGTAGTTTTTTTTGGTGATAGTGTTGGTATGGTGTTGTTGTGGTTATTGTTTTTGGTGATAGTGTTGGTATGGTGCTGTTGTGGTTGTTGTTTTTGGTGATAGTGTTGGTATGGTGTTGTTGTAGTAGTTGTTTTTGGTGATAGTGTTGGTATGGTGTTGTTGTAGTTGTTTTTGGTGATAGTGTTGGTATGGTGTTGTTGTAGTAGTTTTTGGTGATAGTGTTGGTATGGTGTTGTTGTAGTAGTTGTTTTTGGTGATAGTGTTGGTATGGTGTTGTTGTAGTAGTTGTTTTTGGTGATAGTGTTGGTAAGGTGTTGTTGTAGTAGTTTTTGGTGATATTGTTGGTATGGTGTTGTTGTAGTAGTTCTTTTTGGTGTTAGTGTTGGTATGGTGTTGTTGTAGTAGTTGTTTTTGATGTTAGTGTTGGTATGGTGTTGTAGTAGTTGTTTTTGGTGATAGTGTTGGTATGGTGTTGTTGTAGTTGTTTTTGGTGATAGTGTTGGTATGGTGTTGTTGTAGTTGTTTTTGGTGATAGTGTTGGTATGGTGTTGTTGTGGTTGTTGTTTTTGGTGATAGTGTTGGTATGGTGTTGTTGTAGTAGGTTTTGGTGATAGTGTTGGTATGGTGTTGTTGTGGTTGTTGTTTTTGGTGATAGTGTTGGTATGGTGTTGTTGTAGTAGGTTTTGGTGATAGTGTTGGTATGGTGTTGTTGTGGTTGTTGTTTTTGGTGATAGTGTTGGTATGGTGTTGTAGTTGTTTTTGGTGATAGTGTTGGTATGGTGTTGTTGTAATAGTTTTTGGTGATAGTGTTGGTATGGTGTTGTTGTAGTAGTTGTTTTTGGTGATAGTGTTGGTATGGTGTTGTTGTAGTTGTTTTTGGTGATAGTGTTGGTATGGTGTTGTTGTGGTTGTTGTTTTTGGTGATAGTGTTGGTATGGTGTTGTTGTAGTTGTTTTTGGTGATAGTGTTGGTATGGTGTTGTTGTAGTTGTTTTTGGTGATAGTGTTGGTATGGTGTTGTTGTGGTTGTTGTTTTTGGTGATAGTGTTGGTATGGTGTTGTTGTAGTAGGTTTTGGTGATAGTGTTGGTATGGTGTTGTTGTGGTTTTTGTTTTTGGTGATAGTGTTGGTATGGTGTTGTAGTTGTTTTTGGTGATAGTGTTGGTATGGTGTTGTTGTAATAGTTTTTGGTGATAGTGTTGGTATGGTGTTGTTGTAGTAGTTGTTTTTGGTGATAGTGTTGGTATGGTGTTGTTGTAGTTGTTTTTGGTGATAGTGTTGGTTTTGTGTTGTTGTAGTTGTTTTTGGTGATAGTGTTGGTAAGGTGTTGTTGTGGTTGTTTTTGGTGATAGTGTTGGTATGGTGCTGTTGTAGTTGTTTTTGGTGTTAGTGTTGGTATGGTGTTGTTGTAGTTGTTTTTGGTGATAGTGTTGGTATGGTGTTGTTGAGGTTGTTTTTGGTGATAGTGTTGGTATGGTGTTGTTGCAGTAGTTGTTTTTGGTGATAGTGTTGGTATGGTGTTGTTGTAGTTGTTTTTGGTGATAGTGTTGGTATGGTGTTGTTGTAGTTGTTTTTGGTGATAGTGTTGGTATGGTGTTGTTGTAGTAGTTGTTTTTGGTGATAGTGTTGGTATGATGTTGTTGTAGTTGTTTTTGGTGATAGTGTTGGTATGGTGCTGTTGTAGTTGTTTTTGGTGATAGTGTTGGTATGGTGTTGTTGTTGTAGTAGTTGTTTTTGGTGATAGTGTTGGTATGGTGTTGTTGTGGTTGTTTTTGGTGATAGTATTGATATGGTGTTGTAGTTGTTGTTTTTGGTGATAGTGTTGGTATGGTGTTGTTGTAGTAGTTGTTTTTGGTGATAGTGTTGGTATGGTGTTGTTGTAGTAGTTGTTTTTGGTGATAGTGTTGGTATGGTGTTGTTGTGGTTGTTTGTGGTGATAGTATTGGTATGGTGTTGCAGTAGTTGTTTTTGGTGATAGTGTTGGTATGGTGTTGTTGTAGTTTTTTTTGGTGATAGTGTTGGTATGGTGTTGTTGTGGTTGTTGTTTCTGGTGATAGTGTTGGTATGGTGCTGTTGTGGTTGTTGTTTTTGGTGATAGTGTTGGTATGGTGTTGTTGTAGTAGTTGTTTTTGGTGATAGTGTTGGTATGGTGTTGTTGTAATAGTTTTTGGTGATAGTGTTGGTATGGTGTTGTTGTAGTTGTTCTTGGTGATAGTGTTGGTATGGTGTTGTTCTAGTTGTTTTTGGTGATAGTGTCGGTATGGTGTTGTTGTGGTTGTTGTTTTTGGTGATAGTGTTGGTATGGTGTTGTTGTTGTTGTTGTTTTTGGTGATAGTGTTGGTATGGTGTTGTTGTAGTTGCTTTTGGTGATAGTGTTGGTATGGTGTTGTTGTGGATGTTGTTTTTGGTGATAGTGTTGGTATGGTGTTGTTGTGGTTGTTTTTGGTGATAGTATTGGTATGGTGTTGTAGTTGTTTTTGGTAATAGTGTTGGTATGGTGTTGTTGTAGTTGTTTTTGGTGATAGTGTTGGTATGGTGTTGTTGTGGTTGTTGTTTTTGGTGATAGTGTTGGTATGGTGTTGTTGTAGTTGATTTTGGTGATAGTGTTGGTATGGTGTTGTTGTTTTAGTAGTTGTTTTTGGTGATAGTGTTGGTATGGTGTTGTTGTAGTAGTTTTTGGTGATAGTGTTGGTATGGTGTTGTTGTAATAGTTTTTGGTGATAGTGTTGGTATGGTGTTGTTGTAGTTGTTTTTGGTGATAGTGTTGTTATGGTGTTGTTGTAGATGTTTTTGGTGATAGTGTTGGTATGGTGTTGTTGTAGTTGTTTTTGGTGATAGTGTTGGTATGGTGTTGTTGTTGTTTTTGGTGATAGTGTTGGTATGGTGTTGTTGTTGTTGTTTTTGGTGATAGTGTTGGTATGGTGTTGTTGTGGTTGTTGTTTTTGGTGATAGTGTTGGTATAGTGTTGTTGTGGTTGTTTTTGGTGATAGTATTGGTATGGTGTTGTAGTTGTTTTTGGTGATAGTGTTGGTATGGTGTTTTTGTAGTTGTTTTTGGTGATAGTGTTGGTATGGTGTTGTTGTGGTTGTTGTTTTTGGTGATAGTGTTGGTATGGTGTTGTTGTAGTTGTTTTTGGTGATAGTGTTGGTATGGTGTTGTTGTTGTAGTAGTTGTTTTTGTTGATAGTGTTGGTATGGTGTTGTTGTAGTAGTTTTTGGTGATAGTGTTGGTATGGTGTTGTTGCAGTAGTTGTTTTTGGTGATAGTGTTGGTATGGTGTTGTTGTAGTAGTTGTTTTTGGTGATAGTGTTGGTATGGTGTTGTTGTAGTAGTTTTTGGTGATAGTGTTGGTATGGTGTTGTTATAGTAGTTTTTGGTGATAGTGTTGGTATGGTGTTGTTGTAGTAGTTGTTTTTGGTGATAGTGTTGGTATGGTGTTGTTGTAGTAGTGATTTTTGGTGATAGTGTTGGTATGGTGTTGTTGTAGTAGTTTTTGGTGATATTGTTGGTATGGTGTTGTTGTAGTAGTTGTTTTTAGTGATAGTGTTGGTATGGTGTTGTTGTAGTAGTTGTTTTTGGTGATAGTATTGGTATGGTGTTGTTGTAGTAGTTGTTTTTGGTGATAGTGTTGGTATGGTGTTGTTGTAGTAGTTGTTTTTGGTGATAGTGTTGCTATGGTGTTGTTGTAGTAGTTGTTTTTGGTGTTAGTGTTGGTATGGTGTTGTTGTAGTAGTTGTTTTTGGTGTTAGTGTTGGTATGGTGTTGTAGTAGTTGTTTTTGGTGATAGTGTTGGTATGGTGTTGTTGTAGTAGTTGTTTTTGGTGATAGTGTTGGTATGGTGTTGTTGTAGTTGTTTTTGGTGATAGTGTTGGTATGGTGTTGTTGTGGTTGTTGTTTTTGGTGATAGTGTTGGTATGGTGTTGTTGTGGTTGTTTTTGGTGATAGTATTGGAATGGTGTTGTAGTTGTTTTTGGTGATAGTGTTGGTATGGTGTTTTTGTAGTTGTTTTTGGTGATAGTGTTGGTATGGTGTTTTTGTAGTTGTTTTTGGTGATAGTGTTGGTATGGTGTTGTTGTGGTTGTTGTTTTTGGTGATAGTGTTGGTATGGTGTTGTTATAGTTGTTTTTGGTGATAGTGTTGGTATGGTGTTGTTGTTGTAGTAGTTGTTTTTGGTGATAGTGTTGGTATGGTGTTGTTGTAGTAGTTTTTGGTGATAGTGTTGCTATGGTGTTGTTGTAGTAGTTGTTTTTGGTGATAGTGTTGGTATGGTGTTGTTGTAGTAGTTGTTTTTGGTGGTAGTGTTGGTATGGTGTTGTTGTAGTAGTTTTTGGTGATAGTGTTTCTATGGTGTTGTTGTAGTAGTTGTTTTTAGTGATAGTGTTGGTATGGTGTTTTTGTAGTAGTTGTTTTTGGTGATAGTATTGGTATGGTGTTGTTGTAGTAGTTGTTTTTGGTGATAGTGTTGGTATGGTGTTGTTGTAGTAGTTGTTTTTGGTGATAGTGTTGGTATGGTGTTGTTGTAGTAGTTGTTTTTGGTGTTAGTGTTGGTATGGTGTTGTTGTAGTAGTTGTTTTTGATGTTAGTGTTGGTATGGTGTTGTAGTAGTTGTTTTTGGTGATAGTGTTGGTATGGTGTTGTTGTAGTTGTTTTTGGTGATAGTGTTGGTATGGTGTTGTTGTAGTTGTTTTTGGTGATAGTGTTGGTATGGTGTTGTTGTGGTTGTTGTTTTTGGTGATAGTGTTGGTATGGTGTTGTTGTAGTAGGTTTTGGTGATAGTGTTGGTATGGTGTTGTTGTGGTTGTTGTTTTTGGTGATAGTGTTGGTATGGTGTTGTTGTAGTAGGTTTTGGTGATAGTGTTGGTATGGTGTTGTTGTGGTTGTTGTTTTTGGTGATAGTGTTGGTATGGTGTTGTAGTTGTTTTTGGTGATAGTGTTGGTATGGTGTTGTTGTAATAGTTTTTGGTGATAGTGTTGGTATGGTGTTGTTGTAGTAGTTGTTTTTGGTGATAGTGTTGGTATGGTGTTGTTGTAGTTGTTTTTGGTGATAGTGTTGGTATGGTGTTGTTGTGGTTGTTGTTTTTGGTGATAGTGTTGGTATGGTGTTGTTGTAGTTGTTTTTGGTGATAGTGTTGGTATGGTGTTGTTGTAGTTGTTTTTGGTGATAGTGTTGGTATGGTGTTGTTGTGGTTGTTGTTTTTGGTGATAGTGTTGGTATGGTGTTGTTGTAGTAGGTTTTGGTGATAGTGTTGGTATGGTGTTGTTGTGGTTGTTGTTTTTGGTGATAGTGTTGGTATGGTGTTGTAGTTGTTTTTGGTGATAGTGTTGGTATGGTGTTGTTGTAATAGTTTTTGGTGATAGTGTTGGTATGGTGTTGTTGTAGTAGTTGTTTTTGGTGATAGTGTTGGTATGGTGTTGTTGTAGTTGTTTTTGGTGATAGTGTTGGTTTTGTGTTGTTGTAGTTGTTTTTGGTGATAGTGTTGGTAAGGTGTTGTTGTGGTTGTTTTTGGTGATAGTGTTGGTATGGTGCTGTTGTAGTTGTTTTTGGTGTTAGTGTTGGTATGGTGTTGTTGTAGTTGTTTTTGGTGATAGTGTTGGTATGGTGTTGTTGAGGTTGTTTTTGGTGATAGTGTTGGTATGGTGTTGTTGCAGTAGTTATTTTTGGTGATAGTGTTGGTATGGTGTTGTTGTAGTTGTTTTTGGTGATAGTGTTGGTATGGTGTTGTTGTAGTTGTTTTTGGTGATAGTGTTGGTATGGTGTTGTTGTAGTAGTTGTTTTTGGTGATAGTGTTGGTATGATGTTGTTGTAGTTGTTTTTGGTGATAGTGTTGGTATGGTGCTGTTGTAGTTGTTTTTGGTGATAGTGTTGGTATGGTGTTGTTGTTGTAGTAGTTGTTTTTGGTGATAGTGTTGGTATGGTGTTGTTGTGGTTGTTTTTGGTGATAGTATTGATATGGTGTTGTAGTTGTTGTTTTTGGTGATAGTGTTGGTATGGTGTTGTTGTAGTAGTTGTTTTTGGTGATAGTGTTGGTATGGTGTTGTTGTAGTAGTTGTTTTTGGTGATAGTGTTGGTATGGTGTTGTTGTGGTTGTTTGTGGTGATAGTATTGGTATGGTGTTGCAGTAGTTGTTTTTGGTGATAGTGTTGGTATGGTGTTGTTGTAGTTTTTTTTGGTGATAGTGTTGGTATGGTGTTGTTGTGGTTATTGTTTTTGGTGATAGTGTTGGTATGGTGCTGTTGTGGTTGTTGTTTTTGGTGATAGTGTTGGTATGGTGTTGTTGTAGTAGTTGTTTTTGGTGATAGTGTTGGTATGGTGTTGTTGTAGTTGTTTTTGGTGATAGTGTTGGTATGGTGTTGTTGTAGTAGTTTTTGGTGATAGTGTTGGTATGGTGTTGTTGTAGTAGTTGTTTTTGGTGATAGTGTTGGTATGGTGTTGTTGTAGTAGTTGTTTTTGGTGATAGTGTTGGTAAGGTGTTGTTGTAGTAGTTTTTGGTGATATTGTTGGTATGGTGTTGTTGTAGTAGTTGTTTTTAGTGATAGTGTTGGTATGGTGTTTTTGTAGTAGTTGTTTTTGGTGATAGTATTGGTATGGTGTTGTTGTAGTAGTTGTTTTTGGTGATAGTGTTGGTATGGTGTTGTTGTAGTAGTTGTTTTTGGTGATAGTGTTGGTATGGTGTTGTTGTAGTAGTTGTTTTTGGTGTTAGTGTTGGTATGGTGTTGTTGTAGTAGTTGTTTTTGATGTTAGTGTTGGTATGGTGTTGTAGTAGTTGTTTTTGGTGATAGTGTTGGTATGGTGTTGTTGTAGTTGTTTTTGGTGATAGTGTTGGTATGGTGTTGTTGTAGTTGTTTTTGGTGATAGTGTTGGTATGGTGTTGTTGTGGTTGTTGTTTTTGGTGATAGTGTTGGTATGGTGTTGTTGTAGTAGGTTTTGGTGATAGTGTTGGTATGGTGTTGTTGTGGTTGTTGTTTTTGGTGATAGTGTTGGTATGGTGTTGTTGTAGTAGGTTTTGGTGATAGTGTTGGTATGGTGTTGTTGTGGTTGTTGTTTTTGGTGATAGTGTTGGTATGGTTTTGTAGTTGTTTTTGGTGATAGTGTTGGTATGGTGTTGTTGTAATAGTTTTTGGTGATAGTGTTGGTATGGTGTTGTTGTAGTAGTTGTTTTTGGTGATAGTGTTGGTATGGTGTTGTTGTAGTTGTTTTTGGTGATAGTGTTGGTATGGTGTTGTTGTGGTTGTTGTTTTTGGTGATAGTGTTGGTATGGTGTTGTTGTAGTTGTTTTTGGTGATAGTGTTGGTATGGTGTTGTTGTAGTTGTTTTTGGTGATAGTGTTGGTATGGTGTTGTTGTGGTTGTTGTTTTTGGTGATAGTGTTGGTATGGTGTTGTTGTAGTAGGTTTTGGTGATAGTGTTGGTATGGTGTTGTTGTGGTTGTTGTTTTTGGTGATAGTGTTGGTATGGTGTTGTAGTTGTTTTTGGTGATAGTGTTGGTATGGTGTTGTTGTAATAGTTTTTGGTGATAGTGTTGGTATGGTGTTGTTGTAGTAGTTGTTTTTGGTGATAGTGTTGGTATGGTGTTGTTGTAGTTGTTTTTGGTGATAGTGTTGGTTTTGTGTTGTTGTAGTTGTTTTTGGTGATAGTGTTGGTAAGGTGTTGTTGTGGTTGTTTTTGGTGATAGTGTTGGTATGGTGCTGTTGTAGTTGTTTTTGGTGTTAGTGTTGGTATGGTGTTGTTGTAGTTGTTTTTGGTGATAGTGTTGGTATGGTGTTGTTGAGGTTGTTTTTGGTGATAGTGTTGGTATGGTGTTGTTGCAGTAGTTGTTTTTGGTGATAGTGTTGGTATGGTGTTGTTGTAGTTGTTTTTGGTGATAGTGTTGGTATGGTGTTGTTGTAGTTGTTTTTGGTGATAGTGTTGGTATGGTGTTGTTGTAGTAGTTGTTTTTGGTGATAGTGTTGGTATGATGTTGTTGTAGTTGTTTTTGGTGATAGTGTTGGTATGGTGCTGTTGTAGTTGTTTTTGGTGATAGTGTTGGTATGGTGTTGTTGTTGTAGTAGTTGTTTTTGGTGATAGTGTTGGTATGGTGTTGTTGTGGTTGTTTTTGGTGATAGTATTGATATGGTGTTGTAGTTGTTGTTTTTGGTGATAGTGTTGGTATGGTGTTGTTGTAGTAGTTGTTTTTGGTGATAGTGTTGGTATGGTGTTGTTGTAGTAGTTGTTTTTGGTGATAGTGTTGGTATGGTGTTGTTGTGGTTGTTTGTGGTGATAGTATTGGTATGGTGTTGCAGTAGTTGTTTTTGGTGATAGTGTTGGTATGGTGTTGTTGTAGTTTTTTTTGGTGATAGTGTTGGTATGGTGTTGTTGTGGTTGTTGTTTTTGGTGATAGTGTTGGTATGGTGCTGTTGTGGTTGTTGTTTTTGGTGATAGTGTTGGTATGGTGTTGTTGTAGTAGTTGTTTTTGGTGATAGTGTTGGTATGGTGTTGTTGTAATAGTTTTTGGTGATAGTGTTGGTATGGTGTTGTTGTAGTTGTTCTTGGTGATAGTGTTGGTATGGTGTTGTTCTAGTTGTTTTTGGTGATAGTGTCGGTATGGTGTTGTTGTGGTTGTTGTTTTTGGTGATAGTGTTGGTATGGTGTTGTTGTTGTTGTTGTTTTTGGTGATAGTGTTGGTATGGTGTTGTTGTAGTTGCTTTTGGTGATAGTGTTGGTATGGTGTTGTTGTGGATGTTGTTTTTGGTGATAGTGTTGGTATGGTGTTGTTGTGGTTGTTTTTGGTGATAGTATTGGTATGGTGTTGTAGTTGTTTTTGGTAATAGTGTTGGTATGGTGTTGTTGTAGTTGTTTTTGGTGATAGTGTTGGTATGGTGTTGTTGTGGTTGTTGTTTTTGGTGATAGTGTTGGTATGGTGTTGTTGTAGTTGATTTTGGTGATAGTGTTGGTATGGTGTTGTTGTTGTAGTAGTTGTTTTTGGTGATAGTGTTGGTATGGTGTTGTTGTAGTAGTTTTTGGTGATAGTGTTGGTATGGTGTTGTTGTAATAGTTTTTGGTGATAGTGTTGGTATGGTGTTGTTGTAGTTGTTTTTGGTGATAGTGTTGTTATGGTGTTGTTGTAGATGTTTTTGGTGATAGTGTTGGTATGGTGTTGTTGTAGTTGTTTTTGGTGATAGTGTTGGTATGGTGTTGTTGTGGTTGTTGTTTTTGGTGATAGTGTTGGTATGGTGTTGTTGTTGTTGTTTTTGGTGATAGTGTTGGTATGGTGTTGTTGTGGTTGTTGTTTTTGGTGATAGTGTTGGTATAGTGTTGTTGTGGTTGTTTTTGGTGATAGTATTGGTATGGTGTTGTAGTTGTTTTTGGTGATAGTGTTGGTATGGTGTTTTTGTAGTTGTTTTTGGTGATAGTGTTGGTATGGTGTTGTTGTGGTTGTTGTTTTTGGTGATAGTGTTGGTATGGTGTTGTTGTAGTTGTTTTTGGTGATAGTGTTGGTATGGTGTTGTTGTTGTAGTAGTTGTTTTTGTTGATAGTGTTGGTATGGTGTTGTTGTAGTAGTTTTTGGTGATAGTGTTGGTATGGTGTTGTTGCAGTAGTTGTTTTTGGTGATAGTGTTGGTATGGTGTTGTTGTAGTAGTTGTTTTTGGTGATAGTGTTGGTATGGTGTTGTTGTAGTAGTTTTTGGTGATAGTGTTGGTATGGTGTTGTTATAGTAGTTTTTGGTGATAGTGTTGGTATGGTGTTGTTGTAGTAGTTGTTTTTGGTGATAGTGTTGGTATGGTGTTGTTGTAGTAGTGATTTTTGGTGATAGTGTTGGTATGGTGTTGTTGTAGTAGTTTTTGGTGATATTGTTGGTATGGTGTTGTTGTAGTAGTTGTTTTTAGTGATAGTGTTGGTATGGTGTTGTTGTAGTAGTTGTTTTTGGTGATAGTATTGGTATGGTGTTGTTGTAGTAGTTGTTTTTGGTGATAGTGTTGGTATGGTGTTGTTGTAGTAGTTGTTTTTGGTGATAGTGTTGCTATGGTGTTGTTGTAGTAGTTGTTTTTGGTGTTAGTGTTGGTATGGTGTTGTTGTAGTAGTTGTTTTTGGTGTTAGTGTTGGTATGGTGTTTTTGTAGTAGTTGTTTTTGGTGATAGTATTGGTATGGTGTTGTTGTAGTAGTTGTTTTTGGTGATAGTGTTGGTATGGTGTTGTTGTAGTAGTTGTTTTTGGTGATAGTGTTGGTATGGTGTTGTTGTAGTAGTTGTTTTTGGTGTTAGTGTTGGTATGGTGTTGTAGTAGTTGTTTTTGGTGATAGTGTTGGTATGGTGTTGTTGTAGTAGTTGTTTTTGGTGATAGTGTTGGTATGGTGTTGTTGTAGTTGTTTTTGGTGATAGTGTTGGTATGGTGTTGTTGTGGTTGTTGTTTTTGGTGATAGTGTTGGTATGGTGTTGTTGTGGTTGTTTTTGGTGATAGTATTGGAATGGTGTTGTAGTTGTTTTTGGTGATAGTGTTGGTATGGTGTTTTTGTAGTTGTTTTTGGTGATAGTGTTGGTATGGTGTTTTTGTAGTTGTTTTTGGTGATAGTGTTGGTATGGTGTTGTTGTGGTTGTTGTTTTTGGTGATAGTGTTGGTATGGTGTTGTTATAGTTGTTTTTGGTGATAGTGTTGGTATGGTGTTGTTGTTGTAGTAGTTGTTTTTGGTGATAGTGTTGGTATGGTGTTGTTGTAGTAGTTTTTGGTGATAGTGTTGCTATGGTGTTGTTGTAGTAGTTGTTTTTGGTGATAGTGTTGGTATGGTGTTGTTGTAGTAGTTGTTTTTGGTGGTAGTGTTGGTATGGTGTTGTTGTAGTAGTTTTTGGTGATAGTGTTTCTATGGTGTTGTGTAGTAGTTGTTTTTAGTGATAGTGTTGGTATGGTGTTTTTGTAGTAGTTGTTTTTGGTGATAGTATTGGTATGGTGTTGTTGTAGTAGTTGTTTTTGGTGATAGTGTTGGTATGGTGTTGTTGTAGTAGTTGTTTTTGGTGATAGTGTTGGTATGGTGTTGTTGTAGTAGTTGTTTTTGGTGTTAGTGTTGGTATGGTGTTGTTGTAGTAGTTGTTTTTGATGTTAGTGTTGGTATGGTGTTGTAGTAGTTGTTTTTGGTGATAGTGTTGGTATGGTGTTGTTGTAGTTGTTTTTGGTGATAGTGTTGGTATGGTGTTGTTGTAGTTGTTTTTGGTGATAGTGTTGGTATGGTGTTGTTGTGGTTGTTGTTTTTGGTGATAGTGTTGGTATGGTGTTGTTGTAGTAGGTTTTGGTGATAGTGTTGGTATGGTGTTGTTGTGGTTGTTGTTTTTGGTGATAGTGTTGGTATGGTGTTGTTGTAGTAGGTTTTGGTGATAGTGTTGGTATGGTGTTGTTGTGGTTGTTGTTTTTGGTGATAGTGTTGGTATGGTGTTGTAGTTGTTTTTGGTGATAGTGTTGGTATGGTGTTGTTGTAATAGTTTTTGGTGATAGTGTTGGTATGGTGTTGTTGTAGTAGTTGTTTTTGGTGATAGTGTTGGTATGGTGTTGTTGTAGTTGTTTTTGGTGATAGTGTTGGTATGGTGTTGTTGTGGTTGTTGTTTTTGGTGATAGTGTTGGTATGGTGTTGTTGTAGTTGTTTTTGGTGATAGTGTTGGTATGGTGTTGTTGTAGTTGTTTTTGGTGATAGTGTTGGTATGGTGTTGTTGTGGTTGTTGTTTTTGGTGATAGTGTTGGTATGGTGTTGTTGTAGTAGGTTTTGGTGATAGTGTTGGTATGGTGTTGTTGTGGTTGTTGTTTTTGGTGATAGTGTTGGTATGGTGTTGTAGTTGTTTTTGGTGATAGTGTTGGTATGGTGTTGTTGTAATAGTTTTTGGTGATAGTGTTGGTATGGTGTTGTTGTAGTAGTTGTTTTTGGTGATAGTGTTGGTATGGTGTTGTTGTAGTTGTTTTTGGTGATAGTGTTGGTTTTGTGTTGTTGTAGTTGTTTTTGGTGATAGTGTTGGTAAGGTGTTGTTGTGGTTGTTTTTGGTGATAGTGTTGGTATGGTGCTGTTGTAGTTGTTTTTGGTGTTAGTGTTGGTATGGTGTTGTTGTAGTTGTTTTTGGTGATAGTGTTGGTATGGTGTTGTTGAGGTTGTTTTTGGTGATAGTGTTGGTATGGTGTTGTTGCAGTAGTTATTTTTGGTGATAGTGTTGGTATGGTGTTGTTGTAGTTGTTTTTGGTGATAGTGTTGGTATGGTGTTGTTGTAGTTGTTTTTGGTGATAGTGTTGGTATGGTGTTGTTGTAGTAGTTGTTTTTGGTGATAGTGTTGGTATGATGTTGTTGTAGTTGTTTTTGGTGATAGTGTTGGTATGGTGCTGTTGTAGTTGTTTTTGGTGATAGTGTTGGTATGGTGTTGTTGTTGTAGTAGTTGTTTTTGGTGATAGTGTTGGTATGGTGTTGTTGTGGTTGTTTTTGGTGATAGTATTGATATGGTGTTGTAGTTGTTGTTTTTGGTGATAGTGTTGGTATGGTGTTGTTGTAGTAGTTGTTTTTGGTGATAGTGTTGGTATGGTGTTGTTGTAGTAGTTGTTTTTGGTGATAGTGTTGGTATGGTGTTGTTGTGGTTGTTTGTGGTGATAGTATTGGTATGGTGTTGCAGTAGTTGTTTTTGGTGATAGTGTTGGTATGGTGTTGTTGTAGTTTTTTTTGGTGATAGTGTTGGTATGGTGTTGTTGTGGTTATTGTTTTTGGTGATAGTGTTGGTATGGTGCTGTTGTGGTTGTTGTTTTTGGTGATAGTGTTGGTATGGTGTTGTTGTAGTAGTTGTTTTTGGTGATAGTGTTGGTATGGTGTTGTTGTAGTTGTTTTTGGTGATAGTGTTGGTATGGTGTTGTTGTAGTAGTTTTTGGTGATAGTGTTGGTATGGTGTTGTTGTAGTAGTTGTTTTTGGTGATAGTGTTGGTATGGTGTTGTTGTAGTAGTTGTTTTTGGTGATAGTGTTGGTAAGGTGTTGTTGTAGTAGTTTTTGGTGATATTGTTGGTATGGTGTTGTTGTAGTAGTTGTTTTTAGTGATAGTGTTGGTATGGTGTTTTTGTAGTAGTTGTTTTTGGTGATAGTATTGGTATGGTGTTGTTGTAGTAGTTGTTTTTGGTGATAGTGTTGGTATGGTGTTGTTGTGGTTGTTGTTTTTGGTGATAGTGTTGGTATGGTGTTGTTGTAGTTGTTTTTGGTGATAGTGTTGGTATGGTGTTGTTGTAGTTGTTTTTGGTGATAGTGTTGGTATGGTGTTGTTGTGGTTGTTGTTTTTGGTGATAGTGTTGGTATGGTGTTGTTGTAGTAGGTTTTGGTGATAGTGTTGGTATGGTGTTGTTGTGGTTGTTGTTTTTGGTGATAGTGTTGGTATGGTGTTGTAGTTGTTTTTGGTGATAGTGTTGGTATGGTGTTGTTGTAATAGTTTTTGGTGATAGTGTTGGTATGGTGTTGTTGTAGTAGTTGTTTTTGGTGATAGTGTTGGTATGGTGTTGTTGTAGTTGTTTTTGGTGATAGTGTTGGTTTTGTGTTGTTGTAGTTGTTTTTGGTGATAGTGTTGGTAAGGTGTTGTTGTGGTTGTTTTTGGTGATAGTGTTGGTATGGTGCTGTTGTAGTTGTTTTTGGTGTTAGTGTTGGTATGGTGTTGTTGTAGTTGTTTTTGGTGATAGTGTTGGTATGGTGTTGTTGAGGTTGTTTTTGGTGATAGTGTTGGTATGGTGTTGTTGCAGTAGTTATTTTTGGTGATAGTGTTGGTATGGTGTTGTTGTAGTTGTTTTTGGTGATAGTGTTGGTATGGTGTTGTTGTAGTTGTTTTTGGTGATAGTGTTGGTATGGTGTTGTTGTAGTAGTTGTTTTTGGTGATAGTGTTGGTATGATGTTGTTGTAGTTGTTTTTGGTGATAGTGTTGGTATGGTGCTGTTGTAGTTGTTTTTGGTGATAGTGTTGGTATGGTGTTGTTGTTGTAGTAGTTGTTTTTGGTGATAGTGTTGGTATGGTGTTGTTGTGGTTGTTTTTGGTGATAGTATTGATATGGTGTTGTAGTTGTTGTTTTTGGTGATAGTGTTGGTATGGTGTTGTTGTAGTAGTTGTTTTTGGTGATAGTGTTGGTATGGTGTTGTTGTAGTAGTTGTTTTTGGTGATAGTGTTGGTATGGTGTTGTTGTGGTTGTTTGTGGTGATAGTATTGGTATGGTGTTGCAGTAGTTGTTTTTGGTGATAGTGTTGGTATGGTGTTGTTGTAGTTTTTTTTGGTGATAGTGTTGGTATGGTGTTGTTGTGGTTATTGTTTTTGGTGATAGTGTTGGTATGGTGCTGTTGTGGTTGTTGTTTTTGGTGATAGTGTTGGTATGGTGTTGTTGTAGTAGTTGTTTTTGGTGATAGTGTTGGTATGGTGTTGTTGTAGTTGTTTTTGGTGATAGTGTTGGTATGGTGTTGTTGTAGTAGTTTTTGGTGATAGTGTTGGTATGGTGTTGTTGTAGTAGTTGTTTTTGGTGATAGTGTTGGTATGGTGTTGTTGTAGTAGTTGTTTTTGGTGATAGTGTTGGTAAGGTGTTGTTGTAGTAGTTTTTGGTGATATTGTTGGTATGGTGTTGTTGTAGTAGTTGTTTTTAGTGATAGTGTTGGTATGGTGTTTTTGTAGTAGTTGTTTTTGGTGATAGTATTGGTATGGTGTTGTTGTAGTAGTTGTTTTTGGTGATAGTGTTGGTATGGTGTTGTTGTAGTAGTTGTTTTTGGTGATAGTGTTGGTATGGTGTTGTTGTAGTAGTTGTTTTTGGTGTTAGTGTTGGTATGGTGTTGTTGTAGTAGTTGTTTTTGATGTTAGTGTTGGTATGGTGTTGTAGTAGTTGTTTTTGGTGATAGTGTTGGTATGGTGTTGTTGTAGTTGTTTTTGGTGATAGTGTTGGTATGGTGTTGTTGTAGTTGTTTTTGGTGATAGTGTTGGTATGGTGTTGTTGTGGTTGTTGTTTTTGGTGATAGTGTTGGTATGGTGTTGTTGTAGTAGGTTTTGGTGATAGTGTTGGTATGGTGTTGTTGTGGTTGTTGTTTTTGGTGATAGTGTTGGTATGGTGTTGTTGTAGTAGGTTTTGGTGATAGTGTTGGTATGGTGTTGTTGTGGTTGTTGTTTTTGGTGATAGTGTTGGTATGGTGTTGTAGTTGTTTTTGGTGATAGTGTTGGTATGGTGTTGTTGTAATAGTTTTTGGTGATAGTGTTGGTATGGTGTTGTTGTAGTAGTTGTTTTTGGTGATAGTGTTGGTATGGTGTTGTTGTAGTTGTTTTTGGTGATAGTGTTGGTATGGTGTTGTTGTGGTTGTTGTTTTTGGTGATAGTGTTGGTATGGTGTTGTTGTAGTTGTTTTTGGTGATAGTGTTGGTATGGTGTTGTTGTAGTTGTTTTTGGTGATAGTGTTGGTATGGTGTTGTTGTGGTTGTTGTTTTTGGTGATAGTGTTGGTATGGTGTTGTTGTAGTAGGTTTTGGTGATAGTGTTGGTATGGTGTTGTTGTGGTTGTTGTTTTTGGTGATAGTGTTGGTATGGTGTTGTAGTTGTTTTTGGTGATAGTGTTGGTATGGTGTTGTTGTAATAGTTTTTGGTGATAGTGTTGGTATGGTGTTGTTGTAGTAGTTGTTTTTGGTGATAGTGTTGGTATGGTGTTGTTGTAGTTGTTTTTGGTGATAGTGTTGGTTTTGTGTTGTTGTAGTTGTTTTTGGTGATAGTGTTGGTAAGGTGTTGTTGTGGTTGTTTTTGGTGATAGTGTTGGTATGGTGCTGTTGTAGTTGTTTTTGGTGTTAGTGTTGGTATGGTGTTGTTGTAGTTGTTTTTGGTGATAGTGTTGGTATGGTGTTGTTGAGGTTGTTTTTGGTGATAGTGTTGGTATGGTGTTGTTGCAGTAGTTGTTTTTGGTGATAGTGTTGGTATGGTGTTGTTGTAGTTGTTTTTGGTGATAGTGTTGGTATGGTGTTGTTGTAGTTGTTTTTGGTGATAGTGTTGGTATGGTGTTGTTGTAGTAGTTGTTTTTGGTGATAGTGTTGGTATGATGTTGTTGTAGTTGTTTTTGGTGATAGTGTTGGTATGGTGCTGTTGTAGTTGTTTTTGGTGATAGTGTTGGTATGGTGTTGTTGTTGTAGTAGTTGTTTTTGGTGATAGTGTTGGTATGGTGTTGTTGTGGTTGTTTTTGGTGATAGTATTGATATGGTGTTGTAGTTGTTGTTTTTGGTGATAGTGTTGGTATGGTGTTGTTGTAGTAGTTGTTTTTGGTGATAGTGTTGGTATGGTGTTGTTGTAGTAGTTGTTTTTGGTGATAGTGTTGGTATGGTGTTGTTGTGGTTGTTTGTGGTGATAGTATTGGTATGGTGTTGCAGTAGTTGTTTTTGGTGATAGTGTTGGTATGGTGTTGTTGTAGTTTTTTTTGGTGATAGTGTTGGTATGGTGTTGTTGTGGTTGTTGTTTTTGGTGATAGTGTTGGTATGGTGCTGTTGTGGTTGTTGTTTTTGGTGATAGTGTTGGTATGGTGTTGTTGTAGTAGTTGTTTTTGGTGATAGTGTTGGTATGGTGTTGTTGTAATAGTTTTTGGTGATAGTGTTGGTATGGTGTTGTTGTAGTTGTTCTTGGTGATAGTGTTGGTATGGTGTTGTTCTAGTTGTTTTTGGTGATAGTGTCGGTATGGTGTTGTTGTGGTTGTTGTTTTTGGTGATAGTGTTGGTATGGTGTTGTTGTTGTTGTTGTTTTTGGTGATAGTGTTGGTATGGTGTTGTTGTAGTTGCTTTTGGTGATAGTGTTGGTATGGTGTTGTTGTGGATGTTGTTTTTGGTGATAGTGTTGGTATGGTGTTGTTGTGGTTGTTTTTGGTGATAGTATTGGTATGGTGTTGTAGTTGTTTTTGGTAATAGTGTTGGTATGGTGTTGTTGTAGTTGTTTTTGGTGATAGTGTTGGTATGGTGTTGTTGTGGTTGTTGTTTTTGGTGATAGTGTTGGTATGGTGTTGTTGTAGTTGATTTTGGTGATAGTGTTGGTATGGTGTTGTTGTTGTAGTAGTTGTTTTTGGTGATAGTGTTGGTATGGTGTTGTTGTAGTAGTTTTTGGTGATAGTGTTGGTATGGTGTTGTTGTAATAGTTTTTGGTGATAGTGTTGGTATGGTGTTGTTGTAGTTGTTTTTGGTGATAGTGTTGTTATGGTGTTGTTGTAGATGTTTTTGGTGATAGTGTTGGTATGGTGTTGTTGTAGTTGTTTTTGGTGATAGTGTTGGTATGGTGTTGTTGTGGTTGTTGTTTTGGGTGATAGTGTTGGTATGGTGTTGTTGTTGTTGTTTTTGGTGATAGTGTTGGTATGGTGTTGTTGTGGTTGTTGTTTTTGGTGATAGTGTTGGTATAGTGTTGTTGTGGTTGTTTTTGGTGATAGTATTGTTATGGTGTTGTAGTTGTTTTTGGTGATAGTGTTGGTATGGTGTTTTTGTAGTTGTTTTTGGTGATAGTGTTGGTATGGTGTTGTTGTGGTTGTTGTTTTTGGTGATAGTGTTGGTATGGTGTTGTTGTAGTTGTTTTTGGTGATAGTGTTGGTATGGTGTTGTTGTTGTAGTAGTTGTTTTTGTTGATAGTGTTGGTATGGTGTTGTTGTAGTAGTTTTTGGTGATAGTGTTGGTATGGTGTTGTTGCAGTAGTTGTTTTTGGTGATAGTGTTGGTATGGTGTTGTTGTAGTAGTTGTTTTTGGTGATAGTGTTGGTATGGTGTTGTTGTAGTAGTTTTTGGTGATAGTGTTGGTATGGTGTTGTTATAGTAGTTTTTGGTGATAGTGTTGGTATGGTGTTGTTGTAGTAGTTGTTTTTGGTGATAGTGTTGGTATGGTGTTGTTGTAGTAGTGATTTTTGGTGATAGTGTTGGTATGGTGTTGTTGTAGTAGTTTTTGGTGATATTGTTGGTATGGTGTTGTTGTAGTAGTTGTTTTTAGTGATAGTGTTGGTATGGTGTTGTTGTAGTAGTTGTTTTTGGTGATAGTATTGGTATGGTGTTGTTGTAGTAGTTGTTTTTGGTGATAGTGTTGGTATGGTGTTGTTGTAGTAGTTGTTTTTGGTGATAGTGTTGCTATGGTGTTGTTGTAGTAGTTGTTTTTGGTGTTAGTGTTGGTATGGTGTTGTTGTAGTAGTTGTTTTTGGTGTTAGTGTTGGTATGGTGTTGTAGTAGTTGTTTTTGGTGATAGTGTTGGTATGGTGTTGTTGTAGTAGTTGTTTTTGGTGATAGTGTTGGTATGGTGTTGTTGTAGTTGTTTTTGGTGATAGTGTTGGTATGGTGTTGTTGTAGTTGTTTTTGGTGATAGTGTTGGTTTTGTGTTGTTGTAGCTGTTTTTGGTGATAGTGTTGGTATGGTGCTGTTGTAGTTGTTTTTGGTGATAGTGTTGGTATGGTGTTGTTGTGGTTGTTGTTTTTGGTGATAGTGTTGGTATGGTGTCGTTGTGGTTGTTTTTGGTGATAGTATTGGAATGGTGTTGTAGTTGTTTTTGGTGATAGTGTTGGTATGGTGTTTTTGTAGTTGTTTTTGGTGATAGTGTTGGTATGGTGTTGTTGTGGTTGTTGTTTTTGGTGATAGTGTTGGTATGGTGTTGTTATAGTTGTTTTTGGTGATAGTGTTGGTATGGTGTTGTTGTTGTAGTAGTTGTTTTTGGTGATAGTGTTGGTATGGTGTTGTTGTAGTAGTTTTTGGTGATAGTGTTGCTATGGTGTTGTTGTAGTAGTTGTTTTTGGTGATAGTGTTGGTATGGTGTTGTTGTAGTAGTTGTTTTTGGTGGTAGTGTTGGTATGGTGTTGTTGTAGTAGTTTTTGGTGATAGTGTTTCTATGGTGTTGTTATAGTAGTTTTTGGTGATAGTGTTGGTATGGTGTTGTTGTAGTAGTTGTTTTTGGTGATAGTGTTGGTATGGTGTTGTTGTAGTAGTTGTTTTTGGTGATAGTGTTGGTATGGTGTTGTTGTAGTAGTTTTTGGTGATATTGTTGGTATGGTGTTGTTGTAGTAGTTGTTTTTAGTGATAGTGTTGGTATGGTGTTTTTGTAGTAGTTGTTTTTGGTGATAGTATTGGTATGGTGTTGTTGTAGTAGTTGTTTTTGGTGATAGTGTTGGTATGGTGTTGTTGTAGTAGTTGTTTTTGGTGATAGTGTTGGTATGGTGTTGTTGTAGTAGTTGTTTTTGGTGATAGTGTTGGTATGGTGTTGTTGTAGTAGTTGTTTTTGATGTTAGTGTTGGTATGGTGTTGTAGTAGTTGTTTTTGGTGATAGTGTTGGTATGGTGTTGTTGTAGTTGTTTTTGGTGATAGTGTTGGTATGGTGTTGTTGTAGTTGTTTTTGGTGATAGTGTTGGTATGGTGTTGTTGTGGTTGTTGTTTTTGGTGATAGTGTTGGTATGGTGTTGTTGTAGTAGGTTTTGGTGATAGTGTTGGTATGGTGTTGTTGTGGTTGTTGTTTTTGGTGATAGTGTTGGTATGGTGTTGTTGTAGTAGGTTTTGGTGATAGTGTTGGTATGGTGTTGTTCTAGTTGTTTTTGGTGATAGTGTCGGTATGGTGTTGTTGTGGTTGTTGTTTTTGGTGATAGTGTTGGTATGGTGTTGTTGTTGTTGTTGTTTTTGGTGATAGTGTTGGTATGGTGTTGTTGTAGTTGTTTTTGGTGATAGTGTTGGTATGGTGTTGTTGTGGATGTTGTTTTTGGTGATAGTGTTGGTATGGTGTTGTTGTGGTTGTTTTTGGTGATAGTATTGGTATGGTGTTGTAGTTGTTTTTGGTAATAGTGTTGGTATGGTGTTGTTGTAGTTGTTTTTGGTGATAGTGTTGGTATGGTGTTGTTGTAGATGTTTTTGGTGATAGTGTTGGTATGGTGTTGTTGTAGTTGTTTTTGGTGATAGTGTTGGTATGGTGTTGTTGTGGTTGTTGTTTTTGGTGATAGTGTTGGTATGGTGTTGTTGTTGTTGTTTTTGGTGATAGTGTTGGTATGGTGTTGTTGTGGTTGTTGTTTTTGGTGATAGTGTTGGTATGGTGTTGTTGTGGTTGTTTTTGGTGATAGTATTGGTATGGTGTTGTAGTTGTTTTTGGTGATAGTGTTGGTATGGTGTTTTTGTAGTTGTTTTTGGTGATAGTGTTGGTATTGTGTTGTTGTGGTTGTTGTTTTTGGTGATAGTGTTGGTATGGTGTTGTTGTAGTTGTTTTTGGTGATAGTGTTGGTATGGTGTTGTTGTTGTAGTAGTTGTTTTTGTTGATAGTGTTGGTATGGTGTTGTTGTAGTAGTTGTTGGTGATAGTGTTGGTATGGTGTTGTTGCAGTAGTTGTTTTTGGTGATAGTGTTGGTATGGTGTTGTTGTAGTAGTTGTTTTTGGTGATAGTGTTGGTATGGTGTTGTTGTAGTAGTTTTTGGTGATAGTGTTGGTATGGTGTTGTTGTAGTAGTTGTTTTTGGTGATAGTGTTGGTATGGTGTTGTTGTAGTAGTGATTTTTGGTGATAGTGTTGGTATGGTGTTGTTGTAGTAGTTTTTGGTGATATTGTTGGTATGGTGTTGTTGTAGTAGTTGTTTTTAGTGATAGTGTTGGTATGGTGTTGTTGTAGTAGTTGTTTTTGGTGATAGTATTGGTATGGTGTGGTTGTAGTAGTTGTTTTTGGTGATAGTGTTGGTATGGTGTTGTTGTAGTAGTTGTTTTTGGTGATAGTGTTGGTATGGTGTTGTTGTAGTAGTTGTTTTTGGTGTTAGTGTTGGTATGGTGTTGTTGTAGTAGTTGTTTTTGGTGTTAGTGTTGGTATGGTGTTGTAGTAGTTGTTTTTGGTGATAGTGTTGGTATGGTGTTGTTGTAGTAGTTGTTTTTGGTGATAGTGTTCGTATGGTGTTGTTGTAGTTGTTTTTGGTGATAGTGTTGGTATGGTGTTGTTGTAGTTGTTTTTGGTGATAGTGTTGGTTTTGTGTTGTTGTAGCTGTTTTTGGTGATAGTGTTGGTATGGTGTTGTTGTAGTTGTTTTTGGTGATAGTGTTGGTATGGTGTTGTTGTGGTTGTTGTTTTTGGTGATAGTGTTGGTATGGTGTTGTTGTGGTAGTTGTTTTTGGTGTTAGTGTTGGTATGGTGTTGTTGTAGTAGTTGTTTTTGATGTTAGTGTTGGTATGGTGTTGTAGTAGTTGTTTTTGGTGATAGTGTTGGTATGGTGTTATTGTAGTAGTTGTTTTTGGTGGTAGTGTTGGTATGGTGTTGTTGTAGTAGTTTTTTTTGGTGTTAGTGTTGGTATGGTGTTGTTGTAGTAGTTGTTTTTGATGTTAGTGTTGGTATGGTGTTGTAGTAGTAGTTGTTTTTGGTGATAGTGTTGGTATGGTGTTGTTGTAGTAGTTGTTTTTGGTGTTAGTGTTGGTATGGTGTTGTTGTAGTAGTTGTTTTTGATGTTAGTGTTGGTATGGTGTTGTAGTAGTTGTTTTTGGTGATAGTGTTGGTATGGTGTTGTAGTTGTTTTTGGTGATAGTGTTGGTATGGTGTTGTTGTAGTTGTTTTTGGTGATAGTGTTGGTATGGTGTTGTTGTGGTTGTTGTTTTTGGTGATAGTGTTGGTATGGTGTTGTTGTAGTAGGTTTTGGTGATAGTGTTGGTATGGTGTTGTTGTGGTTGTTGTTTTTGGTGATAGTGTTGGTATGGTGTTGTTGTAGTAGGTTTTGGTGATAGTGTTGGTATGGTGTTGTTGTGGTTGTTGTTTTTGGTGATAGTGTTGGTATGGTGTTGTAGTTGTTTTTGGTGATAGTGTTGGTACGGTGTTGTTGTAGTTGTTTTTGGTGATAGTGTTGGTATGGTGTTGTTGTGGTTGTTGTTTTTGGTGATAGTGTTGGTATGGTGTTGTTGTAGTAGGTTTTGGTGATAGTGTTGGTATGGTGTTGTTGTGGTTGTTGTTTTTGGTGATAGTGTTGGTATGGTGTTGTAGTTGTTTTTGGTGATAGTGTTGGTATGGTGTTGTTGTAATAGTTTTTGGTGATAGTGTTGGTATGGTGTTGTTGTAATAGTTTTTGGTGATAGTGTTGGTATGGTGTTGTTGTAGTAGTTGTTTTTGCTGATAGTGTTGGTATGGTGTTGTTGTAGTTGTTTTTGGTGATAGTGTTGGTTTTGTGTTGTTGTAGTAGTTGTTTTTGGTGATAGTGTTGGTATGGTGTTGTTGTAGTTGTTTTTAGTGATAGTGTTGGTTTTGTGTTGTTGTAGTTGTTTTTGGTGATAGTGTTGGTAAGGTGTTGTTGTGGTTGTTTTTGGTGATAGTGTTGGTATGGTGCTGTTGTAGTTGTTTTTGGTGTTAGTGTTGGTATGGTGTTGTTGTAGTTGTTTTTGGTGATAGTGTTGGTATGGTGTTGTTGAGGTTGTTTTTGGTGATAGTGTTGGTATGGTGTTGTTGCAGTAGTTGTTTTTGGTGATAGTGTTGGAATGGTGTTGTTGTAGTTGTTTTTGGTGATATTGTTGGTATGGTGTTGTTGTAGTTGTTTTTGGTGATAGTGTTGGTATGGTGTTGTTGTGGTTGTTTTTGGTGATAGCGTTGGTATGGTGTTGTTGTAGTAGTTGTTTTTGATGATAGTGTTGGTATGGTGTTGTTGTAGTTGTTTTGGGTGATAGTGTTGGTATGGTGTTGATGTAGTAGTTGTTTTTGGTGATAGTGTTGGTATGGTGTTGTTGTGGTTGTTTTTGGTGATAGTGTTGGTATGGTGTTGTTGTAGTAGTTTTTTTGGTGATAGTGTTGGTATGGTGTTGTTGTGGTTGTTTTTGGTGATAGTGTTGATATGGTGTTGTTGTAGTTGCTTTTGGTGATAGTGTTGGTATGGTGCTGTTGTAGTTGTTTTTGGTGATAGTGTTGCTATGGTGTTGTTGTAGTAGTTGTTTTTGGTGATAGTGTTGGTATGGTGTTGTTGTAGTAGTTGTTTTTGGTGATAGTGTTGGTATGATGTTGTTGTAGTTGTTTTTGGTGATAGTGTTGGTATGGTGCTGTTGTAGTTGTTTTTGGTGATAGTGTTGGTATGGTGTTGTTGTGGTTGTTTTTGGTGATAGTATTGGTATGGTGTTGTTGTTGTTTTTGGTGATAGTGTTGGTATGGTGTTGTTGTTGTAGTAGTTGTTTTTGGTGATAGTGTTGGTATGGTTTTGTTGTAGTAGTTTTTGGTGATAGTGTTGGTATGGTGTTGTTGTAGTAGTTTTTGGTGATAGTGTTGGTATGGTGTTGTAGTAGTTGTTTTTGGTGATAGTGTTGGTATGGTGTTGTTGTAGTAGTTGTTTTTGGTGATAGTGTTGGTATGGTGTTGTTGCGGTTGTTTTTGGTGATAGTGTTGGTATGGTGTTGTTGTAGTAGTTGTTTTTGGTGATAGTGTTGGTATGGTGTTGTTGTGGTTGTTGTTTTTGGTGATAGTGTTGGTATGGTGTTGTTGTAGTTGCTTTTGGTGATAGTGTTGGTATGGTGCTGTTGTAGTTGTTTTTGGTGATAGTGTTGGTATGGTGTTGTTGTAGTAGTTGTTTTTGGTGATAGTGTTGGTATGGTGTTGTTGCAGTAGTTGTTTTTGGTGATAGTGTTGGTATGGTGTTGTTGTGGTTGTTTGTGGTGATAGTGTTGGTATGGTGTTGCAGTAGTTGTTTTTGGTGATAGTGTTGGTATGGTGTTGTTGTAGTTTTTTTTGGTGATAGTGTTGGTATGGTGTTGTTGTGGTTGTTGTTTTTTGTGATAGTGTTGGTATGGTGCTGTTGTGGTTGTTGTTTTTCGTGATAGTGTTGGTATGGTGTTGTTGTAGTAGATGTTTTTGGTGATAGTGTTGGTATGGTGTTGTTGTAGTTGTTTTTGGTGATAGTGTTGGTATGGTGTTGTTGTAGTTGTTTTTGGTGATAGTGTTGGTATGGTGTTGTTGTAGTAGTTGTTTTTGGTGATAGTGTTGGTATGGTGTTGTTGTAGTAGTTGTTTTTGGTGATAGTGTTTGTATGGTGTTGTTGTGGTTGTTTGTGGTGATAGTGTTGGTATGGTGTTGCAGTAGTTGTTTTTTGGTGAGTGTGTTGGTATGGTGTTGTTGTAGTTTTCTTTGGTGATAATGTTGTTATGGTGATGTTGTGGTTGTTGTTTTTGGTGATAGTGTTGGTATGGTGCTGTTGTGGTTGTTGTTTTTGGTGATAGTGTTGGTATGGTGTTGTTGTAGTAGTTGTTTTTGGTGATAGTGTTGGTATGGTGTTGTTGTAGTTGTTTTTGGTGATAGTGTTGGTATGGTGTTGTTGTAGTTGTTTTTGGTGATAGTGTTGGTTTTGTGTTGTTGTAGTTGTTTTTGGTGATAGTGTTGGTATGGTGTTGTTGTGGTTGTTTTTGGTGATAGTGTTGGTATGGTGTTGTTGTTGTTTTTGGTGATAGTGTTGGTATGGTGTTGTTGTAGTTGTTTTTGGTGATAGTGTTGGTAGGGTGGTGTTGTAGTTGTTTTTGGTGATAGTGTTGGTATGGTGTTGTTGTGGTTGTTGTTTTTGGTGATAGTGTTGGTATGGTGTTGTGGTTGTTTTTGGTGATAGTATTGGTATGGTGTTGTAGTTGTTTTTGGTGATAGTGTTGGTATGGTGTTGTTGTAGTTGTTTTTGGTGATAGTGTTGGTATGGTGTTGTTGTGGTTGTTGTTTTTGGTGATTGTGTTGGTATGGTGTTGTTGTAGTTGTTTTTGGTGATAGTGTTGGTATGGTGTTGTTGTAGTTGTTTTTGGTGATAGTGTTGGTATGGTGTTGTTGTTGTAGTAGTTGTTTTTGGTGATAGTGTTGGTATGGTTTTGTTGTAGTAGTTTTTGGTGATAGTGTTGGTATGGTGTTGTTGTAGTAGTTGTTTTTGGTGATAGTGTTGGTATGGTGGTGTTGTAGTAGTTGTTTTTTGTGATAGTGTTGGTATGGTGTTGTAGTAGTTTTTGGTGATATTGTTGGTATGGTGTTGTTGTAGTAGTTGTTTTTAGTGATAGTGTTGGTATGGTGTTGTTGTAGTAGTTGTTTTTGGTGATAGTATTGGTATGGTGTTGTTGTAGTAGTTGTTTTTGGTGATAGTGTTGGTATGGTGTTGTTGTAGTAGTTTTTGGTGATAGTGTTGGTATGGTGTTGTTGTAGTAGTTTTTGGTGATAGTGTTGGTATGGTGTTGTTGTAGTAGTTGTTTTTGGTGATAGTGTTGGTATGGTGGTGTTGTAGTAGTTGTTTTTTGTGATAGTGTTGGTATGGTGTTGTAGTAGTTTTTGGTGATATTGTTGGTATGGTGTTGTTGTAGTAGTTGTTTTTAGTGATAGTGTTGGTATGGTGTTGTTGTAGTAGTTGTTTTTGGTGATAGTATTGGTATGGTGTTGTTGTAGTAGTTGTTTTTGGTGATTGTGTTGGTATGGTGTTGTTGTAGTAGTTGTTTTTGGTGATAGTGTTGGTATGGTGTTGTTGTAGTAGTTGTTTTTGGTGTTAGTGTTGGTATGGTGTTGTTGTAGTAGTTGTTTTTGGTGTCAGTGTTGGTATGGTGTTGTAGTAGTTGTTTTTGGTGATAGTGTTGGTATGCTGCTGTTGTAGTTGTTTTTGGTGATAGTGTTGCTATGGTGTTGTTGTAGTAGTTGTTTTTGGTGATAGTGTTGGTATGGTGTTGTTGCGGTTGTTTTTGGTGATAGTGTTGGTATGGTGTTGCTGTAGTAGTTGTTTTTGGTGATAGTGTTGGTATGGTGCTGTTGTGGTTGTTGTTTTTGGTGATAGTGTTGGTATGGTGTTGTTGTAGTTGCTTTTGGTGATAGTGTTGGTATGGTGCTGTTGTAGTTGTTTTTGGGGATAGTGTTGGTATGGTGTTGTTGTAGTAGTTGTTTTTGGTGATAGTGTTGGTATGGTGTTGTTGCAGTAGTTGTTTTTGGTGATAGCGTTGGTATGGTGTTGTTGTGGTTGTTTGTGGTGATAGTGTTGGTATGGTGTTGCAGTAGTTGTTTTTGGTGATAGTGTTGGTATGGTGTTGTTGTAGTTTTTTTTGGTGATTGTGTTGGTATGGTGTTGTTGTGGTTGTTGTTTTTGGTGATAGTGTTGGTATGGTGCTGTTGTGGTTGTTGTTTTTCGTGATAGTGTTGGTATGGTGTTGTTGTAGTAGATGTTTTTGGTGATAGTGTTGGTATGGTGTTGTTGCAGTTGTTTTTGGTGATAGTGTTGGTATGGTGTTGTTGTAGTTGTTTTTGGTGATAGTGTTGGTATGGTGTTGTTGTAGTAGTTGTTTTTGGTGATAGTGTTGGTATGGTGTTGTTGTAGTAGTTGTTTTTGGTGATAGTGTTTGTATGGTGTTGTTGTGGTTGTTTGTGGTGATAGTGTTGGTATGGTGTTGCAGTAGTTGTTTTTGGTGAGAGTGTTGGTATGGTGTTGTTGTAGTTTTCTTTGGTGATAATGTTGGTATGGTGTTGTTGTGGTTGTTGTTTCTGGTGATAGTGTTGGTATGGTGCTGTTATGGTTGTTGTTTTTGGTGATAGTGTTGGTATGGTGTTGTTGTAGTAGTTGTTTTTGGTGATAGTGTTGGTATGGTGTTGTTGTAGTTGTTTTTGGTGATAGTGTTGGTATGGTGTTGTTGTAGTTGTTTTTGGTGATAGTGTTGGTTTTGTGTTGTTGTAGTTGTTTTTGGTGATAGTGTTGGTATGGTGTTGTTGTAGTTTTTTTTTGGTGATAGTGTTGGTATGGTGTTGTTGTGGTTGTTGTTTTTGGTGATAGTGTTGGTATGGTGTTGTTGTGGTTGTTTTTGGTGATAGTATTGGTATGGTGTTGTTGTGGTTGTTGTTTTTGGTGATAGTGTTGGTATGGTGTTGTTGTGGTTGTTTTTGGTGATAGTATTGGTATGGTGTTGTAGTTGTTTTTGGTGATAGTGTTGGTATACTGTTGTTGTAGTTGTTTTTGGTGATAGTGTTGGTATGGTGTTGTTGTGGTTGTTGTTTTTGGTGATTGTGTTCGTATGGTGTTGTTGTAGTTGTTTTTGGTGATAGTGTTGGTATGGTGTTGTTGTAGTTGTTTTTGGTGATAGTGTTGGTATGGTGTTGTTGTTGTAGTAGTTGTTTTTGGTGATAGTGTTGGTATGGTTTTGTTGTAGTAGTTTTTGGTGATAGTGTTGGTATGGTGTTGTTGTAGTAGTTTTTGGTGATAATGTTGGTATGGTGTTGTAGTAGTTGTTTTTGGTGATAGTGTTGGTATGGTGTTGTTGTAGTAGTTGTTTTTGGTGATAGTGTTGGTATGGTGTTGTTGTAGTAGTTTTTGGTGATAGTGTTGGTATGGTGTTGTTGTAGTTGTTTTTGGTGATAGTGTTGCTATGGTGTTGTTGTTGTAGTTGTTTTTGGTGATAGTGTTGGTATGGTGTTGTTGAGGTTGTTTTTGGTGATAGTGTTGGTATGGTGTTGTTGCAGTAGTTGTTTTTGGTGATAGTGTTGGAATGGTGTTGTTGTAGTTGTTTTTGGTGATATTGTTGGTATGGTGTTGTTGTAGTTGTTTTTGGTGATAGTGTTGGTATGGTGTTGTTGTGGTTGTTTTTGGTGATAGCGTTGGTATGGTGTTGTTGTAGTAGTTGTTTTTGATGATAGTGTTGGTATGGTGTTGTTGTAGTTGTTTTGGGTGATAGTGTTGGTATGGTGTTGATGTAGTAGTTGTTTTTGGTGATAGTGTTGGTATGGTGTTGTTGTGGTTGTTTTTGGTGATAGTGTTGGTATGGTGTTGTTGTAGTAGTTTTTTTGGTGATAGTGTTGGTATGGTGTTGTTGTGGTTGTTTTTGGTGATAGTGTTGATATGGTGTTGTTGTAGTTGCTTTTGGTGATAGTGTTGGTATGGTGCTGTTGTAGTTGTTTTTGGTGATAGTGTTGCTATGGTGTTGTTGTAGTAGTTGTTTTTGGTGATAGTGTTGGTATGGTGTTGTTGTAGTAGTTGTTTTTGGTGATAGTGTTGGTATGATGTTGTTGTAGTTGTTTTTGGTGATAGTGTTGGTATGGTGCTGTTGTAGTTGTTTTTGGTGATAGTGTTGGTATGGTGTTGTTGTGGTTGTTTTTGGTGATAGTATTGGTATGGTGTTGTTGTTGTTTTTGGTGATAGTGTTGGTATGGTGTTGTTGTTGTAGTAGTTGTTTTTGGTGATAGTGTTGGTATGGTTTTGTTGTAGTAGTTTTTGGTGATAGTGTTGGTATGGTGTTGTTGTAGTAGTTTTTGGTGATAGTGTTGGTATGGTGTTGTAGTAGTTGTTTTTGGTGATAGTGTTGGTATGGTGTTGTTGTAGTAGTTGTTTTTGGTGATAGTGTTGGTATGGTGTTGTTGCGGTTGTTTTTGGTGATAGTGTTGGTATGGTGTTGTTGTAGTAGTTGTTTTTGGTGATAGTGTTGGTATGGTGTTGTTGTGGTTGTTGTTTTTGGTGATAGTGTTGGTATGGTGTTGTTGTAGTTGCTTTTGGTGATAGTGTTGGTATGGTGCTGTTGTAGTTGTTTTTGGTGATAGTGTTGGTATGGTGTTGTTGTAGTAGTTGTTTTTGGTGATAGTGTTGGTATGGTGTTGTTGCAGTAGTTGTTTTTGGTGATAGTGTTGGTATGGTGTTGTTGTGGTTGTTTGTGGTGATAGTGTTGGTATGGTGTTGCAGTAGTTGTTTTTGGTGATAGTGTTGGTATGGTGTTGTTGTAGTTTTTTTTGGTGATAGTGTTGGTATGGTGTTGTTGTGGTTGTTGTTTTTTGTGATAGTGTTGGTATGGTGCTGTTGTGGTTGTTGTTTTTCGTGATAGTGTTGGTATGGTGTTGTTGTAGTAGATGTTTTTGGTGATAGTGTTGGTATGGTGTTGTTGTAGTTGTTTTTGGTGATAGTGTTGGTATGGTGTTGTTGTAGTTGTTTTTGGTGATAGTGTTGGTATGGTGTTGTTGTAGTAGTTGTTTTTGGTGATAGTGTTGGTATGGTGTTGTTGTAGTAGTTGTTTTTGGTGATAGTGTTTGTATGGTGTTGTTGTGGTTGTTTGTGGTGATAGTGTTGGTATGGTGTTGCAGTAGTTGTTTTTTGGTGAGAGTGTTGGTATGGTGTTGTTGTAGTTTTCTTTGGTGATAATGTTGTTATGGTGATGTTGTGGTTGTTGTTTTTGGTGATAGTGTTGGTATGGTGCTGTTGTGGTTGTTGTTTTTGGTGATAGTGTTGGTATGGTGTTGTTGTAGTAGTTGTTTTTGGTGATAGTGTTGGTATGGTGTTGTTGTAGTTGTTTTTGGTGATAGTGTTGGTATGGTGTTGTTGTAGTTGTTTTTGGTGATAGTGTTGGTTTTGTGTTGTTGTAGTTGTTTTTGGTGATAGTGTTGGTATGGTGTTGTTGTGGTTGTTTTTGGTGATAGTGTTGGTATGGTGTTGTTGTTGTTTTTGGTGATAGTGTTGGTATGGTGTTGTTGTAGTTGTTTTTGGTGATAGTGTTGGTAGGGTGGTGTTGTAGTTGTTTTTGGTGATAGTGTTGGTATGGTGTTGTTGTGGTTGTTGTTTTTGGTGATAGTGTTGGTATGGTGTTGTGGTTGTTTTTGGTGATAGTATTGGTATGGTGTTGTAGTTGTTTTTGGTGATAGTGTTGGTATGGTGTTGTTGTAGTTGTTTTTGGTGATAGTGTTGGTATGGTGTTGTTGTGGTTGTTGTTTTTGGTGATTGTGTTGGTATGGTGTTGTTGTAGTTGTTTTTGGTGATAGTGTTGGTATGGTGTTGTTGTAGTTGTTTTTGGTGATAGTGTTGGTATGGTGTTGTTGTTGTAGTAGTTGTTTTTGGTGATAGTGTTGGTATGGTTTTGTTGTAGTAGTTTTTGGTGATAGTGTTGGTATGGTGTTGTTGTAGTAGTTGTTTTTGGTGATAGTGTTGGTATGGTGGTGTTGTAGTAGTTGTTTTTTGTGATAGTGTTGGTATGGTGTTGTAGTAGTTTTTGGTGATATTGTTGGTATGGTGTTGTTGTAGTAGTTGTTTTTAGTGATAGTGTTGGTATGGTGTTGTTGTAGTAGTTGTTTTTGGTGATAGTATTGGTATGGTGTTGTTGTAGTAGTTGTTTTTGGTGATAGTGTTGGTATGGTGTTGTTGTAGTAGTTTTTGGTGATAGTGTTGGTATGGTGTTGTTGTAGTAGTTTTTGGTGATAGTGTTGGTATGGTGTTGTTGTAGTAGTTGTTTTTGGTGATAGTGTTGGTATGGTGGTGTTGTAGTAGTTGTTTTTTGTGATAGTGTTGGTATGGTGTTGTAGTAGTTTTTGGTGATATTGTTGGTATGGTGTTGTTGTAGTAGTTGTTTTTAGTGATAGTGTTGGTATGGTGTTGTTGTAGTAGTTGTTTTTGGTGATAGTATTGGTATGGTGTTGTTGTAGTAGTTGTTTTTGGTGATTGTGTTGGTATGGTGTTGTTGTAGTAGTTGTTTTTGGTGATAGTGTTGGTATGGTGTTGTTGTAGTAGTTGTTTTTGGTGTTAGTGTTGGTATGGTGTTGTTGTAGTAGTTGTTTTTGGTGTCAGTGTTGGTATGGTGTTGTAGTAGTTGTTTTTGGTGATAGTGTTGGTATGCTGCTGTTGTAGTTGTTTTTGGTGATAGTGTTGCTATGGTGTTGTTGTAGTAGTTGTTTTTGGTGATAGTGTTGGTATGGTGTTGTTGCGGTTGTTTTTGGTGATAGTGTTGGTATGGTGTTGCTGTAGTAGTTGTTTTTGGTGATAGTGTTGGTATGGTGCTGTTGTGGTTGTTGTTTTTGGTGATAGTGTTGGTATGGTGTTGTTGTAGTTGCTTTTGGTGATAGTGTTGGTATGGTGCTGTTGTAGTTGTTTTTGGGGATAGTGTTGGTATGGTGTTGTTGTAGTAGTTGTTTTTGGTGATAGTGTTGGTATGGTGTTGTTGCAGTAGTTGTTTTTGGTGATAGCGTTGGTATGGTGTTGTTGTGGTTGTTTGTGGTGATAGTGTTGGTATGGTGTTGCAGTAGTTGTTTTTGGTGATAGTGATGGTATGGTGTTGTTGTAGTTTTTTTTGGTGATTGTGTTGGTATGGTGTTGTTGTGGTTGTTGTTTTTGGTGATAGTGTTGGTATGGTGCTGTTGTGGTTGTTGTTTTTCGTGATAGTGTTGGTATGGTGTTGTTGTAGTAGATGTTTTTGGTGATAGTGTTGGTATGGTGTTGTTGCAGTTGTTTTTGGTGATAGTGTTGGTATGGTGTTGTTGTAGTTGTTTTTGGTGATAGTGTTGGTATGGTGTTGTTGTAGTAGTTGTTTTTGGTGATAGTGTTGGTATGGTGTTGTTGTAGTAGTTGTTTTTGGTGATAGTGTTTGTATGGTGTTGTTGTGGTTGTTTGTGGTGATAGTGTTGGTATGGTGTTGCAGTAGTTGTTTTTGGTGAGAGTGTTGGTATGGTGTTGTTGTAGTTTTCTTTGGTGATAATGTTGGTATGGTGTTGTTGTGGTTGTTGTTTCTGGTGATAGTGTTGGTATGGTGCTGTTATGGTTGTTGTTTTTGGTGATAGTGTTGGTATGGTGTTGTTGTAGTAGTTGTTTTTGGTGATAGTGTTGGTATGGTGTTGTTGTAGTTGTTTTTGGTGATAGTGTTGGTATGGTGTTGTTGTAGTTGTTTTTGGTGATAGTGTTGGTTTTGTGTTGTTGTAGTTGTTTTTGGTGATAGTGTTGGTATGGTGTTGTTGTAGTTTTTTTTTGGTGATAGTGTTGGTATGGTGTTGTTGTGGTTGTTGTTTTTGGTGATAGTGTTGGTATGGTGTTGTTGTGGTTGTTTTTGGTGATAGTATTGGTATGGTGTTGTTGTGGTTGTTGTTTTTGGTGATAGTGTTGGTATGGTGTTGTTGTGGTTGTTTTTGGTGATAGTATTGGTATGGTGTTGTAGTTGTTTTTGGTGATAGTGTTGGTATAGTGTTGTTGTAGTTGTTTTTGGTGATAGTGTTGGTATGGTGTTGTTGTGGTTGTTGTTTTTGGTGATTGTGTTCGTATGGTGTTGTTGTAGTTGTTTTTGGTGATAGTGTTGGTATGGTGTTGTTGTAGTTGTTTTTGGTGATAGTGTTGGTATGGTGTTGTTGTTGTAGTAGTTGTTTTTGGTGATAGTGTTGGTATGGTTTTGTTGTAGTAGTTTTTGGTGATAGTGTTGGTATGGTGTTGTTGTAGTAGTTTTTGGTGATAGTGTTGGTATGGTGTTGTAGTAGTTGTTTTTGGTGATAGTGTTGGTATGGTGTTGTTGTAGTAGTTGTTTTTGGTGATAGTGTTGGTATGGTGTTGTTGTAGTAGTTTTTGGTGATAGTGTTGGTATGGTGTTGTTGTAGTTGTTTTTGGTGATAGTGTTGCTATGGTGTTGTTGTAGTAGTTGTTTTTGGTGATAGTGTTGGTATGATGCTGTTGTAGTTGTTTTTGGTGATAGTGTTGGTATGGTGCTGTTGTAGTTGTTTTTGGTGATAGTGTTGGTATGGTGTTGTTGTGGTTGTTTTTGGTGATAGTATTGGCATGGTGTTGTAGTAGTTGTTTTTGGTGATAGTGTTGGTATGGTGTTGTTGTAGTAGTTGTTTTTGGTGATAGTGTTGGTATGGTGTTGTTGTAGTAGTTTTTGGTGATAGTGTTGGTATGGTGTTGTTGTAGTAGTTTTTGGTGATAGTGTTGGTATGGTGTTGTTGTAGTAGTTGTTTTTGGTGATAGTGTTGGTATGGTGTTGTTGTAGTAGTTGTTTTTTGTGATAGTGTTGGTATGGTGTTGTAGTAGTTTTTGGTGATATTGTTGGTATGGTGTTGTTGTAGTAGTTGTTTTTAGTGATAGTGTTGGTATGGTGTTGTTGTAGTAGTTGTTTTTGGTGATAGTATTGGTATGGTGTTGTTGTAGTAGTTGTTTTTGGTGATTGTGTTGGTATGGTGTTGTTGTAGTAGTTGTTTTTGGTGATAGTGTTGGTATGGTGTTGTTGTAGTAGTTGTTTTTGGTGTTAGTGTTGGTATGGTGTTGTTGTAGTAGTTGTTTTTGGTGTCAGTGTTGGTATGGTGTTGTAGTAGTTGTTTTTGGTGATAGTGTTGGTATGCTGCTGTTGTAGTTGTTTTTGGTGATAGTGTTGCTATGATGTTGTTGTAGTAGTTGTATTTGGTGATAGTGTTGGTATGGTGTTGTTGCGGTTGTTTTTGGTGATAGTGTTGGTATGGTGTTGCTGTAGTTGTTTTTGGTGATAGTGTTGGTATGGTGTTGTTGTAGTAGTTGTTTTTGGTGATAGTGTTGGTATGGTGTTGTTGCAGTAGTTGTTTTTGGTGATAGCGTTGGTATGGTGTTGTTGTGGTTGTTTGTGGTGATAGTGTTGGTATGGTGTTGCAGTAGTTGTTTTTGGTGATAGTGTTGGTATGGTGTTGTTGTAGTTTTTTTTGGTGATAGTGTTGGTATGGTGTTGTGGTTGTTGTTTTTGGTGATAGTGTTGGTATGGTGCTGTTGTGGTTGTTGTTTTTCGTGATAGTGTTGGTATGGTGTTGTTGTAGTAGATGTTTTTGGTGATAGTGTTGGTATGGTGTTGTTGCAGTTGTTTTTGGTGATAGTGTTGGTATGGTGTTGTTGTAGTTGTTTTTGGTGATAGTGTTGGTATGGTGTTGTTGTAGTAGTTGTTTTTGGTGATAGTGTTGGTATGGTGTTGTTGTAGTAGTTGTTTTTGGTGATAGTGTTTGTATGGTGTTGTTGTGGTTGTTTGTGGTGATAGTGTTGGTATGGTGTTGCAGTAGTTGTTTTTGGTGAGAGTGTTGGTATGGTGTTGTTGTAGTTTTCTTTGGTGATAATGTTGGTATGGTGTTGTTGTGGTTGTTGTTTCTGGTGATAGTGTTGGTATGGTGCTGTTATGGTTGTTGTTTTTGGTGATAGTGTTGGTATGGTGTTGTTGTAGTAGTTGTTTTTGGTGATAGTGTTGGTATGGTGTTGTTGTAGTTGTTTTTGGTGATAGTGTTGGTATGGTGTTGTTGTAGTTGTTTTTGGTGATAGTGTTGGTTTTGTGTTGTTGTAGTTGTTTTTGGTGATAGTGTTGGTATGGTGTTGCAGTAGTTGTTTTTGGTGAGAGTGTTGGTATGGTGTTGTTGTTGTTTTTTTTTGGTGATAGTGTTGGTATGGTGTTGTTGTGGTTGTTGTTTTTGGTGATAGTGTTGGTATGGTGCTGTTGTTGTTTTTGGTGATAGTGTTGGTATGGTGTTGTTGTGGTTGTTGTTTTTGGTGATAGTGTTGGTATGGTGTTGTTGTGGTTGTTTTTGGTGATAGTATTGGTATGGTGTTGTAGTTGTTTTTGATGATAGTGTTGGTATGGTGTTGTTGTAGTTGTTTTTGGTGATAGTGTTGGTATGGTGTTGTTGTGGTTGTTGTTTTTGGTGATTGTGTTGGTATGGTGTTGTTGTAGTTGTTTTTGGTGATAGTGTTGGTATGGTGTTGTTGTAGTTGTTTTTGGTGATAGTGTTGGTATGGTGTTGTTGTTGTAGTAGTTGTTTTTGGTGATAGTGTTGGTATGGTTTTGTTGTAGTAGTTTTTGGTGATAGTGTTGGTATGGTGTTGTTGTAGTAGTTTTTGGTGATAGTGTTGGTATGGTGTTGTAGTAGTTGTTTTTGGTGATAGTGTTGGTATGGTGTTGTTGTAGTAGTTGTTTTTGGTGATAGTGTTGGTATGGTGTTGTTGTAGTAGTTTTTGGTGATAGTGTTGGTATGGTGTTGTTGTAGTAGTTTTTGGTGATAGTGTTGGTATGGTGTTGTTGTAGTAGTTGTTTTTGGTGATAGTGTTGGTATGGTGGTGTTGTAGTAGTTGTTTTTTGTGATAGTGTTGGTATGGTGTTGTAGTAGTTTTTGGTGATATTGTTGGTATGGTGTTGTTGTAGTAGTTGTTTTTAGTGATAGTGTTGGTATGGTGTTGTTGTAGTAGTTGTTTTTGGTGATAGTATTGGTATGGTGTTGTTGTAGTAGTTGTTTTTGGTGATTGTGTTGGTATGGTGTTGTTGTAGTAGTTGTTTTTGGTGATAGTGTTGGTATGGTGTTGTTGTAGTAGTTGTTTTTTGTGTTAGTGTTGGTATGGTGTTGTTGTAGTAGTTGTTTTTGGTGTCAGTGTTGGTATGGTGTTGTAGTAGTTGTTTTTGGTGATAGTGTTGATATGGTGTTGTTGTAGTTGCTTTTGGTGATAGTGTTGGTATGCTGCTGTTGTAGTTGTTTTTGGTGATAGTGTTGCTATGGTGTTGTTGTAGTAGTTGTTTTTGGTGATAGTGTTGGTATCATGTTGTTGTAGTTGTTTTTGGTGATAGTGTTGGTATGGTGCTGTTGTAGTTGTTTTTGGTGATAGTGTTGGTATGGTGTTGTTGTGGTTGTTTTTGGTGATAGTATTGGTATGGTGTTGTTGTTGTTTTTGGTGATAGTGTTGGTATGGTGTTGTTGTAGTAGTTGTTTTTGGTGATAGTGTTGGTATGGTGTTGTTGTAGTAGTTGTTTTTGGTGATAGTGTTGCTATGGTGTTGTTGTAGTAGTTGTTTTTGGTGTTAGTGTTGGTATGGTGTTGTTGTAGTAGTTGTTTTTGGTGTTAGTGTTGGTATGGTGTTGTAGTAGTTGTTTTTGGTGATAGTGTTGGTATGGTGTTGTTGTAGTAGTTGTTTTTGGTGATAGTGTTGGTATGGTGTTGTTGTAGTTGTTTTTGGTGATAGTGTTGGTATGGTGTTGTTGTAGTTGTTTTTGGTGATAGTGTTGGTTTTGTGTTGTTGTAGCTGTTTTTGGTGATAGTGTTGGTATGGTGTTGTTGTAGTTGTTTTTGGTGATAGTGTTGGTATGGTGTTGTTGTGGTTGTTGTTTTTGGTGATAGTGTTGGTATGGTGTCGTTGTGGTTGTTTTTGGTGATAGTATTGGAATGGTGTTGTAGTTGTTTTTGGTGATAGTGTTGGTATGGTGTTTTTGTAGTTGTTTTTGGTGATAGTGTTGGTATGGTGTTGTTGTGGTTGTTGTTTTTGGTGATAGTGTTGGTATGGTGTTGTTATAGTTGTTTTTGGTGATAGTGTTGGTATGGTGTTGTTGTTGTAGTAGTTGTTTTTGGTGATAGTGTTGGTATGGTGTTGTTGTAGTAGTTTTTGGTGATAGTGTTGCGATGGTGTTGTTGTAGTAGTTGTTTTTGGTGATAGTGTTGGTATGGTGTTGTTGTAGTAGTTGTTTTTGGTGGTAGTGTTGGTATGGTGTTGTTGTAGTAGTTTTTGGTGATAGTGTTTCTATGGTGTTGTTATAGTAGTTTTTGGTGATAGTGTTGGTATGGTGTTGTTGTAGTAGTTGTTTTTGGTGATAGTGTTGGTATGGTGTTGTTGTAGTAGTTGTTTTTGGTGATAGTGTTGGTATGGTGTTGTTGTAGTAGTTTTTGGTGATATTGTTGGTATGGTGTTGTTGTAGTAGTTGTTTTTAGTGATAGTGTTGGTATGGTGTTTTTGTAGTAGTTGTTTTTGGTGATAGTATTGGTATGGTGTTGTTGTAGTAGTTGTTTTTGGTGATAGTGTTGGTATGGTGTTGTTGTAGTAGTTGTTTTTGGTGATAGTGTTGGTATGGTGTTGTTGTAGTAGTTGTTTTTGGTGATAGTGTTGGTATGGTGTTGTTGTAGTAGTTGTTTTTGATGTTAGTGTTGGTATGGTGTTGTAGTAGTTGTTTTTGGTGATAGTGTTGGTATGGTGTTGTTGTAGTTGTTTTTGGTGATAGTGTTGGTATGGTGTTGTTGTAGTTGTTTTTGGTGATAGTGTTGGTATGGTGTTGTTGTGGTTGTTGTTTTTGGTGATAGTGTTGGTATGGTGTTGTTGTAGTAGGTTTTGGTGATAGTGTTGGTATGGTGTTGTTGTGGTTGTTGTTTTTGGTGATAGTGTTGGTATGGTGTTGTTGTAGTAGGTTTTGGTGATAGTGTTGGTATGGTGTTGTTCTAGTTGTTTTTGGTGATAGTGTCGGTATGGTGTTGTTGTGGTTGTTGTTTTTGGTGATAGTGTTGGTATGGTGTTGTTGTTGTTGTTGTTTTTGGTGATAGTGTTGGTATGGTGTTGTTGTAGTTGTTTTTGGTGATAGTGTTGGTATGGTGTTGTTGTGGATGTTGTTTTTGGTGATAGTGTTGGTATGGTGTTGTTGTGGTTGTTTTTGGTGATAGTATTGGTATGGTGTTGTAGTTGTTTTTGGTAATAGTGTTGGTATGGTGTTGTTGTAGTTGTTTTTGGTGATAGTGTTGGTATGGTGTTGTTGTAGATGTTTTTGGTGATAGTGTTGGTATGGTGTTGTTGTAGTTGTTTTTGGTGATAGTGTTGGTATGGTGTTGTTGTGGTTGTTGTTTTTGGTGATAGTGTTGGTATGGTGTTGTTGTTGTTGTTTTTGGTGATAGTGTTGGTATGGTGTTGTTGTGGTTGTTGTTTTTGGTGATAGTGTTGGTATGGTGTTGTTGTGGTTGTTTTTGGTGATAGTATTGGTATGGTGTTGTAGTTGTTTTTGGTGATAGTGTTGGTATGGTGTTTTTGTAGTTGTTTTTGGTGATAGTGTTGGTATGGTGTTGTTGTGGTTGTTGTTTTTGGTGATAGTGTTGGTATGGTGTTGTTGTAGTTGTTTTTGGTGATAGTGTTGGTATGGTGTTGTTGTTGTAGTAGTTGTTTTTGTTGATAGTGTTGGTATGGTGTTGTTGTAGTAGTTGTTGGTGATAGTGTTGGTATGGTGTTGTTGCAGTAGTTGTTTTTGGTGATAGTGTTGGTATGGTGTTGTTGTAGTAGTTGTTTTTGGTGATAGTGTTGGTATGGTGTTGTTGTAGTAGTTTTTGGTGATAGTGTTGGTATGGTGTTGTTGTAGTAGTTGTTTTTGGTGATAGTGTTGGTATGGTGTTGTTGTAGTAGTGATTTTTGGTGATAGTGTTGGTATGGTGTTGTTGTAGTAGTTTTTGGTGATATTGTTGGTATGGTGTTGTTGTAGTAGTTGTTTTTAGTGATAGTGTTGGTATGGTGTTGTTGTAGTAGTTGTTTTTGGTGATAGTATTGGTATGGTGTTGTTGTAGTAGTTGTTTTTGGTGATAGTGTTGGTATGGTGTTGTTGTAGTAGTTGTTTTTGGTGATAGTGTTGGTATGGTGTTGTTGTAGTAGTTGTTTTTGGTGTTAGTGTTGGTATGGTGTTGTTGTAGTAGTTGTTTTTGGTGTTAGTGTTGGTATGGTGTTGTAGTAGTTGTTTTTGGTGATAGTGTTGGTATGGTGTTGTTGTAGTAGTTGTTTTTGGTGATAGTGTTCGTATGGTGTTGTTGTAGTTGTTTTTGGTGATAGTGTTGGTATGGTGTTGTTGTAGTTGTTTTTGGTGATAGTGTTGGTTTTGTGTTGTTGTAGCTGTTTTTGGTGATAGTGTTGGTATGGTGTTGTTGTAGTTGTTTTTGGTGATAGTGTTGGTATGGTGTTGTTGTGGTTGTTGTTTTTGGTGATAGTGTTGGTATGGTGTTGTTGTGGTAGTTGTTTTTGGTGATAGTGTTGGTATGGTGTTATTGTAGTAGTTGTTTTTGGTGGTAGTGTTGGTATGGTGTTGTTGTAGTAGTTTTTTTTGGTGTTAGTGTTGGTATGGTGTTGTTGTAGTAGTTGTTTTTGATGTTAGTGTTGGTATGGTGTTGTAGTAGTAGTTGTTTTTGGTGATAGTGTTGGTATGGTGTTGTTGTAGTAGTTGTTTTTGGTGTTAGTGTTGGTATGGTGTTGTTGTAGTAGTTGTTTTTGATGTTAGTGTTGGTATGGTGTTGTAGTAGTTGTTTTTGGTGATAGTGTTGGTATGGTGTTGTAGTTGTTTTTGGTGATAGTGTTGGTATGGTGTTGTTGTAGTTGTTTTTGGTGATAGTGTTGGTATGGTGTTGTTGTGGTTGTTGTTTTTGGTGATAGTGTTGGTATGGTGTTGTTGTAGTAGGTTTTGGTGATAGTGTTGGTATGGTGTTGTTGTGGTTGTTGTTTTTGGTGATAGTGTTGGTATGGTGTTGTTGTAGTAGGTTTTGGTGATAGTGTTGGTATGGTGTGGTTGTTGTTTTTGGTGATAGTGTTGGTATGGTGTTGTAGTTGTTTTTGGTGATAGTGTTGGTACGGTGTTGTTGTAGTTGTTTTTGGTGATAGTGTTGGTATGGTGTTGTTGTGGTTGTTGTTTTTGGTGATAGTGTTGGTATGGTGTTGTTGTAGTAGGTTTTGGTGATAGTGTTGGTATGGTGTTGTTGTGGTTGTTGTTTTTGGTGATAGTGTTGGTATGGTGTTGTAGTTGTTTTTGGTGATAGTGTTGGTATGGTGTTGTTGTAATAGTTTTTGGTGATAGTGTTGGTATGGTGTTGTTGTAGTAGTTGTTTTTGGTGATAGTGTTGGTATGGTGTTGTTGTAGTTGTTTTTGGTGATAGTGTTGGTTTTGTGTTGTTGTAGTAGTTGTTTTTGGTGATAGTGTTGGTATGGTGTTGTTGTAGTTGTTTTTAGTGATAGTGTTGGTTTTGTGTTGTTGTAGTTGTTTTTGGTGATAGTGTTGGTAAGGTGTTGTTGTGGTTGTTTTTGGTGATAGTGTTGGTATGGTGCTGTTGTAGTTGTTTTTGGTGTTAGTGTTGTTATGGTGTTGTTGTAGTTGTTTTTGGTGATAGTGTTGGTATGGTGTTGTTGAGGTTGTTTTTGGTGATAGTGTTGGTATGGTGTTGTTGCAGTAGTTGTTTTTGGTGATAGTGTTGGAATGGTGTTGTTGTAGTTGTTTTTGGTGATATTGTTGGTATGGTGTTGTTGTAGTTGTTTTTGGTGATAGTGTTGGTATGGTGTTGTTGTGGTTGTTTTTGGTGATAGCGTTGGTATGGTGTTGTTGTAGTAGTTGTTTTTGATGATAGTGTTGGTATGGTGTTGTTGTAGTTGTTTTGGGTGATAGTGTTGGTATGGTGTTGTTGTAGTAGTTGTTTTTGGTGATAGTGTTGGTATGGTGTTGTTGTGGTTGTTTTTGGTGATAGTGTTGGTATGGTGTTGTTGTAGTAGTTTTTTTGGTGATAGTGTTGGTATGGTGTTGTTGTGGTTGTTTTTGGTGATAGTGTTGATATGGTGTTGTTGTAGTTGCTTTTGGTGATAGTGTTGGTATGGTGCTGTTGTAGTTGTTTTTGGTGATAGTGTTGCTATGGTGTTGTTGTAGTAGTTGTTTTTGGTGATAGTGTTGGTATGGTGTTGTTGTAGTAGTTGTTTTTGGTGATAGTGTTGGTATGATGTTGTTGTAGTTGTTTTTGGTGATAGTGTTGGTATGGTGCTGTTGTAGTTGTTTTTGGTGATAGTGTTGGTATGGTGTTGTTGTGGTTGTTTTTGGTGATAGTATTGGTATGGTGTTGTTGTTGTTTTTGGTGATAGTGTTGGTATGGTGTTGTTGTTGTAGTAGTTGTTTTTGGTGATAGTGTTGGTATGGTTTTGTTGTAGTAGTTTTTGGTGATAGTGTTGGTATGGTGTTGTTGTAGTAGTTTTTGGTGATAGTGTTGGTATGGTGTTGTAGTAGTTGTTTTTGGTGATAGTGTTGGTATGGTGTTGTTGTAGTAGTTGTTTTTGGTGATAGTGTTGGTATGGTGTTGTTGCGGTTGTTTTTGGTGATAGTGTTGGTATGGTGTTGTTGTAGTAGTTGTTTTTGGTGATAGTGTTGGTATGGTGTTGTTGTGGTTGTTGTTTTTGGTGATAGTGTTGGTATGGTGTTGTTGTAGTTGCTTTTGGTGATAGTGTTGGTATGGTGCTGTTGTAGTTGTTTTTGGTGATAGTGTTGGTATGGTGTTGTTGTAGTAGTTGTTTTTGGTGATAGTGTTGGTATGGTGTTGTTGCAGTAGTTGTTTTTCGTGATAGTGTTGGTATGGTGTTGTTGTGGTTGTTTGTGGTGATAGTGTTGGTATGGTGTTGCAGTAGTTGTTTTTGGTGATAGTGTTGGTATGGTGTTGTTGTAGTTTTTTTTGGTGATAGTGTTGGTATGGTGTTGTTGTGGTTGTTGTTTTTTGTGATAGTGTTGGTATGGTGCTGTTGTGGTTGTTGTTTTTCGTGATAGTGTTTGTATGGTGTTGTTGTGGTTGTTTGTGGTGATAGTGTTGGTATGGTGTTGCAGTAGTTGTTTTTTGGTGAGAGTGTTGGTATGGTGTTGTTGTAGTTTTCTTTGGTGATAATGTTGTTATGGTGATGTTGTGGTTGTTGTTTTTGGTGATAGTGTTGGTATGGTGCTGTTGTTGTTTTTGGTGATAGTGTTGGTATGGTGTTGTTGTAGTAGTTGTTTTTGGTGATAGTGTTGGTATGGTGTTGTTGTAGTTGTTTTTGGTGATAGTGTTGGTATGGTGTTGTTGTAGTTGTTTTTGGTGATAGTGTTGGTTTTGTGTTGTTGTAGTTGTTTTTGGTGATAGTGTTGGTATGGTGTTGTTGTGGTTGTTTTTGGTGATAGTGTTGGTATGGTGTTGTTGTTGTTTTGGTGATAGTGTTGGTATGGTGTTGTTGTAGTTGTTTTTGGTGATAGTGTTGGTAGGGTGGTGTTGTAGTTGTTTTTGGTGATAGTGTTGGTATGCTGTTGTTGTGGTTGTTGTTTTTGGTGATAGTGTTGGTATGGTGTTGTGGTTGTTTTTGGTGATAGTATTGGTATGGTGTTGTAGTTGTTTTTGGTGATAGTGTTGGTATGGTGTTGTTGTAGTTGTTTTTGGTGATAGTGTTGGTATGGTGTTGTTGTGGTTGTTGTTTTTGGTGATTGTGTTGGTATGGTGTTGTTGTAGTTGTTTTTGGTGATAGTGTTGGTATGGTGTTGTTGTAGTTGTTTTTGGTGATAGTGTTGGTATGGTGTTGTTGTTGTAGTAGTTGTTTTTGGTGATAGTGTTGGTATGGTTTTGTTGTAGTAGTTTTTGGTGATAGTGTTGGTATGGTGTTGTTGTAGTAGTTGTTTTTGGTGATAGTGTTGGTATGGTGGTGTTGTAGTAGTTGTTTTTTGTGATAGTGTTGGTATGGTGTTGTAGTAGTTTTTGGTGATATTGTTGGTATGGTGTTGTTGTAGTAGTTGTTTTTAGTGATAGTGTTGGTATGGTGTTGTTGTAGTAGTTGTTTTTGGTGATAGTATTGGTATGGTGTTGTTGTAGTAGTTGTTTTTGGTGATAGTGTTGGTATGGTGTTGTTGTAGTAGTTTTTGGTGATAGTGTTGGTATGGTGTTGTTGTAGTAGTTTTTGGTGATAGTGTTGGTATGGTGTTGTTGTAGTAGTTGTTTTTGGTGATAGTGTTGGTATGGTGGTGTTGTAGTAGTTGTTTTTTGTGATAGTGTTGGTATGGTGTTGTAGTAGTTTTTGGTGATATTGTTGGTATGGTGTTGTTGTAGTAGTTGTTTTTAGTGATAGTGTTGGTATGGTGTTGTTGTAGTAGTTGTTTTTGGTGATAGTATTGGTATGGTGTTGTTGTAGTAGTTGTTTTTGGTGATTGTGTTGGTATGGTGTTGTTGTAGTAGTTGTTTTTGGTGATAGTGTTGGTATGGTGTTGTTGTAGTAGTTGTTTTTGGTGTTAGTGTTGGTATGGTGTTGTTGTAGTAGTTGTTTTTGGTGTCAGTGTTGGTATGGTGTTGTAGTAGTTGTTTTTGGTGATAGTGTTGGTATGCTGCTGTTGTAGTTGTTTTTGGTGATAGTGTTGCTATGGTGTTGTTGTAGTAGTTGTTTTTGGTGATAGTGTTGGTATGGTGTTGTTGCGGTTGTTTTTGGTGATAGTGTTGGTATGGTGTTGCTGTAGTAGTTGTTTTTGGTGATAGTGTTGGTATGGTGCTGTTGTGGTTGTTGTTTTTGGTGATAGTGTTGGTATGGTGTTGTTGTAGTTGCTTTTGGTGATAGTGTTGGTATGGTGCTGTTGTAGTTGTTTTTGGGGATAGTGTTGGTATGGTGTTGTTGTAGTAGTTGTTTTTGGTGATAGTGTTGGTATGGTGTTGTTGCAGTAGTTGTTTTTGGTGATAGCGTTGGTTTGGTGTTGTTGTGGTTGTTTGTGGTGATAGTGTTGGTATGGTGTTGCAGTAGTTGTTTTTGGTGATAGTGTTGGTATGGTGTTGTTGTAGTTTTTTTTGGTGATTGTGTTGGTATGGTGTTGTTGTGGTTGTTGTTTTTGGTGATAGTGTTGGTATGGTGCTGTTGTGGTTGTTGTTTTTCGTGATAGTGTTGGTATGGTGTTGTTGTAGTAGATGTTTTTGGTGATAGTGTTGGTATGGTGTTGTTGCAGTTGTTTTTGGTGATAGTGTTGGTATGGTGTTGTTGTAGTTGTTTTTGGTGATAGTGTTGGTATGGTGTTGTTGTAGTAGTTGTTTTTGGTGATAGTGTTGGTATGGTGTTGTTGTAGTAGTTGTTTTTGGTGATAGTGTTTGTATGGTGTTGTTGTGGTTGTTTGTGGTGATAGTGTTGGTATGGTGTTGCAGTAGTTGTTTTTGGTGAGAGTGTTGGTATGGTGTTGTTGTAGTTTTCTTTGGTGATAATGTTGGTATGTTGTGGTTGTTGTTTCTGGTGATAGTGTTGGTATGGTGCTGTTATGGTTGTTGTTTTTGGTGATAGTGTTGGTATGGTGTTGTTGTAGTAGTTGTTTTTGGTGATAGTGTTGGTATGGTGTTGTTGTAGTTGTTTTTGGTGATAGTGTTGGTATGGTGTTGTTGTAGTTGTTTTTGGTGATAGTGTTGGTTTTGTGTTGTTGTAGTTGTTTTTGGTGATAGTGTTGGTATGGTGTTGTTGTAGTTTTTTTTTGGTGATAGTGTTGGTATGGTGTTGTTGTGGTTGTTGTTTTTGGTGATAGTGTTGGTATGGTGTTGTTGTGGTTGTTTTTGGTGATAGTATTGGTATGGTGTTGTTGTGGTTGTTGTTTTTGGTGATAGTGTTGGTATGGTGTTGTTGTGGTTGTTTTTGGTGATAGTATTGGTATGGTGTTGTAGTTGTTTTTGGTGATAGTGTTGGTATAGTGTTGTTGTAGTTGTTTTTGGTGATAGTGTTGGTATGGTGTTGTTGTGGTTGTTGTTTTTGGTGATTGTGTTGGTATGGTGTTGTTGTAGTTGTTTTTGGTGATAGTGTTGGTATGGTGTTGTTGTAGTTGTTTTTGGTGATAGTGTTGTTATGGTGTTGTTGTTGTAGTAGTTGTTTTTGGTGATAGTGTTGGTATGGTTTTGTTGTAGTAGTTTTTGGTGATAGTGTTGGTATGGTGTTGTTGTAGTAGTTTTTGGTGATAGTGTTGGTATGGTGTTGTAGTAGTTGTTTTTGGTGATAGTGTTGGTATGGTGTTGTTGTAGTAGTTGTTTTTGGTGATAGTGTTGGTATGGTGTTGTTGTAGTAGTTTTTGGTGATAGTGTTGGTATGGTGTTGTTGTAGTTGTTTTTGGTGATAGTGTTGCTATGGTGTTGTTGTAGTAGTTGTTTTTGGTGATAGTGTTGGTATGATGCTGTTGTAGTTGTTTTTGGTGATAGTGTTGGTATGGTGCTGTTGTAGTTGTTTTTGGTGATAGTGTTGGTATGGTGTTGTTGTGGTTGTTTTTGGTGATAGTATTGGCATGGTGTTGTAGTAGTTGTTTTTGGTGATAGTGTTGGTATGGTGTTGTTGTAGTAGTTGTTTTTGGTGATAGTGTTGGTATGGTGTTGTTGTAGTAGTTTTTGGTGATAGTGTTGGTATGGTGTTGTTGTAGTAGTTTTTGGTGATAGTGTTGGTATGGTGTTGTTGTAGTAGTTGTTTTTGGTGATAGTGTTGGTATGGTGTTGTTGTAGTAGTTGTTTTTTGTGATAGTGTTGGTATGGTGTTGTAGTAGTTTTTGGTGATATTGTTGGTATGGTGTTGTTGTAGTAGTTGTTTTTAGTGATAGTGTTGGTATGGTGTTGTTGTAGTAGTTGTTTTTGGTGATAGTATTGGTATGGTGTTGTTGTAGTAGTTGTTTTTGGTGATTGTGTTGGTATGGTGTTGTTGTAGTAGTTGTTTTTGGTGATAGTGTTGGTATGGTGTTGTTGTAGTAGTTGTTTTTGGTGTTAGTGTTGGTATGGTGTTGTTGTAGTAGTTGTTTTTGGTGTCAGTGTTGGTATGGTGTTGTAGTAGTTGTTTTTGGTGATAGTGTTGGTATGCTGCTGTTGTAGTTGTTTTTGGTGATAGTGTTGCTATGATGTTGTTGTAGTAGTTGTATTTGGTGATAGTGTTGGTATGGTGTTGTTGCGGTTGTTTTTGGTGATAGTGTTGGTATGGTGTTGCTGTAGTTGTTTTTGGTGATAGTGTTGGTATGGTGTTGTTGTAGTAGTTGTTTTTGGTGATAGTGTTGGTATGGTGTTGTTGCAGTAGTTGTTTTTGGTGATAGCGTTGGTATGGTGTTGTTGTGGTTGTTTGTGGTGATAGTGTTGGTATGGTGTTGCAGTAGTTGTTTTTGGTGATAGTGTTGGTATGGTGTTGTTGTAGTTTTTTTTGGTGATAGTGTTGGTATGGTGTTGTTGTGGTTGTTGTTTTTGGTGATAGTGTTGGTATGGTGCTGTTGTGGTTGTTGTTTTTCGTGATAGTGTTGGTATGGTGTTGTTGTAGTAGATGTTTTTGGTGATAGTGTTGGTATGGTGTTGTTGCAGTTGTTTTTGGTGATAGTGTTGGTATGGTGTTGTTGTAGTTGTTTTTGGTGATAGTGTTGGTATGGTGTTGTTGTAGTAGTTGTTTTTGGTGATAGTGTTGGTATGGTGTTGTTGTAGTAGTTGTTTTTGGTGATAGTGTTTGTATGGTGTTGTTGTGGTTGTTTGTGGTGATAGTGTTGGTATGGTGTTGCAGTAGTTGTTTTTGGTGAGAGTGTTGGTATGGTGTTGTTGTAGTTTTCTTTGGTGATAATGTTGGTATGGTGTTGTTGTGGTTGTTGTTTCTGGTGATAGTGTTGGTATGGTGCTGTTATGGTTGTTGTTTTTGGTGATAGTGTTGGTATGGTGTTGTTGTAGTAGTTGTTTTTGGTGATAGTGTTGGTATGGTGTTGTTGTAGTTGTTTTTGGTGATAGTGTTGGTATGGTGTTGTTGTAGTTGTTTTTGGTGATAGTGTTGGTTTTGTGTTGTTGTAGTTGTTTTTGGTGATAGTGTTGGTATGGTGTTGCAGTAGTTGTTTTTGGTGAGAGTGTTGGTATGGTGTTGTTGTTGTTTTTTTTTGGTGATAGTGTTGGTATGGTGTTGTTGTGGTTGTTGTTTTTGGTGATAGTGTTGGTATGGTGCTGTTGTTGTTTTTGGTGATAGTGTTGGTATGGTGTTGTTGTGGTTGTTGTTTTTGGTGATAGTGTTGGTATGGTGTTGTTGTGGTTGTTTTTGGTGATAGTATTGGTATGGTGTTGTAGTTGTTTTTGATGATAGTGTTGGTATGGTGTTGTTGTAGTTGTTTTTGGTGATAGTGTTGGTATGGTGTTGTTGTGGTTGTTGTTTTTGGTGATTGTGTTGGTATGGTGTTGTTGTAGTTGTTTTTGGTGATAGTGTTGGTATGGTGTTGTTGTAGTTGTTTTTGGTGATAGTGTTGGTATGGTGTTGTTGTTGTAGTAGTTGTTTTTGGTGATAGTGTTGGTATGGTTTTGTTGTAGTAGTTTTTGGTGATAGTGTTGGTATGGTGTTGTTGTAGTAGTTTTTGGTGATAGTGTTGGTATGGTGTTGTAGTAGTTGTTTTTGGTGATAGTGTTGGTATGGTGTTGTTGTAGTAGTTGTTTTTGGTGATAGTGTTGGTATGGTGTTGTTGTAGTAGTTTTTGGTGATAGTGTTGGTATGGTGTTGTTGTAGTAGTTTTTGGTGATAGTGTTGGTATGGTGTTGTTGTAGTAGTTGTTTTTGGTGATAGTGTTGGTATGGTGGTGTTGTAGTAGTTGTTTTTTGTGATAGTGTTGGTATGGTGTTGTAGTAGTTTTTGGTGATATTGTTGGTATGGTGTTGTTGTAGTAGTTGTTTTTAGTGATAGTGTTGGTATGGTGTTGTTGTAGTAGTTGTTTTTGGTGATAGTATTGGTATGGTGTTGTTGTAGTAGTTGTTTTTGGTGATTGTGTTGGTATGGTGTTGTTGTAGTAGTTGTTTTTGGTGATAGTGTTGGTATGGTGTTGTTGTAGTAGTTGTTTTTTGTGTTAGTGTTGGTATGGTGTTGTTGTAGTAGTTGTTTTTGGTGTCAGTGTTGGTATGGTGTTGTAGTAGTTGTTTTTGGTGATAGTGTTGATATGGTGTTGTTGTAGTTGCTTTTGGTGATAGTGTTGGTATGCTGCTGTTGTAGTTGTTTTTGGTGATAGTGTTGCTATGGTGTTGTTGTAGTAGTTGTTTTTGGTGATAGTGTTGGTATCATGTTGTTGTAGTTGTTTTTGGTGATAGTGTTGGTATGGTGCTGTTGTAGTTGTTTTTGGTGATAGTGTTGGTATGGTGTTGTTGTGGTTGTTTTTGGTGATAGTATTGGTATGGTGTTGTTGTTGTTTTTGGTGATAGTGTTGGTATGGTGTTGTTGTAGTAGTTGTTTTTGGTGTTAGTGTTGGTATGGTGTTGTAGTAGTTGTTTTTGGTGATAGTGTTGGTATGGTGTTGTTGTAGTTGTTTTTGGTGATAGTGATGGTATGGTGTTGTTGTAGTTGTTTTTGGTGATAGTGTTGGTATGGTGTTGTTGTGGTTGTTGTTTTTGGTGATAGTGTTGGTATGGTGTTGTTGTAGTAGGTTTTGGTGATAGTGTTGGTATGGTGTTGTTGTGGTTGTTGTTTTTGGTGATAGTGTTGGTATGGTGTTGTAGTTGTTTTTGGTGATAGTGTTGGTATGGTGTTGTTGTAGTAGTTTTTGGTGATAGTGTTGGTATGGTGTTGTAGTTGTTTTTGGTGATCGTGTTGGTATGGTGTTGTTGTAGTAGTTTTTGGTGATGGTGTTGGTATGGTGTTGTTGTAGTAGTTGTTTTTGGTGATAGTGTTGGTATGGTGTTGTTGTAGTTGTTTTTGGTGATAGTGTTGGTTTTGTGTTGTTGTAGTTGTTTTTGGTGATAGTGTTGGTATGGTGTTGTTGTAGTTGTTTTTGGTGATAGTATTGGTATGGTGTTGTTGTAGTTGTTTTTGCTGATAGTGTTGGTATGGTGTTGTTGTGGTTGTTTTTGGTGATAGTGTTGGTATGGTGTTGTTGTAGTTGTTTTTGGCGATAGTGTTGCTATGGTGTTTTTGTAGTAGTTGTTTTTGGTGATAGTGTTGGTATGGTGTTGTTGTAGTAGTTGTTTTTGGTGATAGTGTTGGTATGGTGTTGTTTTGGTTGTTGTTTTTGGTGATAGTGTTGGTATGGTGTTGTAGTTGCTTTTGGTGATAGTGTTGGTATGGTGCTGTTGTAGTTGTTTTTGGTGTTAGTGTTGGTATGGTGTTGTTGTGGTTGTTGTTTTTGGTGATAGTGTTGGTATGGTGTTGTTGTGGTTGTTTTTGGTGATAGTGTTGGTATGGTGCTGTTGTAGTTGTTTTTGGTGTTAGTGTTGGTATGGTGTTGTTGTAGTTGTTTTTGGTGATAGTGTTGGTATGGTGTTGTTGTGGTTGTTTTTGGTGATAGTGTTGGTATGGTGTTGTTGTGGTAGTTGTTTTTGGTGATAGTGTTGGTATGGTGTTGTTGTAGTAGTTGTTTTTGGTGATAGTGTTGGTATGGTGTTGTTGCGGTTGTTTTTGGTGATAGTGTTGGTATGGTGTTGTTGTAGTAGTTGTTTTTGGTGATAGTGTTGGTATGGTGTTGTTGTGGTTGTTGTTTTTGGTGATAGTGTTGGTATGGTGTTGTTGTAGTTGCTTTTGGTGATAGTGTTGGTATGGTGCTGTTGTAGTTGTTTTTGGTGATAGTGTTGGTATGGTGTTGTTGTAGTAGTTGTTTTTGGTGATAGTGTTGGTATGGTGTTGTTGCAGTAGTTGTTTTTGGTGATAGTGTTGGTATGGTGTTGTAGTGGTTGTTTGTGGTGATAGTGTTGGTATGGTGTTGCAGTAGTTGTTTTTGGTGATAGTGTTGGTATGGTGTTGTTGTAGTTTTTTTTTGTGATAGTATTGGTATGGTGTTGTTGTGGTTGTTGTTTTTGGTGATAGTGTTGGTATGGTGCTGTTGTGGTTGTTGTTTTTCGTGATAGTGTTGGTATGGTGTTGTTGTAGTAGATGTTTTTTGTGATAGTGTTGGTATGGTGTTGTGGTAGTTGTTTTTGGTGATAGTGTTGGTATGGTGTTGTTGTAGTTGTTTTTGGTGATAGTGTTGGTATGGTGTTGTTGTAGTAGTTGTTTTTGGTGATAGTGTTGGTATGGTGTTGTTGTAGTAGTTGTTTTTGGTGATAGTGTTTGTATGGTGTTGTTGTGGTTGTTTGTGGTGATAGTGTTGGTATGGTGTTGCAGTAGTTGTTTTTGGTGAGAGTGTGGGTATGGTGGTGTTGTAGTTTTTTTTGGTGATAGTGTTGGTATGGTGTTGTTGTGGTTGTTGTTTTTGGTGATAGTGTTGGTATGGTGCTGTTGTGGTTGTTGTTTTTGGTGATAGTGTTGGTATGGTATTGTTGTAGTAGTTGTTTTTGGTGATAGTGTTGGTATGGTGTTGTTGTAGTTGTTTTTGGTGATAGTGTTGGTATGGTGTTGTTGTAGTTGTTTTTGGTGATAGTGTTGGTTTTGTGTTGTTGTAGTTGTTTTTGGTGATAGTGTTGGTATGGTGTTGTTGTGGTTGTTTTTGGTGATAGTGTTGGTATGGTGTTGTTGTGGTTGTTTTTGGTGATAGTATTGGTATGGTGTTGTAGTTGTTTTTGGTGATAGTGTTGGTATGGTGTTGTTGTAGTTGTTTTTGGTGATAGTGTTGGTATGGTGTTGTTGTGGTTGTTGTTTTTGGTGATTGTGTTGGTATGGTGTTGTTGTAGTTGTTTTTGGTGATAGTGTTGGTATGGTGTTGTTGTTGTAGTAGTTGTTTTTGGTGATAGTGTTGGTATGGTGTTGTTGTAGTAGTTTTTGGTGATAGTGTTGGTATGGTGTTGTTGTAGTAGTTTTTGGTGATAGTGTTGGTATGGTGTTGTAGTAGTTGTTTTTGGTGATAGTGTTGGTATGGTGTTGTTGTAGTAGTTGTTTTTGGTGATAGTGTTGGTATGGTGTTGTTGTAGTAGTTTTTGGTGATAGTGTTGGTATGGTGTTGTTGTAGTAGTTTTTGGTGATAGTGTTGCTATGGTGTTGTTGTAGTAGTTGTTTTTGGTGATAGTGTTGGTATGCTGTTGTTGTAGTAGTTGTTTTTGGTGATAGTGTTGGTATGAAGTTGTTGTAGTTGTTTTTGGTGATAGTGTTGGTATGGTGCTGTTGTAGTTGTTTTTGGTGATAGTGTTGGTATGGTGTTGTTGTGGTTGTTTTTGGTGATAGTGTTGGTATGGTGTTGTTGTAGTAGTTGGTTTTGGTGATAGTGTTGGTATGGTGTTGTTGGAGTTGTTTTTGGTGATAGTGTTGGTATGGTGTTGTTGTAGTAGTTGTTTTTGGTGATATTGTTGGTATGGTGTTTTTGTGGTTGTTTTTGGTGATAGTGTTGGTATGGTGTTTTAGTAGTTGTTTTTGGTGATAGTGTTGGTATGGTGTTGTTGTAGTTGTTTTTGGTGATTGTGTTGGTATGGTGCTGTTGTAGTTGTTTTTGGTGATAGTGTTGGTATGGTGTTGTTGTAGTAGTGGTTTTTGGTAATAGTGTTGGTATGGTGTTGTTGTAGTTGTTATTGGTGTTAGTGTTGGTATGGTGTTGTTGTTGTTTTTGGTGATAGTGTTGGTATGGTGTTGTTGTTTTTGGTGATAGTGTTGGTATGGTGTTGTTGTGGTTGTTGTTTTTGGTGATAGTGTTGGTATGGTGTTGTTGTGGTTGTTTTTGGTGATAGTATTGGTATGGTGTTGTAGTTGTTTTTGGTGATAGTGTTGGTATGGTGTTGTTGTAGTTGTTTTTGGTGATAGTGTTGGTATGGTGTTGTTGTGGTTGTTGTTTTTGGTGATTGTGTTGGTATGGTGTTGTTGTAGTTGTTTTTGGTGATAGTGTTGGTATGGTGTTGTTGTAGTTGTTTTTGGTGATAGTGTTGGTATGGTGTTGTTGTTGTAGTAGTTGTTTTTGGTGATAGTGTTGGTATGGTGTTGTTGTAGTAGTTTTTGGTGATAGTGTTGGTATGGTGTTGTAGTAGTTGTTTTTGGTGATAGTGTTGGTATGGTGTTGTAGTAGTTGTTTTTGGTGATAGTGTTGGTATGGTGTTGTTGTAGTAGTTGTTTTTGGTGATAGTGTTGGTATGGTGTTGTTTTAGTAGTTTTTGGTGATAGTGTTGGTATGGTGTTGTTGTAGTAGTTTTTGGTGATAGTGTTGGCATGGTGTTGTTGTAGTAGTTGTTTTTGGTGATAGTGTTGGTATGGTGGTGTTGTAGTAGTTGTTTTTTGTGATAGTGTTGGTATGGTGTTGTAGTAGTTTTTGGTGATATTGTTGGTATGGTGTTGTTGTAGTAGTTGTTTTTAGTGATAGTGTTGGTATGGTGTTGTTGTAGTAGTTGTTTTTGGTGATAGTATTGGTATGGTGTTGTTGTAGTAGTTGTTTTTGGTGATTGTGTTGGTATGGTGTTGTTGTAGTAGTTGTTTTTGGTGATAGTGTTGGTATGGTGTTGTTGTAGTAGTTGTTTTTGGTGTTAGTGTTGGTATGGTGTTGTTGTAGTAGTTGTTTTTGGTGTCAGTGTTGGTATGGTGTTGTAGTAGTTGTTTTTGGTGATAGTGTTGGTATGGTGTTGTTGTAGTTGTTTTTGGTGATAGTGTTGGTATGGTGTTGTTGTAGTTGTTTTTGGTGATAGTGTTGGTATGGTGTTGTTGTGGTTCTTGTTTTTGGTGATAGTGTTGGTATGGTGTTGTTGTAGTAGTTGGTTTTGGTGTTAGTGTTGTTATGCTGTTGTTGTAGTTGTTTTTGGTGATAGTGTTGGTTTTGTGTTGTTGTAGTTGTTTTTGGTGATAGTGTTGGTATGGTGTTGTTGTAGTTGTTTTTGGTGATTGTATTGGTATGGTGTTGTTGTAGTTGTTTTTGGTGATAGTGTTGGTATGGTGTTGTTGTAGTTGTTTTTGGTGATAGTGTTGGTATGGTGTAGTTGTGGTTGTTTTTGGTGATAGTGTTGGTATGGTGTTGTTGTAGTTGTTTTTGGCGATAGTGTTGTTATGGTGCTGTTGTAGTTGTTTTTGGTGATAGTGTTGCTATGGTGTTGTTGTAGTAGTTGTTTTTGGTGAAAGTGTTGGTATGGTATTGTTGTGGTTGTTTTTGGTGATAGTGTTGGTATGGTGCTATTGTAGTTGTTTTTGGTGTTAGTGTTTGTATGGTGTTGTGGTAGTTGTTTTTGGTGATAGTGTTGGTATGGTGTTGTTGTGGTTGTTTTTGGTGATAGTGTTGGTATGGTGTTGTTGTAGTAGTTGTTTTTGGTGATAGTATTGGTATGGTGTTGTTGTAGTAGTTGTTTTTGGTGATTGTGTTGGTATGGTGTTGTTGTAGTAGTTGTTTTTGGTGATAGTGTTGGTATGGTGTTGTTGTAGTAGTTGTTTTTGGTGTTAGTGTTGGTATGGTGTTGTTGTAGTAGTTGTTTTTGGTGTCAGTGTTGGTATGGTGTTGTAGTAGTTGTTTTTGGTGATAGTGTTGGTATGGTGTTGTTGTAGTTGTTTTTGGTGATAGTGTTGGTATGGTGTTGTTGTAGTTGTTTTTGGTGATAGTGTTGGTATGGTGTTGTTGTGGTTCTTGTTTTTGGTGATAGTGTTGGTATGGTGTTGTTGTAGTAGTTGGTTTTGGTGATAGTGTTGGTATGGTGTTGTTGTAGTTGTTTTTGGTGATAGTGTTGGTTTTGTGTTGTTGTAGTTGTTTTTGGTGATAGTGTTGGTATGGTGTTGTTGTAGTTGTTTTTGGTGATTGTATTGGTATGGTGTTGTTGTAGTTGTTTTTGGTGATAGTGTTGGTATGGTGTTGTTGTAGTTGTTTTTGGTGATAGTGTTGGTATGGTGTAGTTGTGGTTGTTTTTGGTGATAGTGTTGGTATGGTGTTGTTGTAGTTGTTTTTGGCGATAGTGTTGTTATGGTGCTGTTGTAGTTGTTTTTGGTGATAGTGTTGCTATGGTGTTGTTGTAGTAGTTGTTTTTGGTGATAGTGTTGGTATGGTATTGTTGTGGTTGTTTTTGGTGATAGTGTTGGTATGGTGCTATTGTAGTTGTTTTTGGTGTTAGTGTTTGTATGGTGTTGTGGTAGTTGTTTTTGGTGATAGTGTTGGTATGGTGTTGTTGTGGTTGTTTTTGGTGATAGTGTTGGTATGGTGTTGTTGTAGTAGTTGTTTTTGGTGACAGTGTTGGTATGGTGTTGTTGTAGTTGTTTTTGGTGATAGTGTTGGTATGGTGTTGTTGTAGTAGTTGTTTTTGGTGATATTGTTGGTATGGTGTTGTTGTGGTTGTTTTTGGTGATAGTGTTGGTATGGTGTTGTTGTAGTAGTTGTTTTTGGTGATAGTGTTGGTATGGTGTTGTTGTGGTTGTTTTTGGTGATAGTGTTGATATGGTGTTGTTGTAGTTGCTTTTGGTGATAGTGTTGGTATGGTGCTGTTGTAGTTGTTTTTGGTGATAGTGTTGCTATGGTGTTGTTGTAGTAGTTGTTTTTGGTGATAGTGTTGGTATGGTGTTGTTGTAGTAGTTGTTTTTGGTGATAGTGTTGGTATGATGTTGTTGTAGTTGTTTTTGGTGATAGTGTTGGTATGGTGCTGTTGTAGTTGTTTTTGGTGATAGTGTTGGTATGGTGTTGTTGTAGTAGTTGTTTTTGGTGATAGTGTTGGTATGGTGTTGTTGTGGTTGTTTTTGATGATAGTATTGGTATGGTGTTGTTGTAGTTGTTGTTTTGGTGATAGTGTTGGTATGGTGTTGTTGTAGTAGTTGTTTTTGGTGATAGTGTTGGTATGGTGTTGTTGCAGTAGTTGTTTTTGGTGATAGTGTTGGTATGGTGTTGTTGTGGTTGTCTGTGGTGACAGTGTTGGTATGGTGTTGCAGTAGTTGTTTTTGGTGATAGTGTTGGTATGGTGTTGTTGTAGTTTTTTTTGGTGATAGTGTTGGTATGGTGTTGTTGTGGTTGTTGTTTTTGGTGATAGTGTTGGTATGGTGCTGTTGTTGTTTTTGGTGATAGTGTTGGTATGGTGTTGTTGTAGTAGTTGTTTTTGGTGATAGTGTTGGTATGGTGTTGTTGTAGTTGTTTTTGGTGATAGTGTTGGTATGGTGTTGTTGTATTTGTTTTTGGTGATAGTGTTAGTATGGTGTTGTTGTAGTTGTTTTTGGTGATAGTGTTGGTATGGTGTTGTTGTAGTTGTTTTTGGTGATAGTGTTGGTATGGTGTTGTTGTAGTTGTTTTTGGTGATAGTGTTGGTATGGTGTTGTTGTAGTAGTTGTTTTTGGTGATAGTATTGGTATTGTGTTGTTGTAGTAGTTGTTTTTGGTGATAGTGTTGGTATGGTGTTGTTGTAGTTGTTTTTGGTGATAGTGTTGGTATGGTGTTGTTGTAGTAGTTGTTTTTGGTGATAGTGTTGGTATGGTGTTGTTGTGGTTGTTTTTGGTGATAGTATTGGTATGGTGTTGTTGTTGTTTTTGGTGATAGTGTTGGTATGGTGTTGTTGTAGTAGTTGTTTTTGGTGATAGTGTTGGTATGGTGGTGTTGTGGTTGTTTTTGGTGATAGTGTTGGTATGGTGTTGTTGTAGTAGTTGTTTTTGGTGATGGTGTTGGTATGGTGTTGCTGTAGTTGTTTTTGGTGATAGTGTTGGTATGGTGTTGTTGTGGTTGTTTTTGGTGATAGTGTTGGTATGGTTTTGTTGTAGTTGTTTTTGGTGATAGTGTTGGTATGGTGTTGTTGTAGTAGTTGTTTGTGGTGATAGTGTTGGTATGGTGTTGCAGTAGTTGTTTTTGGTGAGAGTGTTGGTATGGTGTTGTTTTAGTTTTTTTTGGTGATAGTGTTGGTATGGTGTTGTTGTGGTTGTTGTTTTTGGTGATAGTGTTGGTATGGTGCTGTTGTGGTTGTTGTTTTTGGTGATAGTGTTGGTATGGTATTGTTGTAGTAGTTGTTTTTGGTGATAGTGTTGGTATGGTGTTGTTGTAGTTGTTTTTGGTGATAGTGTTGGTATGGTGTTGTTGTAGTTGTTTTTGGTGATAGTGTTGGTTTTGTGTTGTAGTTGTTTTTGGTGATAGTGTTGGTATGGTGTTGTTGTGGTTGTTTTTGGTGATAGTGTTGGTATGGTGTTGTTGTTGTTTTTGGTGATAGTGTTGGTATGGTGTTGTTGTTTTTGGTGATAGTGTTGGTATGGTGTTGTTGTAGTTATTTTTGGTGATAGTGTTGGTATGGTGTTGTTGTGGTTGTTGTTTTTGGTGATAGTGTTGGTATGGTGTTGTTGTGGTTGTTTTTGGTGATAGTATTGGTATGGTGTTGTAGTTGTTTTTGGTGATAGTGTTGGTATGGTGTTGTTGTAGTTGTTTTTGGTGATAGTGTTGGTATGGTGTTGTTGTGGTTGTTGTTTTTGGTGATTGTGTTGGTATGGTGTTGTTGTAGTTGTTTTTGGTGATAGTGTTGGTATGGTGTTGTTGTAGTTGTTTTTGGTGATAGTGTTGGTATGGTGTTGTTGTTGTAGTAGTTGTTTTTGGTGATAGTGTTGGTATGGTGTTGTTGTAGTAGTTTTTGGTGATAGTGTTGGTATGGCGTTGTTGTAGTAGTTTTTGGTGATAGTGTTGGTATGGTGTTGTAGTAGTTGTTTTTGGTGATAGTGTTGGTATGGTGTTGTTGTAGTAGTTGTTTTTGGTGATAGTGTTGGTATGGTGTTGTTGTAGTAGTTTTTGGTGATAGTGTTGGTATGGTGTTGTTGTAGTAGTTTTTGGTGATAGTGTTGGCATGGTGTTGTTGTAGTAGTTGTTTTTGGTGATAGTGTTGGTATGGTGGTGTTGTAGTAGTTGTTTTTGTGATAGTGTTGGTATGGTGTTGTAGTAGTTTTTGGTGATATTGTTGGTATGGTGTTGTTGTAGTAGTTGTTTTTAGTGATAGTGTTGGTATGGTGTTGTTGTAGTAGTTGTTTTTGGTGATAGTATTGGTATGGTGTTGTTGTAGTAGTTGTTTTTGGTGATTGTGTTGGTATGGTGTTGTTGTAGTAGTTGTTTTTGGTGATAGTGTTGGTATGGTGTTGTTGTAGTAGTTGTTTTTGGTGTTAGTGTTGGTATGGTGTTGTTGTAGTAGTTGTTTTTGGTGTCAGTGTTGGTATGGTGTTGTAGTAGTTGTTTTTGGTGATAGTGTTGGTATGGTGTTGTTGTAGTTGTTTTTGGTGATAGTGTTGGTATGGTGTTGTTGTAGTTGTTTTTGGTGATAGTGTTGGTATGGTGTTGTTGTGGTTGTTGTTTTTGGTGAAAGTGTTGGTATGGTGTTGTTGTAGTAGTTGGTTTTGGTGATAGTGTTGGTATGGTGTTGTAGTTTTTTTTGGTGACAGTGTTGGTATGGTGTTGTTGTAGTAGTTTTTGGTGATAGTGTTGGTATGGTGTTGTTGTAGTAGTTGTTTGTGGTGATAGTGTTGGTATGGTGTTGCAGTAGTTGTTTTTGGTGAGAGTGTTGGTATGGTGTTGTTGTAGTTTTTTTTGGTGATAGTGTTGGTATGGTGTTGTTGTGGTTGTTGTTTTTAGTGATAGTGTTGGTATGGTGCTGTTGTGGTTGTTGTTTTTGGTGATAGTGTTGGTATGGTATTGTTGTAGTAGTTGTTTTTGGTGATAGTGTTGGTATGGTGTTGTTGTAGTTGTTTTTGGTGATAGTGTTGGTATGGTGTTGTTGTAGTTGTTTTTGGTGATAGTGTTGGTTTTGTGTTGTTGTAGTTGTTTTTGGTGATAGTGTTGGTATGGTGTTGTTGTGGTTGTTTTTGGTGATAGTGTTGGTATGGTGTTGTTGTTGTTTTTGGTGATAGTGTTGGTATGGTGTTGTTGTTTTTGGTGATAGTGTTGGTATGGTGTTGTTGTAGTTGTTTTTGGTGATAGTGTTGGTATGGTGTTGTTGTGGTTGTTGTTTTTGGTGATAGTGTTGGTATGGTGTTGTTGTGGTTGTTTTTGGTGATAGTATTGGTATGGTGTTGTAGTTGTTTTTGGTGATAGTGTTGGTATGGTGTTGTTGTAGTTGTTTTTGGTGATAGTGTTGGTATGGTGTTGTTGTGGTTGTTGTTTTTGGTGATTGTGTTGGTATGGTGTTGTTGTAGTTGTTTTTGGTGATAGTGTTGGTATGGTGTTGTTGTAGTTGTTTTTGGTGATAGTGTTGGTATGGTGTTGTTGTTGTAGTAGTTGTTTTTGGTGATAGTGTTGGTATGGTGTTGTTGTAGTAGTTTTTGGTGATAGTGTTGGTATGGTGTTGTTGTAGTAGTTTTTGGTGATAGTGTTGGTATGGTGTTGTAGTAGTTGTTTTTGGTGATAGTGTTGGTATGGTGTTGTTGTAGTAGTTGTTTTTGGTGATAGTGTTGGTATGGTGTTGTTGTAGTAGTTTTTGGTGATAGTGTTGGTATGGTGTTGTTGTAGTAGTTTTTGGTGATAGTGTTGGCATGGTGTTGTTGTAGTAGTTGTTTTTGGTGATAGTGTTGGTATGGTGGTGTTGTAGTAGTTGTTTTTTGTGATAGTGTTGGTATGGTGTTGTAGTAGTTTTTGGTGATATTGTTGGTATGGTGTTGTTGTAGTAGTTGTTTTTAGTGATAGTGTTGGTATGGTGTTGTTGTAGTAGTTGTTTTTGGTGATAGTATTGGTATGGTGTTGTTGTAGTAGTTGTTTTTGGTGATTGTGTTGGTATGGTGTTGTTGTAGTAGTTGTTTTTGGTGATAGTGTTGGTATGGTGTTGTTGTAGTAGTTGTTTTTGGTGTTAGTGTTGGTATGGTGTTGTTGTAGTAGTTGTTTTTGGTGTCAGTGTTGGTATGGTGTTGTAGTAGTTGTTTTTGGTGATAGTGTTGGTATGGTGTTGTTGTAGTTGTTTTTGGTGATAGTGTTGGTATGGTGTTGTTGTAGTTGTTTTTGGTGATAGTGTTGGTATGGTGTTGTTGTGGTTGTTGTTTTTGGTGATAGTGTTGGTATGGTGTTGTTGTAGTAGTTGGTTTTGGTGATAGTGTTGGTATGGTGTTGTAGTTTTTTTTTGTGACAGTGTTGGTATGGTGTTGTTGTAGTAGTTTTTGGTGATAGTGTTGGTATGGTGTTGTTGTAGTAGTTGTTTTTGGTGATAGTGTTGGTATGGTGTTGTTGTAGTTGTTTTTGGTGATAGTGTTGGTTTTGTGTTGTTGTAGTTGTTTTTGGTGATAGTGTTGGTATGGTGTTGGTATGGTGTTGTTGTAGTTGTTTTTGGTGATTGTATTGGTATGGTGTTGTTGTAGTTGTTTTTGGTGATAGTGTTGGTATGGTGTTGTTGTAGTTGTTTTTGGTGATAGTGTTGGTATGGTGTTGTTGTGGTTGTTTTTGGTGATAGTGTTGGTATGGTGTTGTTGTAGTTGTTTTTGGCGATAGTGTTGTTATGGTGCTGTTGTAGTTGTTTTTGGTGATAGTGTTGCTATGGTGTTGTTGTAGTAGTTGTTTTTGGTGATAGTGTTGGTATGGTATTGTTGTGGTTGTTTTTGGTGATAGTGTTGGTATGGTGCTATTGTAGTTGTTTTTGGTGTTAGTGTTTGTATGGTGTTGTGGTAGTTGTTTTTGGTGATAGTGTTGGTATGGTGTTGTTGTGGTTGTTTTTGGTGATAGTGTTGGTATGGTGTTGTTGTAGTAATTGTTTTTGGTGACAGTGTTGGTATGGTGTTGTTGTAGTTGTTTTTGGTGATAGTGTTGGTATGGTGTTGTTGTAGTAGTTGTTTTTGGTGATAGTGTTGGTATGGTGTTGTTGTGGTTGTTTTTGGTGATAGTGTTGGTATGGTGTTGTTGTAGTAGTTGTTTTTGGTGATAGTGTTGGTATGGTGTTGTTGTGGTTGTTTTTGGTGATAGTGTTGATATGGTGTTGTTGTAGTTGCTTTTGGTGATAGTGTTGGTATGGTGCTGTTGTAGTTGTTTTTGGTGATAGTGTTGCTATGGTGTTGTTGTAGTAGTTGTTTTTGGTGATAGTGTTGGTATGGTGTTGTTGTAGTAGTTGTTTTTGGTGATAGTGTTGGTATGATGTTGTTGTAGTTGTTTTCGGTGATAGTGTTGGTATGGTGCTGTTGTAGTTGTTTTTGGTGATAGTGTTGGTATGGTGTTGTTGTAGTAGTTGTTTTTGGTGATAGTGTTGGTATGGTGTTGTTGTGGTTGTTTTTGATGATAGTATTGGTATGGTGTTGTTGTAGTTGTTGTTTTGGTGATAGTGTTGGTATGGTGTTGTTGTAGTAGTTGTTTTTGGTGATAGTGTTGGTATGGTGTTGTTGCAGTAGTTGTTTTTGGTGATAGTGTTGGTATGGTGTTGTTGTGGTTGTTTGTGGTGACAGTGTTGGTATGGTGTTGCAGTAGTTGTTTTTGGTGATAGTGTTGGTATGGTGTTGTTGTGGTTGTTGTTTTTGGTGATAGTGTTGGTATGGTGCTGTTGTGGTTGTTGTTTTTGGTAATAGTGTTGGTATGGTGTTGTTGTAGTAGTTGTTTTTGGTGATAGTGTTGGTATGGTGTTGTTGTAGTTGTTTTTGGTGATAGTGTTGGTATGGTGTTGTTGTATTTGTTTTTGGTGATAGTGTTAGTATGGTGTTGTTGTAGTTGTTTTTGGTGATAGTGTTGGTATGGTGTTGTTGTAGTTGTTTTTGGTGATAGTGTTGGTATGGTGTTGTTGTAGTTGTTTTTGGTGATAGTGTTGGTATGGTGTTGTTGTAGTAGTTGTTTTTGGTGATAGTGTTGGTATGGTGTTGTTGTGGTTGTTTTTGGTGATAGTATTGGTATGGTGTTGTTGTTGTTTTTGGTGATAGTGTTGGTATGGTGTTGTTGTAGTAGTTTTTGGTGATAGTGTTGCTATGGTGTTGTTGTAGTAGTTGTTTTTGGTGATAGTGTTGGTATGCTGTTGTTGTAGTAGTTAATTTTGGTGATAGTGTTGGTATGAAGTTGTTGTAGTTGTTTTTGGTGATAGTGTTGGTATGGTGCTGTTGTAGTTGTTTTTGGTGATAGTGTTGGTATGGTGTTGTTGTGGTTGTTTTTGGTGATAGTGTTGGTATGGTGTTGTTGTAGTAGTTGGTTTTGGTGATAGTGTTGGTATGGTGTTGTTGTAGTTGTTTTTGGTGATAGTGTTGGTATGGTGTTGTTGTAGTATTTGTTTTTGGTGATATTGTTGGTATGGTGTTTTTGTGGTTGTTTTTGGTGATAGTGTTGGTATGGTGTTTTAGTAGTTGTTTTTGGTGATAGTGTTGGTATGGTGTTGTTGTAGTTGTTTTTGGTGATTGTGTTGGTATGGTGCTGTTGTAGTTGTTTTTGGTGATAGTGTTGGTATGGTGTTGTTGTAGTAGTGGTTTTTGGTGATAGTGTTGGTATGGTGTTGTTGTAGTTGTTATTGGTGTTAGTGTTGGTATGGTGTTGTTGTGATAGTTGTTTTTGGTGATAGTGTTGGTATGGTGTTGTTGTAGTAGTTGTTTTTGGTGATAGTGTTGGTATGGTGTTGTTGTAGTTGTTTTTGGTGATAGTGTTGGTATGGTGTTGTTGTAGTAGTTTTTGGTGGTAGTGTTGGTATGGTGTTGTTGTAGTTTGTTTTTGGTGATAGTGTTGGTATGCTGTTGTTGTAGTAGTTGTTTTTGGTGATAGTATTGGTATGGTGTTGTTGTAGTAGTTGTTTTTGGTGATAGTGTTGGTATGGTGTTGTTGTAGTTGTTTTTGGTGATAGTGTTGGTATGGTGTTGTTGTAGTAGTTTTTTTTGTTGATAGTGTTGGTATGGTGTTGTTGTAGTAGTTGGTTTTGGTGATAGTGTTGGTATGGTGTTGTTGTAGTTGTTTTTGGTGATAGTGTTGGTATGGTGTTGTTGTAGTAGTTGTTTTTGGTGATAGTGTTGGTATGGTGTTGTTGTGGTTGTTTTTGGTGATAGTGTTGGTATGGTGTTGTTGTAGTAGTTGTTTTTGGTGATAGTGTTGGTATGGTGTTGTTGTGGTTGTTTTTGGTGATAGTGTTGATATGGTGTTGTTGTAGTTGCTTTTGGTGATAGTGTTGGTATGGTGCTGTTGTAGTTGTTTTTGGTGATAGTGTTGCTATGGTGTTGTTGTAGTAGTTGTTTTTGGTGATAGTGTTGGTATGGTGTTGTTGTAGTAGTTGTTTTTGGTGATAGTGTTGGTATGATGTTGTTGTAGTTGTTTTCGGTGATAGTGTTGGTATGGTGCTGTTGTAGTTGTTTTTGGTGATAGTGTTGGTATGGTGTTGTTGTAGTAGTTGTTTTTGGTGATAGTGTTGGTATGGTGTTGTTGTGGTTGTTTTTGATGATAGTATTGGTATGGTGTTGTTGTAGTTGTTGTTTTGGTGATAGTGTTGGTATGGTGTTGTTGTAGTAGTTGTTTTTGGTGATAGTGTTGGTATGGTGTTGTTGCAGTAGTTGTTTTTGGTGATAGTGTTGGTATGGTGTTGTTGTGGTTGTTTGTGGTGACAGTGTTGGTATGGTGTTGCAGTAGTTGTTTTTGGTGATAGTGTTGGTATGGTGCTGTTGTGGTTGTTGTTTTTGGTGATAGTGTTGGTATGGTGCTGTTGTGGTTGTTGTTTTTGGTAATAGTGTTGGTATGGTGTTGTTGTAGTAGTTGTTTTTGGTGATAGTGTTGGTATGGTGTTGTTGTAGTTGTTTTTGGTGATAGTGTTGGTATGGTGTTGTTGTATTTGTTTTTGGTGATAGTGTTAGTATGGTGTTGTTGTAGTTGTTTTTGGTGATAGTGTTGGTATGGTGTTGTTGTAGTTGTTTTTGGTGATAGTGTTGGTATGGTGTTGTTGTAGTTGTTTTTGGTGATAGTGTTGGTATGGTGTTGTTGTAGTAGTTGTTTTTGGTGATAGTGTTGGTATGGTGTTGTTGTGGTTGTTTTTGGTGATAGTATTGGTATGGTGTTGTTGTTGTTTTTGGTGATAGTGTTGGTATGGTGTTGTTGTAGTAGTTTTTGGTGATAGTGTTGCTATGGTGTTGTTGTAGTAGTTGTTTTTGGTGATAGTGTTGGTATGCTGTTGTTGTAGTAGTTAATTTTGGTGATAGTGTTGGTATGAAGTTGTTGTAGTTGTTTTTGGTGATAGTGTTGGTATGGTGCTGTTGTAGTTGTTTTTGGTGATAGTGTTGGTATGGTGTTGTTGTGGTTGTTTTTGGTGATAGTGTTGGTATGGTGTTGTTGTAGTAGTTGGTTTTGGTGATAGTGTTGGTATGGTGTTGTTGTAGTTGTTTTTGGTGATAGTGTTGGTATGGTGTTGTTGTAGTATTTGTTTTTGGTGATATTGTTGGTATGGTGTTTTTGTGGTTGTTTTTGGTGATAGTGTTGGTATGGTGTTTTAGTAGTTGTTTTTGGTGATAGTGTTGGTATGGTGTTGTTGTAGTTGTTTTTGGTGATTGTGTTGGTATGGTGCTGTTGTAGTTGTTTTTGGTGATAGTGTTGGTATGGTGTTGTTGTAGTAGTGGTTTTTGGTGATAGTGTTGGTATGGTGTTGTTGTAGTTGTTATTGGTGTTAGTGTTGGTATGGTGTTGTTGTGATAGTTGTTTTTGGTGATAGTGTTGGTATGGTGTTGTTGTAGTAGTTGTTTTTGGTGATAGTGTTGGTATGGTGTTGTTGTAGTTGTTTTTGGTGATAGTGTTGGTATGGTGTTGTTGTAGTAGTTTTTGGTGGTAGTGTTGGTATGGTGTTGTTGTAGTTTGTTTTTGGTGATAGTGTTGGTATGCTGTTGTTGTAGTAGTTGTTTTTGGTGATAGTATTGGTATGGTGTTGTTGTAGTAGTTGTTTTTGGTGATAGTGTTGGTATGGTGTTGTTGTAGTTGTTTTTGGTGATAGTGTTGGTATGGTGTTGTTGTAGTAGTTTTTTTTGTTGATAGTGTTGGTATGGTGTTGTTGTAGTAGTTGGTTTTGGTGATAGTGTTGGTATGGTGTTGTTGTAGTTGTTTTTGGTGATAGTGTTGGTATGGTGTTGTTGTAGTAGTTGTTTTTGGTGATAGTGTTGGTATGTTGTTGTTGTAGTTGTTTTTGGTGACAGTGTTGGTATGGTGTTGTTGTAGTAGTTGTTTTTGGTGATAGTGTTGGTATGGTGTTGTTGTAGTTGTTTTTGGTGATAGTGTTGGAATGGTGTTGTTGTAGTAGTTGTTTTTGGTGATAGTGTTGGTATGGTGTTGTTGTGGTTGTTTTTGGTGATAGTGTTGGTATGGTGTTGTAGTAGTTGTTTTTGGTGATAGTGTTGGTATGGTGTTGTTGTAGTTGTTTTTGGTGATAGTGTTGGTATGGTGTTGTTGTAGTTGTTTTTGGTGATAGTGTTGGTATGGTGTTGTTGTAGTAGTTGTTTTTGGTGATAGTGTTGGTATGGTGGTGTTGTGGTTGTTTTTGGTGATAGTGTTGGTATGGTATTGTTGTAGTAGTTGTTTTTGGTGATGGTGTTGGTATGGTGTTGCTGTAGTTGTTTTTGGTGATAGTGTTGGTATGGTTTTGTTGTAGTTGTTTTAGGTGATAGTGTTGGTATGGTGCTGTTGTGGTAGTTGTTTTTGGTGATAGTGTTGGTATGGTGTTGTTGTAGTTGTTATTGGTGTTAGTGTTGGTATGGTGGTGTTGTGGTAGTTGTTTTTATGATAGTGTTGGTATGGTGTTGTTGTAGTAGTGGTTTTTGGTGGTAGTGTTGGTATGGTGTTGTTGTAGTTGTTATTGGTGTTAGTGTTGGTATGGTGTTGTTGTGGTAGTTGTTTTTGGTGATAGTGTTGGTATGGTGTTGTTGTAGTAGTTGTTTTTGGTGATAGTGTTGGTATGGTGTTGTTGTAGTTGTTTTTGGTGATAGTGTTGTTCTGGTGTTGTTGTAGTAGTTTCTGGTGATAGTGTTGGTATGGTGTTGTTGTAGTTGTTTTTGGTGATCGTGTTGGTATGGTGTTGTTGTAGTAGTTTTTGGTAATAGTGTTGGTATGGTGTTGTAGTTGTTTTTGGTGATAGTGTTGGTATGGTGTTGTTGTGGTTGTTGTTATTGGTGCTAGTGTTGGCATGGTGGTGTTGTGGTTGTTGTTTTTGGTGATAGTGTTGGTATGGTGTTGTTGTAGTAGTTGTTTTTGGTGATAATGTTGGTATGGTCTTGTTGTGGTTGTTGTTTTTGGTGATAGTGTTGGTATGGTGTTGTTGTGGTTGTTGTTTTTGGTGATAGTGTTGGTATGGTGTTGTTTTGGTTGTTGCATTTGGTGATAGTGTTGGTATGGTGTTGTTGTAGTAGTTGTTCTTGGTGATAGTGTTGGTATGGTGTTGTTGTAGTTGTTTTTGGTGATAGTGTTGGTATGGTGTTATTGTAGTTGTTTTTGGTGATAGTGTTGGTATGGTGTTGTTGTAGTAGTTGTTTTTGGTGTTAATGTTGGTATGGTGTTGTTGTAGTTGTTTTTGGTGATAGTGTTGGTATGGTGTTGCTGTAGTTGTTTTTGGTGATAGTGTTGGTATGGTGTTGTTGTAGTTCTTTTTGGTGCTAGTGTTGGTATGGTGCTGTTGTAGTTGTTTTTGGTGGTAGTGTTGGTATGGTGTTGTTGTAGTTGTTTTTGGTGATAGTGTTGGTATGGTGTTGTTGTAGTTGTTTTTGGTGATAGTGTTGGTATGGTGTTGTTGTAGTTGTTTTTGGTGATAGTGTTGGTATGGTGTTGTTGTAGTAGTTGTTTTTGGTGATAGTGCTGGTATGGTGTTGTTGTAGTAGTTGTTTTTGGTGATAGTGTTGGTATGGTGTTGTTGTAGTTGTTTTTGGTGATAGTGTTGGTATGGTGTAGTTGTAGTTGTTTTTGGTGATAGTGTTGGTATGGTGTTTTTGTAGTAGTTGTTTTTGGTGATAGTGTTGGTATGGTGTTGTTGTGGTTGTTGTTTTTGGTGATAGTGTTGGTATGGTGTTGTTGTTGTAGTTGTTTTTGGTGATAGTGTTGGTATGGTGTTGTTGTAGTAGTTGTTTTTGGTGATAGTGTTGGTACGGTGTTGTTGTGGTTGTTGTTTTTGGTGATAGTGTTGGTATGGTGTTGTTGTAGTTGTTTTTGGTGATAGTGTTGGTATGGTGTTGTAGTACTTGTTTTTGGTGATAGTGTTGGTATGGTGTTGTTGTAGTTGTTTTTGGTGATAGTGTTGGTATGGTGTTGTTGTAGTTGTTTTTGGTGATAGTGTTGGTATGGTGTTGTTGTAGTAGTTGTTTTTGGTGATAGTGTTGGTATGGTGGTGTTGTGGTTGTTTTTGGTGATAGTGTTGGTATGGTGTTGTTGTAGTAGTTGTTTTTGGTGATGGTGTTGGTATGGTGTTGCTGTAGTTGTTTTTGGTGATAGTGTTGGTATGGTTTTGTTGTAGTTGTTTTAGGTGATAGTATTGGTATGGTGCTGTTGTGGTAGTTGTTTTTGGTGATAGTGTTGGTATGGTGTTGTTGTAGTTGTTATTGGTGTTAGTGTTGGTATGGTGGTGTTGTGGTAGTTGTTTTTATGATAGTGTTGGTATGGTGTTGTTGTAGTAGTGGTTTTTGGTGGTAGTGTTGGTATGGTGTTGTTGTAGTTGTTATTGGTGTTAGTGTTGGTATGGTGTTGTTGTGGTAGTTGTTTTTGGTGATAGTGTTGGTATGGTGTTGTTGTAGTAGTTGTTTTTGGTGATAGTGTTGGTATGGTGTTGTTGTAGTTGTTTTTGGTGATAGTGTTGTTCTGGTGTTGTTGTAGTAGTTTCTGGTGATAGTGTTGGTATGGTGTTGTTGTAGTTGTTTTTGGTGATCGTGTTGGTATGGTGTTGTTGTAGTAGTTTTTGGTGATAGTGTTGGTATGGTGTTGTAGTTGTTTTTGGTGATAGTGTTGGTATGGTGTTGTTGTGGTTGTTGTTATTGGTGATAGTGTTGGCATGGTGGTGTTGTGGTTGTTGTTTTTGGTGATAGTGTTGGTATGGTGTTGTTGTAGTAGTTGTTTTTGGTGATAGTGTTGGTATGGTCTTGTTGTGGTTGTTGTTTTTGGTGATAGTGTTGGTATGGTGTTGTTGTGGTTGTTGTTTTTGGTGATAGTGTTGGTATGGTGTTGTTTTGGTTGTTGCATTTGGTGATAGTGTTGGTATGGTGTTGTTGTAGTAGTTGTTCTTGGTGATAGTGTTGGTATGGTGTTGTTGTAGTTGTTTTTGGTGATAGTGTTGGTATGGTGTTGTTGTAGTTGTTTTTGGTGATAGTGTTGGTTTTGTGTTGTTGTAGTTGTTTTTGGTGATAGTGTTGGTATGGTGTTGTTGTGGTTGTTTTTGGTGATAGTGTTGGTATGGTGTTGTTGTTGTTTTTGGTGATAGTGTTGGTATGGTGTTGTTGTTTTTGGTGATAGTGTTGGTATGGTGTTGTTGTAGTTGTTTTTGGTGATAGTGTTGGTATGGTGTTGTAGTTGTTTTTGGTGATAGTGTTGGTATGGTGTTGTTGTAGTTGTTTTTGGTGATATTGTTGGTATGGTGTTGTTGTGGTTGTTGTTTTTGGTGATTGTGTTGGTATGGTGTTGTTGTAGTTGTTTTTGGTGATAGTGTTGGTATGGTGTTGTTGTAGTTGTTTTTGGTGATAGTGTTGGTATGGTGTTGTTGTTGTAGTAGTTGTTTTTGGTGATAGTGTTGGTATGGTGTTGTTGTAGTAGTTTTTGGTGATAGTGTTGGTATGGTGTTGTTGTAGTAGTTTTTGGTGATAGTGTTGGTATGGTGTTGTAGTAGTTGTTTTTGGTGATAGTGTTGGTATGGTGTTGTTGTTGTAGTTGTTTTTGGTGATAGTGTTGGTATGGTGTTGTTGTAGTAGTTTTTGGTGATAGTGTTGGTATGGTGTTGTTGTAGTAGTTTTTGGTGATAGTGTTGGCATGGTGTTGTTGTAGTAGTTGTTTTTGGTGATAGTGTTGGTATGGTGGTGTTGTAGTAGTTGTTTTTTGTGATAGTGTTGGTATGGTGTTGTAGTAGTTTTTGGTGATATTGTTGGTATGGTGTTGTTGTAGTAGTTGTTTTTAGTGATAGTGTTGGTATGGTGTTGTTGTAGTAGTTGTTTTTGGTGATAGTATTGGTATGGTGTTGTTGTAGTAGTTGTTTTTGGTGATTGTGTTGGTATGGTGTTGTTGTAGTAGTTGTTTTTGGTGATAGTGTTGGTATGGTGTTGTTGTAGTAGTTGTTTTTGGTGTTAGTGTTGGTATGGTGTTGTTGTAGTAGTTGTTTTTGGTGTCAGTGTTGGTATGGTGTTGTAGTAGTTGTTTTTGGTGATAGTGTTGGTATGGTGTTGTTGTAGTTGTTTTTGGTGATAGTGTTGGTATGGTGTTGTTGTAGTTGTTTTTGGTGATAGTGTTGGTATGGTGTTGTTGTGGTTGTTGTTTTTGGTGATAGTGTTGGTATGGTGTTGTTGTAGTAGTTGGTTTTGGTGATAGTGTTGGTATGGTGTTGTAGTTTTTTTTTGTGACAGTGTTGGTATGGTGTTGTTGTAGTAGTTTTTGGTGATAGTGTTGGTATGGTGTTGTTGTAGTAGTTGTTTTTGGTGATAGTGTTGGTATGGTGTTGTTGTAGTTGTTTTTGGTGATAGTGTTGGTTTTGTGTTGTTGTAGTTGTTTTTGGTGATAGTGTTGGTATGGTGTTGTTGTAGTTGTTTTTGGTGATTGTATTGGTATGGTGTTGTTGTAGTTGTTTTTGGTGATAGTGTTGGTATGGTGTTGTTGTAGTTGTTTTTGGTGATAGTGTTGGTATGGTGTTGTTGTGGTTGTTTTTGGTGATAGTGTTGGTATGGTGTTGTTGTAGTTGTTTTTGGCGATAGTGTTGTTATGGTGCTGTTGTAGTTGTTTTTGGTGATAGTGTTGCTATGGTGTTGTTGTAGTAGTTGTTTTTGGTGATAGTGTTGGTATGGTATTGTTGTGGTTGTTTTTGGTGATAGTGTTGGTATGGTGCTATTGTAGTTGTTTTTGGTGTTAGTGTTTGTATGGTGTTGTGGTAGTTGTTTTTGGTGATAGTGTTGGTATGGTGTTGTTGTGGTTGTTTTTGGTGATAGTGTTGGTATGGTGTTGTTGTAGTAGTTGTTTTTGGTGACAGTGTTGGTATGGTGTTGTTGTAGTTGTTTTTGGTGATAGTGTTGGTATGGTGTTGTTGTAGTAGTTGTTTTTGGTGATAGTGTTGGTATGGTGTTGTTGTGGTTGTTTTTGGTGATAGTGTTGGTATGGTGTTGTTGTAGTAGTTGTTTTTGGTGATAGTGTTGGTATGGTGTTGTTGTGGTTGTTTTTGGTGATAGTGTTGATATGGTGTTGTTGTAGTTGCTTTTGGTGATAGTGTTGGTATGGTGCTGTTGTAGTTGTTTTTGGTGATAGTGTTGCTATGGTGTTGTTGTAGTAGTTGTTTTTGGTGATAGTGTTGGTATGGTGTTGTTGTAGTAGTTGTTTTTGGTGATAGTGTTGGTATGATGTTGTTGTAGTTGTTTTTGGTGATAGTGTTGGTATGGTGCTGTTGTAGTTGTTTTTGGTGATAGTGTTGGTATGGTGTTGTTGTAGTAGTTGTTTTTGGTGATAGTGTTGGTATGGTGTTGTTGTGGTTGTTTTTGATGATAGTATTGGTATGGTGTTGTTGTAGTTGTTGTTTTGGTGATAGTGTTGGTATGGTGTTGTTGTAGTAGTTGTTTTTGGTGATAGTGTTGGTATGGTGTTGTTGCAGTAGTTGTTTTTGGTGATAGTGTTGGTATGGTGTTGTTGTGGTTGTTTGTGGTGACAGTGTTGGTATGGTGTTGCAGTAGTTGTTTTTGGTGATAGTGTTGGTATGGTGTTGTTGTGGTTGTTGTTTTTGGTGATAGTGTTGGTATGGTGCTGTTGTGGTTGTTGTTTTTGGTAATAGTGTTGGTATGGTGTTGTTGTAGTAGTTGTTTTTGGTGATAGTGTTGGTATGGTGTTGTTGTAGTTGTTTTTGGTGATAGTGTTGGTATGGTGTTGTTGTATTTGTTTTTGGTGATAGTGTTAGTATGGTGTTGTTGTAGTTGTTTTTGGTGATAGTGTTGGTATGGTGTTGTTGTAGTTGTTTTTGGTGATAGTGTTGGTATGGTGTTGTTGTAGTTGTTTTTGGTGATAGTGTTGGTATGGTGTTGTTGTAGTAGTTGTTTTTGGTGATAGTGTTGGTATGGTGTTGTTGTGGTTGTTTTTGTTGATAGTATTGGTATGGTGTTGTTGTTTTTGGTGATAGTGTTGGTATGGTGTTGTTGTAGTAGTTTTTGGTGATAGTGTTGCTATGGTGTTGTTGTAGTAGTTGTTTTTGGTGATAGTGTTGGTATGCTGTTGTTGTAGTAGTTAATTTTGGTGATAGTGTTGGTATGAAGTTGTTGTAGTTGTTTTTGGTGATAGTGTTGGTATGGTGCTGTTGTAGTTGTTTTTGGTGATAGTGTTGGTATGGTGTTGTTGTGGTTGTTTTTGGTGATAGTGTTGGTATGGTGTTGTTGTAGTAGTTGGTTTTGGTGATAGTGTTGGTATGGTGTTGTTGTAGTTGTTTTTGGTGATAGTGTTGGTATGGTGTTGTTGTAGTAGTTGTTTTTGGTGATATTGTTGGTATGGTGTTTTTGTGGTTGTTTTTGGTGATAGTGTTGGTATGGTGTTTTAGTAGTTGTTTTTGGTGATAGTGTTGGTATGGTGTTGTTGTAGTTGTTTTTGGTGATTGTGTTGGTATGGTGCTGTTGTAGTTGTTTTTGGTGATAGTGTTGGTATGGTGTTGTTGTAGTAGTGGTTTTTGGTGATAGTGTTGGTATGGTGTTGTTGTAGTTGTTATTGGTGTTAGTGTTGGTATGGTGTTGTTGTGATAGTTGTTTTTGGTGATAGTGTTGGTATGGTGTTGTTGTAGTAGTTGTTTTTGGTGATAGTGTTGGTATGGTGTTGTTGTAGTTGTTTTTGGTGATAGTGTTGGTATGGTGTTGTTGTAGTAGTTTTTGGTGGTAGTGTTGGTATGGTGTTGTTGTAGTTTGTTTTTGGTGATAGTGTTGGTATGCTGTTGTTGTAGTAGTTGTTTTTGGTGATAGTATTGGTATGGTGTTGTTGTAGTAGTTGTTTTTGGTGATAGTGTTGGTATGGTGTTGTTGTAGTTGTTTTTGGTGATAGTGTTGGTATGGTGTTGTTGTAGTAGTTTTTTTTGTTGATAGTGTTGGTATGGTGTTGTTGTAGTAGTTGGTTTTGGTGATAGTGTTGGTATGGTGTTGTTGTAGTTGTTTTTGGTGATAGTGTTGGTATGGTGTTGTTGTAGTAGTTGTTTTTGGTGAAAGTGTTGGTATGTTGTTGTTGTAGTTGTTTTTGGTGACAGTGTTGGTATGGTGTTGTTGTAGTAGTTGTTTTTGGTGATAGTGTTGGTATGGTGTTGTTGTAGTTGTTTTTGGTGATAGTGTTGGAATGGTGTTGTTGTAGTAGTTGTTTTTGGTGATAGTGTTGGTATGGTGTTGTTGTGGTTGTTTTTGGTGATAGTGTTGGTATGGTGTTGTAGTAGTTGTTTTTGGTGATAGTGTTGGTATGGTGTTGTTGTAGTTGTTTTTGGTGATAGTGTTGGTATGGTGTTGTTGTAGTTGTTTTTGGTGATAGTGTTGGTATGGTGTTGTTGTAGTAGTTGTTTTTGGTGATAGTGTTGGTATGGTGGTGTTGTGGTTGTTTTTGGTGATAGTGTTGGTATGGTGTTGTTGTAGTAGTTGTTTTTGGTGATGGTGTTGGTATGGTGTTGCTGTAGTTGTTTTTGGTGATAGTGTTGGTATGGTTTTGTTGTAGTTGTTTTAGGTGATAGTGTTGGTATGGTGCTGTTGTGGTAGTTGTTTTTGGTGATAGTGTTGGTATGGTGTTGTTGTAGTTGTTATTGGTGTTAGTGTTGGTATGGTGGTGTTGTGGTAGTTGTTTTTATGATAGTGTTGGTATGGTGTTGTTGTAGTAGTGGTTTTTGGTGGTAGTGTTGGTATGGTGTTGTTGTAGTTGTTATTGGTGTTAGTGTTGGTATGGTGTTGTTGTGGTAGTTGTTTTTGGTGATAGTGTTGGTATGGTGTTGTTGTAGTAGTTGTTTTTGGTGATAGTGTTGGTATGGTGTTGTTGTAGTTGTTTTTGGTGATAGTGTTGTTCTGGTGTTGTTGTAGTAGTTTCTGGTGATAGTGTTGGTATGGTGTTGTTGTAGTTGTTTTTGGTGATCGTGTTGGTATGGTGTTGTTGTAGTAGTTTTTGGTAATAGTGTTGGTATGGTGTTGTAGTTGTTTTTGGTGATAGTGTTGGTATGGTGTTGTTGTGGTTGTTGTTATTGGTGCTAGTGTTGGCATGGTGGTGTTGTGGTTGTTGTTTTTGGTGATAGTGTTGGTATGGTGTTGTTGTAGTAGTTGTTTTTGGTGATAGTGTTGGTATGGTCTTGTTGTGGTTGTTGTTTTTGGTGATAGTGTTGGTATGGTGTTGTTGTGGTTGTTGTTTTTGGTGATAGTGTTGGTATGGTGTTGTTTTGGTTGTTGCATTTGGTGATAGTGTTGGTATGGTGTTGTTGTAGTAGTTGTTCTTGGTGATAGTGTTGGTATGGTGTTGTTGTAGTTGTTTTTGGTGATAGTGTTGGTATGGTGTTATTGTAGTTGTTTTTGGTGATAGTGTTGGTATGGTGTTGTTGTAGTAGTTGTTTTTGGTGTTAATGTTGGTATGGTGTTGTTGTAGTTGTTTTTGGTGATAGTGTTGGTATGGTGTTGCTGTAGTTGTTTTTGGTGATAGTGTTGGTATGGTGTTGTTGTAGTTCTTTTTGGTGCTAGTGTTGGTATGGTGCTGTTGTAGTTGTTTTTGGTGGTAGTGTTGGTATGGTGTTGTTGTAGTTGTTTTTGGTGATAGTGTTGGTATGGTGTTGTTGTAGTTGTTTTTGGTGATAGTGTTGGTATGGTGTTGTTGTAGTTGTTTTTGGTGATAGTGTTGGTATGGTGTTGTTGTAGTAGTTGTTTTTGGTGATAGTGCTGGTATGGTGTTGTTGTAGTAGTTGTTTTTGGTGATAGTGTTGGTATGGTGTTGTTGTAGTTGTTTTTGGTGATAGTGTTGGTATGGTGTAGTTGTAGTTGTTTTTGGTGATAGTGTTGGTATGGTGTTTTTGTAGTAGTTGTTTTTGGTGATAGTGTTGGTATGGTGTTGTTGTGGTTGTTGTTTTTGGTGATAGTGTTGGTATGGTGTTGTTGTTGTAGTTGTTTTTGGTGATAGTGTTGGTATGGTGTTGTTGTAGTAGTTGTTTTTGGTGATAGTGTTGGTACGGTGTTGTTGTGGTTGTTGTTTTTGGTGATAGTGTTGGTATGGTGTTGTTGTAGTTGTTTTTGGTGATAGTGTTGGTATGGTGTTGTAGTAGTTGTTTTTGGTGATAGTGTTGGTATGGTGTTGTTGTAGTTGTTTTTGGTGATAGTGTTGGTATGGTGTTGTTGTAGTTGTTTTTGGTGATAGTGTTGGTATGGTGTTGTTGTAGTAGTTGTTTTTGGTGATAGTGTTGGTATGGTGGTGTTGTGGTTGTTTTTGGTGATAGTGTTGGTATGGTGTTGTTGTAGTAGTTGTTTTTGGTGATGGTGTTGGTACGGTGTTGCTGTAGTTGTTTTTGGTGATAGTGTTGGTATGGTTTTGTTGTAGTTGTTTTAGGTGATAGTGTTGGTATGGTGCTGTTGTGGTAGTTGTTTTTGGTGATAGTGTTGGTATGGTGTTGTTGTAGTTGTTATTGGTGTTAGTGTTGGTATGGTGGTGTTGTGGTAGTTGTTTTTATGATAGTGTTGGTATGGTGTTGTTGTAGTAGTGGTTTTTGGTGGTAGTGTTGGTATGGTGTTGTTGTAGTTGTTATTGGTGTTAGTGTTGGTATGGTGTTGTTGTGGTAGTTGTTTTTGGTGATAGTGTTGGTATGGTGTTGTTGTAGTAGTTGTTTTTGGTGATAGTGTTGGTATGGTGTTGTTGTAGTTGTTTTTGGTGATAGTGTTGTTCTGGTGTTGTTGTAGTAGTTTCTGGTGATAGTGTTGGTATGGTGTTGTTGTAGTTGTTTTTGGTGATCGTGTTGGTATGGTGTTGTTGTAGTAGTTTTTGGTGATAGTGTTGGTATGGTGTTGTAGTTGTTTTTGGTGATAGTGTTGGTATGGTGTTGTTGTGGTTGTTGTTATTGGTGATAGTGTTGGCATGGTGGTGTTGTGGTTGTTGTTTTTGGTGATAGTGTTGGTATGGTGTTGTTGTAGTAGTTGTTTTTGGTGATAGTGTTGGTATGGTCTTGTTGTGGTTGTTGTTTTTGGTGATAGTGTTGGTATGGTGTTGTTGTGGTTGTTGTTTTTGGTGATAGTGTTGGTATGGTGTTGTTTTGGTTGTTGCATTTGGTGATAGTGTTGGTATGGTGTTGTTGTAGTAGTTGTTCTTGGTGATAGTGTTGGTATGGTGTTGTTGTAGTTGTTTTTGGTGATAGTGTTGGTATGGTGTTATTGTAGTTGTTTTTGGTGATAGTGTTGGTATGGTGTTGTTGTAGTAGTTGTTTTTGGTGTTAATGTTGGTATGGTGTTGTTGTAGTTGTTTTTGGTGATAGTGTTGGTATGGTGTTGCTGTAGTTGTTTTTGGTGATAGTGTTGGTATGGTGTTGTTGTAGTTCTTTTTGGTGCTAGTGTTGGTATGGTGCTGTTGTAGTTGTTTTTGGTGGTAGTGTTGGTATGGTGTTGTTGTAGTTGTTTTTGGTGATAGTGTTGGTATGGTGTTGTTGTAGTTGTTTTTGGTGATAGTGTTGGTATGGTGTTGTTGTAGTTGTTTTTGGTGATAGTGTTGGTATGGTGTTGTTGTAGTAGTTGTTTTTGGTGATAGTGCTGGTATGGTGTTGTTGTAGTAGTTGTTTTTGGTGATAGTGTTGGTATGGTGTTGTTGTAGTTGTTTTTGGTGATAGTGTTGGTATGGTGTAGTTGTAGTTGTTTTTGGTGATAGTGTTGGTATGGTGTTTTTGTAGTAGTTGTTTTTGGTGATAGTGTTGGTATGGTGTTGTTGTGGTTGTTGTTTTTGGTGATAGTGTTGGTATGGTGTTGTTTTTGTAGTTGTTTTTGGTGATAGTGTTGGTATGGTGTTGTTGTAGTAGTTGTTTTTGGTGATAGTGTTGGTATGGTGTTGTTGTGGTTGTTGTTTTTGGTGATAGTGTTGGTATGGTGTTGTTGTAGTTGTTTTTGGTGATAGTGTTGGTATGGTGTTGTTGTAGCTGTTTTTGGTGATAGTGTTGGTATGGTGTTGTTGTAGTAGTTTTTTTTGGTGATAGTGTTGGTATGGTGTTGTTGTAGTAGTTGTTTTTGGTGATAGTGTTGGTATGGTGTTGTTGTAGTTGTTTTTGGTGATAGTGTTGTTCTGGTGTTGTTGTAGTAGTTTTTGGTGATAGTGTTGGTATGGTGTTGTTGTAGTAGTTTTTTTTGGTGATAGTGTTGGTATGGTGTTGTTGTAGTAGTTGTTTTTGGTGATAGTGTTGGTATGGTGTTGTTGTAGTTGTTTTTGGTGATAGTGTTGGTATGGTGTTGTAGTTGTTTTTGGTGATAGTGTTGGTATGGTGTTGTTGTGGTTGTTGTTATTGGTGATAGTGTTGGCATGGTGGTGTTGTGGTTGTTGTTTTTGGTGATAGTGTTGTTGTAGTAGTTGTTTTTGGTGATAGTGTTGGTATGGTCTTGTTGTGGTTGTTGTTTTTGGTGATAGTGTTGGTATGGTGTTGTTGTGGTTGTTGTTTTTGGTGATAGTGTTGGTATGGTGTTGTTTTGGTTGTTGCATTTGGTGATAGTGTTGGTATGGTGTTGTTGTAGTAGTTGTTCTTGGTGATAGTGTTGGTATGGTGTTGTTGTAGTTGTTTTTGGTGATAGTGTTGGTATGGTGTTATTGTAGTTGTTTTTGGTGATAGTGTTGGTATGGTGTTGTTGTAGTAGTTGTTTTTGGTGTTAATGTTGGTATGGTGTTGTTGTAGTTGTTTTTGGTGATAGTGTTGGTATGGTGTTGCTGTAGTTGTTTTTGGTGATAGTGTTGGTATGGTGTTGTTGTAGTTCTTTTTGGTGCTAGTGTTGGTATGGTGCTGTTGTAGTTGTTTTTGGTGGTAGTGTTGGTATGGTGTTGTTGTAGTTGTTTTTGGTGATAGTGTTGGTATGGTGTTGTTGTAGTTGTTTTTGGTGATAGTGTTGGTATGGTGTTGTTGTAGTTGTTTTTGGTGATAGTGTTGGTATGGTGTTGTTGTAGTAGTTGTTTTTGGTGATAGTGCTGGTATGGTGTTGTTGTAGTAGTTGTTTTTGGTGATAGTGTTGGTATGGTGTTGTTGTAGTTGTTTTTGGTGATAGTGTTGGTATGGTGTAGTTGTAGTTGATTTTGGTGATAGTGTTGGTATGGTGTTTTTGTAGTAGTTGTTTTTGGTGATAGTGTTGGTATGGTGTTGTTGTTGTAGTTGTTTTTGGTGATAGTGTTGGTATGGTGTTGTTGTAGTAGTTGTTTTTGGTGATAGTGTTGGTATGGTGTTGTTGTGGTTGTTGTTTTTGGTGATAGTGTTGGTATGGTGTTGTTGTAGTTGTTTTTGGTGATAGTGTTGGTATGGTGTTGTTGTAGCTGTTTTTGGTGATAGTGTTGGTATGGTGTTGTTGTAGTAGTTTTTTTTGGTGATAGTGTTGGTATGGTGTTGTTGTAGTAGTTGTTTTTGGTGATAGTGTTGGTATGGTGTTGTTGTAGTTGTTTTTGGTGATAGTGTTGTTCTGGTGTTGTTGTAGTAGTTTTTGGTGATAGTGTTGGTATGGTGTTGTTGTAGTAGTTTTTTTTGGTGATAGTGTTGGTATGGTGTTGTTGTAGTAGTTGTTTTTGGTGATAGTGTTGGTATGGTGTTGTTGTAGTTGTTTTTGGTGATAGTGTTGGTATGGTGGTGTTGTAGTAGTTGTTTTTGGTGATAGTGTTGGTATGGTGTTGTTGTAGTAGTTTTTTTTGTTGATAGTGTTGGTATGGTGTTGTTGTAGTAGTTGGTTTTGGTGATAGTGTTGGTATGGTGTTGTTGTAGTTGTTTTTGGTGATAGTGTTGGTATGGTGTTGTTGTAGTAGTTGTTTTTGGTGATAGTGTTGGTATGGTGTTGCTGTAGTTGTTTTTGGTGACAGTGTTGGTATGGTGTTGTTGTAGTAGTTGTTTTTGGTGATAGTGTTGGTATGGTGTTGTTGTAGTTGTTTTTAGTGATAGTGTTGGTATGGTGTTGTTGTAGTAGTTGTTTTTGGTGATAGTGTTGGTATGGTGTTGTAGTAGTTGTTTTTGGTGATAGTGTTGGTATGGTGTTGTTGTAGTTGTTTTTGGTGATAGTGTTGGTATGGTGCTGTTGTAGTTGTTTTTGGTGATAGTGTTGGTATGTTGTTGTTGTAGTAGTTGTTTTTGGTGATAGTGTTGGTATGGTGTTGTTGTGGTTGTTTTGGGTGATAGTGTTGGTATGGTGTTGTTGCAGTTGTTGTTTTTGGTGATGGTGTTGGTATGGTGTTGCTGTAGTTGTTTTTCGTGATAGTGTTGGTATGGTTTTGTTGTAGTTGTTTTTGGTGATAGTGTTGGTATGGTGCTGTTGTAGTAGTTGTTTTTGGTGATAGTGTTGGTATGGTGTTGTTGTGGTAGTTGTTTTTGGTGATAGTGTTGGTATGGTGCTGTTGTGGTAGTTGTTTTTGGTGATAGTGTTGGTATGGTGCTGTTGTGGTAGTTGTTTTTGGTGATAGTGTTGGTATGGTGTTGTTGTAGTTATTGGTGTTAGTGTTGGTATGGTGTTGTTGTGGTAGTTGTTTTTGGTGATCGTGTTGGTATGGTGTTGTTGTAGTAGTTTTTGGTGATAATGTTGGTATGGTGTTGTAGTAGTTGTTTTTAGCGTTTGTGTTGGTATGGTGTTGTTGTAGTAGTTGTTTTTGGTGATAGTGTTGGTATGGTGCTGTTGTGGTAGTTGTTTTTGGTGATAGTGTTGGTATGGTGCTGTTGTGGTAGTTGTTTTTGGTGATCGTGTTGGTATGGTGTTGCTGTAGTTGTTTTTGGTGATAGTGTTGGTATGGTGTTGTTGTAGTTCTTTTTGGTGCTAGTGTTGGTATGGTGCTGTTGTAGTTGTTTTTGGTGGTAGTGTTGGTATGGTGTTGTTGTAGTTGTTTTTGGTGATAGTGTTGGTATGGTGTTGTTGTAGTTGTTTTTGGTGATAGTGTTGGTATGGTGTTGTTGTAGTTGTTTTTGGTGATAGTGTTGGTATGGTGTTGTTGTAGTAGTTGTTTTTGGTGATAGTGCTGGTATGGTGTTGTTGTAGTAGTTGTTTTTGGTGATAGTGTTGGTATGGTGTTGTTGTAGTTGTTTTTGGTGATAGTGTTGGTATGGTGTTGTTGTAGTAGTTGTTTTTGGTGATAGTGTTGGTATGGTGCTGTTGTGGTAGTTGTTTTTAGCGTTTGTGTTGGTATGGTGTTGTTGTAGTAGTTGTTCTTGGTGTTAATGTTGGTATGGTGTTGTTGTAGTTGTTTTTGGTGATAGTGTTGGTATGGTGTTGCTGTAGTTGTTTTTGGTGATAGTGTTGGTATGGTGTTGTTGTAGTTCTTTTTGGTGCTAGTGTTGGTATGGTGCTGTTGTAGTTGTTTTTGGTGGTAGTGTTGGTATGGTGTTGTTGTAGTTGTTTTTGGTGATAGTGTTGGTATGGTGTTGTTGTAGTTGTTTTTGGTGATAGTGTTGGTATGGTGTTGTTGTAGTTGTTTTTGGTGATAGTGTTGGTATGGTGTTGTTGTAGTAGTTGTTTTTGGTGATAGTGCTGGTATGGTGTTGTTGTAGTAGTTGTTTTTGGTGATAGTGTTGGTATGGTGTTGATGTAGTTGTTTTTGGTGATAGTGTTGGTATGGTGTAGTTGTAGTTGTTTTTGGTGATAGTGTTGGTATGGTGTTTTTGTAGTAGTTGTTTTTGGTGATAGTGTTGGTATGGTGTTGTTGTTGTAGTTGTTTTTGGTGATAGTGTTGGTATGGTGTTGTTGGAGTAGTTGTTTTTGGTGATAGTGTTGGTATGGTGTTGTTGTGGTTGTTGTTTTTGGTGATAGTGTTGGTATGGTGTTGTTGTAGTTGTTTTTGGTGATAGTGTTGGTATGGTGTTGTTGTGGTTGTTGTTTTTGGTGATAGTGTTGGTATGGTGTTGTTGTAGTTGTTTTTGGTGATAGTGTTGGTAAGGTGTTGTTGTAGCTGTTTTTGGTGATAGTGTTGGTATGGTGTTGTTGTAGTAGTTTTTTTTGGTGATAGTGTTGGTATGGTGTTGTTGTAGTAGTTGTTTTTGGTGATAGTGTTGGTATGGTGTTGTTGTAGTTGTTTTTGGTGATAGTGTTGTTCTGGTGTTGTTGTAGTAGTTTTTGGTGATAGTGTTGGTATGGTGTTGTTGTAGTAGTTTTTTTTGGTGATAGTGTTGGTATGGTGTTGTTGTAGTAGTTGTTTTTGGTGATAGTGTTGGTATGGTGTTGTTGTAGTTGTTTTTGGTGATAGTGTTGGTATGGTGTTGTAGTTGTTTTTGGTGATAGTGTTGGTATGGTGTTGTTGTGGTTGTTGTTATTGGTGATAGTGTTGGCATGGTGGTGTTGTGGTTGTTGTTTTTGGTGATAGTGTTGTTGTAGTAGTTGTTTTTGGTGATAGTGTTGGTATGGTCTTGTTGTGGTTGTTGTTTTTGGTGATAGTGTTGGTATGGTGTTGTTGTGGTTGTTGTTTTTGGTGATAGTGTTGGTATGGTGTTGTTTTGGTTGTTGCATTTGGTGATAGTGTTGGTATGGTGTTGTTGTAGTAGTTGTTCTTGGTGTTAATGTTGGTATGGTGTTGTTGTAGTTGTTTTTGGTGATAGTGTTGGTATGGTGTTGCTGTAGTTGTTTTTGGTGATAGTGTTGGTATGGTGTTGTTGTAGTTCTTTTTGGTGCTAGTGTTGGTATGGTGCTGTTGTAGTTGTTTTTGGTGGTAGTGTTGGTATGGTGTTGTTGTAGTTGTTTTTGGTGATAGTGTTGGTATGGTGTTGTTGTAGTTGTTTTTGGTGATAGTGTTGGTATGGTGTTGTTGTAGTTGTTTTTGGTGATAGTGTTGGTATGGTGTTGTTGTAGTAGTTGTTTTTGGTGATAGTGCTGGTATGGTGTTGTTGTAGTAGTTGTTTTTGGTGATAGTGTTGGTATGGTGTTGATGTAGTTGTTTTTGGTGATAGTGTTGGTATGGTGTAGTTGTAGTTGTTTTTGGTGATAGTGTTGGTATGGTGTTTTTGTAGTAGTTGTTTTTGGTGATAGTGTTGGTATGGTGTTGTTGTTGTAGTTGTTTTTGGTGATAGTGTTGGTATGGTGTTGTTGGAGTAGTTGTTTTTGGTGATAGTGTTGGTATGGTGTTGTTGTGGTTGTTGTTTTTGGTGATAGTGTTGGTATGGTGTTGTTGTAGTTGTTTTTGGTGATAGTGTTGGTATGGTGTTGTTGTAGCTGTTTTTGGTGATAGTGTTGGTATGGTGTTGTTGTAGTAGTTTCTTTTGGTGATAGTGTTGGTATGGTGTTGTTGTAGTAGTTGTTTTTGGTGATAGTGTTGGTATGGTGTTGTTGTAGTTGTTTTTGGTGATAGTGTTGTTCTGGTGTTGTTGTAGTAGTTTTTGGTGATAGTGTTGGTATGGTGTTGTTGTAGTAGTTTTTTTTTGTGATAGTGTTGGTATGGTGTTGTTGTAGTAGTTGTTTTTGGTGATAGTGTTGGTATGGTGTTGTTGTAGTTGTTTTTGGTGATAGTGTTGGTATGGTGTTGTTGTAGTAGTTGTTTTTGGTGATAGTGTTGGTATGGTGTTGTTGTAGTAGTTTTTTTTGTTGATAGTGTTGGTATGGTGTTGTTGTAGTAGTTGGTTTTGGTGATAGTGTTGGTATGGTGTTGTTGTAGTTGTTTTTGGTGATAGTGTTGGTATGGTGTTGTTGTAGTAGTTGTTTTTGGTGATAGTGTTGGTATGGTGTTGCTGTAGTTGTTTTTGGTGACAGTGTTGGTATGGTGTTGTTGTAGTAGTTGTTTTTGGTGATAGTGTTGGTATGGTGTTGTTGTAGTTGTTTTTAGTGATAGTGTTGGTATGGTGTTGTTGTAGTAGTTGTTTTTGGTGATAGTGTTGGTATGGTGTTGTTGTGGTTGTTTTTGGTGATAGTGTTGGTATGGTGTTGTAGTAGTTGTTTTTGGTGATAGTGTTGGTATGGTGTTGTTGTAGTTGTTTTTGGTGATAGTGTTGGTATGGTGCTGTTGTAGTTGTTTTTGGTGATAGTGTTGGTATGGTGTTGTTGTAGTAGTTGTTTTTGGTGATAGTGTTGGTATGGTGTTGTGGTTGTTTTTGGTGATAGTGTTGGTATGGTGTTGTTGCAGTTGTTGTTTTTGGTGATGGTGTTGGTATGGTGTTGCTGTAGTTGTTTTTCGTGATAGTGTTGGTATGGTTTTGTTGTAGTTGTTTTTGGTGATAGTGTTGGTATGGTGCTGTTGTAGTAGTTGTTTTTGGTGATAGTGTTGGTATGGTGTTGTTGTGGTAGTTGTTTTTGGTGATAGTGTTGGTATGGTGTTGTTGTAGTAGTTGTTTTTGGTGATAGTGTTGGTATGGTGCTGTTGTGGTAGTTGTTTTTGGTGATAGTGTTGGTATGGTGCTGTTGTGGTAGTTGTTTTTGGTGATAGTGTTGGTATGGTGTTGTTGTAGTTATTGGTGTTAGTGTTGGTATGGTGTTGTTGTGGTAGTTGTTTTTGGTGATCGTGTTGGTATGGTGTTGTTGTAGTAGTTTTTGGTGATAATGTTGGTATGGTGTTGTAGTAGTTGTTTTTAGCGTTTGTGTTGGTATGGTCTTGTTGTGGTTGTTGTTTTTGGTGATAGTGTTGGTATGGTGTTGTTGTAGTTGTTTTTGGTGTTAGTGTTGGTATGGTGTTGTTGTGGTTGTTGTTTTTGGTGATAGTGTTGGTATGGTGTTGTAGTTGTTTTTGGTGATAGTGTTGGTATGGTGTTGTTGTTGTTTTTGGTGATAGTGTTGGCATGGTGTTGTTGTGGTTGTTGTTTTTTGGTGATAGTGTTGGTAAGGTGTTGTTGTAGTAGTTGTTTTTGGTGATAGTGTTGGTATGGTGTTGTAGTTGTTTTTGGTGATAGTGTTGGTATGGTGTTGTTGTGGTTGTTGTTTTTGGTGATAGTGTGGTATGGTGTTGTTGTAGTAGTTGTTTTTGGTCATAGTATTGGTATGGTGTTGTTGTAGTTGTTGTTTTTAGTGATAGTGTGGTATGGTGTTGTTGTGGTTGTTTTTGGTGATAGTGTTGGTATGGTGTTGTTGTAGTAGTTGTTTTTGGTCATAGTATTGGTATGGTGTTGTTGTAGTTGTTGTTTTTGGTGATAGTATGGTATGGTGTTGTTGTAGTTGTTTTTGGTGATAGTGTTGGTATGGTGTTGTTGTAGTAGTTGTTTTTGTTCATAGTATTGGTATGGTGTTGTTGTAGTTGTTGTTTTTGGTGATAGTGTGGTATGGTGTTGTTGTAGTTGTTTTTGGTGATAGTGTTGGTATGGTGTTGTTGTAGTAGTTGTTTTTGGTCATAGTATTGGTATGGTGTTGTTGTAGTTGTTGTTTTTGGTGATAGTGTGGTATGGTGTTGTTGTAGTTGTTTTTGGTGATAGTGTTGTTATAGTGTTGTTGTAGTTGTTGTTTTTGGTGATAGTGTTGGTATGGTGTAGTTGTTTTTGGTGATAGTGTTGGTATGGTGTTGTTGTAGTTGTTGTTTTTGGTGATAGTGTTGGTATGGTGTTGTTGTAGTTGTTTTTGGTGATAGTGTTGGTATGGTGTTGTAGTAGTTGTTTTTGGTGATAGTGTTGGTATGGTGTTGTTGTAGTTGTTTTTGGTGATAGTGTTGGTATGGTGTTGTTGTAGTAGTTGTTTTTGGTCATAGTATTGGTATGGTGTTGTTGTAGTTGTTGTTTTGGGTGATAGTGTGGTATGGTGTTGTTGTAGTTGTTTTTGGTGATAGTGTTGTTATGGTGTTGTTGTAGTAGTTGTTTTTGGTGATAGTGTTGGTATGGTGTTGTTGTGGTTGTTGTTTTTGGTGATAGTGTTGGTATGGTGTTGTTGTAGTTGTTTTTGGTGATAGTGTTGGTATGGTGTTGTTGTAGCTGTTTTTGGTGATAGTGTTGGTATGGTGTTGTTGTAGTAGTTTTTTTTGGTGATAGTGTTGGTATGGTGTTGTTGTAGTAGTTGTTTTTGGTGATAGTGTTGGTATGGTGTTGTTGTAGTTGTTTTTGGTGATAGTGTTGTTCTGGTGTTGTTGTAGTAGTTTTTGGTGATAGTGTTGGTATGGTGTAGTTGTAGTTGTTTTTGGTGATAGTGTTGGTATGGTGTTTTTGTAGTAGTTGTTTTTGGTGATAGTGTTGGTATGGTGTTGTTGTTGTAGTTGTTTTTGGTGATAGTGTTGGTATGGTGTTGTTGTAGTAGTTGTTTTTGGTGATAGTGTTGGTATGGTGTTGTTGTGGTTGTTGTTTTTGGTGATAGTGTTGGTATGGTGTTGTTGTAGTTGTTTTTGGTGATAGTGTTGGTATGGTGTTGTTGTAGCTGTTTTTGGTGATAGTGTTGGTATGGTGTTGTTGTAGTAGTTTTTTTTGGTGATAGTGTTGGTATGGTGTTGTTGTAGTAGTTGTTTTTGGTGATAGTGTTGGTATGGTGTTGTTGTAGTTGTTTTTGGTGATAGTGTTGTTCTGGTGTTGTTGTAGTAGTTTTTGGTGATAGTGTTGGTATGGTGTTGTTGTAGTAGTTTTTTTTTGTGATAGTGTTGGTATGGTGTTGTTGTAGTAGTTGTTTTTGGTGATAGTGTTGGTATGGTGTTGTTGTAGTTGTTTTTGGTGATAGTGTTGGTATGGTGTTGTTGTAGTAGTTGTTTTTGGTGATAGTGTTGGTATGGTGTTGTTGTAGTAGTTTTTTTTGTTGATAGTGTTGGTATGGTGTTGTTGTAGTAGTTGGTTTTGGTGATAGTGTTGGTATGGTGTTGTTGTAGTTGTTTTTGGTGATAGTGTTGGTATGGTGTTGTTGTAGTAGTTGTTTTTGGTGATAGTGTTGGTATGGTGTTGCTGTAGTTGTTTTTGGTGATAGTGTTGGTATGGTGTTGTTGTAGTAGTTGTTTTTGGTGATAGTGTTGGTATGGTGTTGTTGTAGTTGTTTTTAGTGATAGTGTTGGTATGGTGTTGTTGTAGTAGTTGTTTTTGGTGATAGTGTTGGTATGGTGTTGTTGTGGTTGTTTTTGGTGATAGTGTTGGTATGGTGTTGTAGTAGTTGTTTTTGGTGATAGTGTTGGTATGGTGTTGTTGTAGTTGTTTTTGGTGATAGTGTTGGTATGGTGCTGTTGTAGTTGTTTTTGGTGATAGTGTTGGTATGGTGTTGTTGTAGTAGTTGTTTTTGGTGATAGTGTTGGTATGGTGTTGTTGTGGTTGTTTTTGGTGATAGTGTTGGTATGGTGTTGTTGCAGTTGTTGTTTTTGGTGATGGTGTTGGTATGGTGTTGCTGTAGTTGTTTTTCGTGATAGTGTTGGTATGGTTTTGTTGTAGTTGTTTTTGGTGATAGTGTTGGTATGGTGCTGTTGTAGTAGTTGTTTTTGGTGATAGTGTTGGTATGGTGTTGTTGTGGTAGTTGTTTTTGGTGATAGTGTTGGTATGGTGTTGTTGTAGTAGTTGTTTTTGGTGATAGTGTTGGTAATGTGCTGTTGTGGTAGTTGTTTTTGGTGATAGTGTTGGTATGGTGCTGTTGTGGTAGTTGTTTTTGGTGATAGTGTTGGTATGGTGTTGTTGTAGTTATTGGTGTTAGTGTTGGTATGGTGTTGTTGTGGTAGTTGTTTTTGGTGATCGTGTTGGTATGGTGTTGTTGTAGTAGTTTTTGGTGATAATGTTGGTATGGTGTTGTAGTAGTTGTTTTTAGCGTTTGTGTTGGTATGGTCTTGTTGTGGTTGTTGTTTTTGGTGATAGTGTTGGTATGGTGTTGTTGTAGTTGTTTTTGGTGTTAGTGTTGGTATGGTGTTGTTGTGGTTGTTGTTTTTGGTGATAGTGTTGGTATGGTGTTGTAGTTGTTTTTGGTGATAGTGTTGGTATGGTGTTGTTGTTGTTTTTGGTGATAGTGTTGGCATGGTGTTGTTGTGGTTGTTGTTTTTTGGTGATAGTGTTGGTAAGGTGTTGTTGTAGTAGTTGTTTTTGGTGATAGTGTTGGTATGGTGTTGTAGTTGTTTTTGGTGATAGTGTTGGTATGGTGTTGTTGTGGTTGTTGTTTTTGGTGATAGTGTGGTATGGTGTTGTTGTAGTAGTTGTTTTTGGTCATAGTATTGGTATGGTGTTGTTGTAGTTGTTGTTTTTAGTGATAGTGTGGTATGGTGTTGTTGTGGTTGTTTTTGGTGATAGTGTTGGTATGGTGTTGTTGTAGTAGTTGTTTTTGGTCATAGTATTGGTATGGTGTTGTTGTAGTTGTTGTTTTTGGTGATAGTATGGTATGGTGTTGTTGTAGTTGTTTTTGGTGATAGTGTTGGTATGGTGTTGTTGTAGTAGTTGTTTTTGTTCATAGTATTGGTATGGTGTTGTTGTAGTTGTTGTTTTTGGTGATAGTGTGGTATGGTGTTGTTGTAGTTGTTTTTGGTGATAGTGTTGGTATGGTGTTGTTGTAGTAGTTGTTTTTGGTCATAGTATTGGTATGGTGTTGTTGTAGTTGTTGTTTTTGGTGATAGTGTGGTATGGTGTTGTTGTAGTTGTTTTTGGTGATAGTGTTGTTATAGTGTTGTTGTAGTTGTTGTTTTTGGTGATAGTGTTGGTATGGTGTAGTTGTTTTTGGTGATAGTGTTGGTATGGTGTTGTTGTAGTTGTTGTTTTTGGTGATAGTGTTGGTATGGTGTTGTTGTAGTTGTTTTTGGTGATAGTGTTGGTATGGTGTTGTAGTAGTTGTTTTTGGTGATAGTGTTGGTATGGTGTTGTTGTAGTTGTTTTTGGTGATAGTGTTGGTATGGTGTTGTTGTAGTAGTTGTTTTTGGTCATAGTATTGGTATGGTGTTGTTGTAGTTGTTGTTTTGGGTGATAGTGTGGTATGGTGTTGTTGTAGTTGTTTTTGGTGATAGTGTTGTTATGGTGTTGTTGTAGTAGTTGTTTTTGGTGATAGTGTTGGTATGGTGTTGTTGTGGTTGTTGTTTTTGGTGATAGTGTTGGTATGGTGTTGTTGTAGTTGTTTTTGGTGATAGTGTTGGTATGGTGTTGTTGTAGCTGTTTTTGGTGATAGTGTTGGTATGGTGTTGTTGTAGTAGTTTTTTTTGGTGATAGTGTTGGTATGGTGTTGTTGTAGTAGTTGTTTTTGGTGATAGTGTTGGTATGGTGTTGTTGTAGTTGTTTTTGGTGATAGTGTTGTTCTGGTGTTGTTGTAGTAGTTTTTGGTGATAGTGTTGGTATGGTGTTGTTGTAGTAGTTTTTTTTTGTGATAGTGTTGGTATGGTGTTGTTGTAGTAGTTGTTTTTGGTGATAGTGTTGGTATGGTGTTGTTGTAGTTGTTTTTGGTGATAGTGTTGGTATGGTGTTGTTGTAGTAGTTGTTTTTGGTGATAGTGTTGGTATGGTGTTGTTGTAGTAGGTTTTTTTGTTGATAGTGTTGGTATGGTGTTGTTGTAGTAGTTGGTTTTGGTGATAGTGTTGGTATGGTGTTGTTGTAGTTGTTTTTGGTGATAGTGTTGGTATGGTGTTGTTGTAGTAGTTGTTTTTGGTGATAGTGTTGGTATGGTGTTGCTGTAGTTGTTTTTGGTGACAGTGTTGGTATGGTGTTGTTGTAGTAGTTGTTTTTGGTGATAGTGTTGGTATGGTGTTGTTGTAGTTGTTTTTAGTGATAGTGTTGGTATGGTGTTGTTGTAGTAGTTGTTTTTGGTGATAGTGTTGGTATGGTGTTGTTGTGGTTGTTTTTGGTGATAGTGTTGGTATGGTGTTGTAGTAGTTGTTTTTGGTGATAGTGTTGGTATGGTGTTGTTGTAGTAGTTGTTTTTGGTCATAGTATTGGTATGGTGTTTTTGTAGTAGTTGTTTTTGGTGATAGTGTTGGTATGGTGTTGTTGTTGTAGTTGTTTTTGGTGATAGTGTTGGTATGGTGTTGTTGTAGTAGTTGTTTTTGGTGATAGTGTTGGTATGGTGTTGTTGTGGTTGTTGTTTTTGGTGATAGTGTTGGTATGGTGTTGTTGTAGTTGTTTTTGGTGATAGTGTTGGTATGGTGTTGTTGTAGCTGTTTTTGGTGATAGTGTTGGTATGGTGTTGTTGTAGTAGTTTTTTTTGGTGATAGTGTTGGTATGGTGTTGTTGTAGTAGTTGTTTTTGGTGATAGTGTTGGTATGGTGTTGTTGTAGTTGTTTTTGGTGATAGTGTTGGTATGGTGTTGTTGTAGTAGTTGTTTTTGGTGATAGTGTTGGTATGGTGTTGTTGTAGTAGTTTTTTTTGTTGATAGTGTTGGTATGGTGTTGTTGTAGTAGTTGGTTTTGGTGATAGTGTTGGTATGGTGTTGTTGTAGTTGTTTTTGGTGATAGTGTTGGTATGGTGTTGTTGTAGTAGTTGTTTTTGGTGATAGTGTTGGTATGGTGTTGCTGTAGTTGTTTTTGGTGACAGTGTTGGTATGGTGTTGTTGTAGTAGTTGTTTTTGGTGATAGTGTTGGTATGGTGTTGTTGTAGTTGTTTTTAGTGATAGTGTTGGTATGGTGTTGTTGTAGTAGTTGTTTTTGGTGATAGTGTTGGTATGGTGTTGTTGTGGTTGTTTTTGGTGATAGTGTTGGTATGGTGTTGTAGTAGTTGTTTTTGGTGATAGTGTTGGTATGGTGTTGTTGTAGTTGTTTTTGGTGATAGTGTTGGTATGGTGCTGTTGTAGTTGTTTTTGGTGATAGTGTTGGTATGGTGTTGTTGTAGTAGTTGTTTTTGGTGATAGTGTTGGTATGGTGTTGTTGTGGTTGTTTTTGGTGATAGTGTTGGTATGGTGTTGTTGCAGTTGTTGTTTTTGGTGATGGTGTTGGTATGGTGTTGCTGTAGTTGTTTTTCGTGATAGTGTTGGTATGGTTTTGTTGTAGTTGTTTTTGGTGATAGTGTTGGTATGGTGCTGTTGTAGTAGTTGTTTTTGGTGATAGTGTTGGTATGGTGTTGTTGTGGTAGTTGTTTTTGGTGATAGTGTTGGTATGGTGTTGTTGTAGTAGTTGTTTTTGGTGATAGTGTTGGTATGGTGCTGTTGTGGTAGTTGTTTTTGGTGATAGTGTTGGTATGGTGCTGTTGTGGTAGTTGTTTTTGGTGATAGTGTTGGTATGGTGTTGTTGTAGTTATTGGTGTTAGTGTTGGTATGGTGTTGTTGTGGTAGTTGTTTTTGGTGATCGTGTTGGTATGGTGTTGTTGTAGTAGTTTTTGGTGATAATGTTGGTATGGTGTTGTAGTAGTTGTTTTTAGCGTTTGTGTTGGTATGGTCTTGTTGTGGTTGTTGTTTTTGGTGATAGTGTTGGTATGGTGTTGTTGTAGTTGTTTTTGGTGTTAGTGTTGGTATGGTGTTGTTGTGGTTGTTGTTTTTGGTGATAGTGTTGGTATGGTGTTGTAGTTGTTTTTGGTGATAGTGTTGGTATGGTGTTGTTGTTGTTTTTGGTGATAGTGTTGGCATGGTGTTGTTGTGGTTGTTGTTTTTTGGTGATAGTGTTGGTAAGGTGTTGTTGTAGTAGTTGTTTTTGGTGATAGTGTTGGTATGGTGTTGTAGTTGTTTTTGGTGATAGTGTTGGTATGGTGTTGTTGTGGTTGTTGTTTTTGGTGATAGTGTGGTATGGTGTTGTTGTAGTAGTTGTTTTTGGTCATAGTATTGGTATGGTGTTGTTGTAGTTGTTGTTTTTAGTGATAGTGTGGTATGGTGTTGTTGTGGTTGTTTTTGGTGATAGTGTTGGTATGGTGTTGTTGTAGTAGTTGTTTTTGGTCATAGTATTGGTATGGTGTTGTTGTAGTTGTTGTTTTTGGTGATAGTATGGTATGGTGTTGTTGTAGTTGTTTTTGGTGATAGTGTTGGTATGGTGTTGTTGTAGTAGTTGTTTTTGTTCATAGTATTGGTATGGTGTTGTTGTAGTTGTTGTTTTTGGTGATAGTGTGGTATGGTGTTGTTGTAGTTGTTTTTGGTGATAGTGTTGGTATGGTGTTGTTGTAGTAGTTGTTTTTGGTCATAGTATTGGTATGGTGTTGTTGTAGTTGTTGTTTTTGGTGATAGTGTGGTATGGTGTTGTTGTAGTTGTTTTTGGTGATAGTGTTGTTATAGTGTTGTTGTAGTTGTTGTTTTTGGTGATAGTGTTGGTATGGTGTAGTTGTTTTTGGTGATAGTGTTGGTATGGTGTTGTTGTAGTTGTTGTTTTTGGTGATAGTGTTGGTATGGTGTTGTTGTAGTTGTTTTTGGTGATAGTGTTGGTATGGTGTTGTAGTAGTTGTTTTTGGTGATAGTGTTGGTATGGTGTTGTTGTAGTTGTTTTTGGTGATAGTGTTGGTATGGTGTTGTTGTAGTAGTTGTTTTTGGTCATAGTATTGGTATGGTGTTGTTGTAGTTGTTGTTTTGGGTGATAGTGTGGTATGGTGTTGTTGTAGTTGTTTTTGGTGATAGTGTTGTTATGGTGTTGTTGTAGTTGTTGTTTTTGGTGATAGTGTTGGTTTTGTGTTGATAGACGCAGTGTCATTGGTGTTGTTGTTTTTAATGGCAGTGGTGGTTGTGGTAGTGGCGTCGGTATGGTGTCGTTGTTAATGGCGATGGTCTATTGTTGATGTAATGGTGTAATTACTGTTGGTGGTGTTTGCACTGTGTGGTGTTCGTGTCAGTGTTTGTGGAGTGGTGTTGGTGTTTACATTGCGGTATTGGTATTTGTGGTGATATGTTGATAACAGTTATAATTATTGTTGTTGTTGCTGTTGCTGTTCTGACGGTAATATTATAGGTGTAATTGGTGTTAATATTCTAGTTGTTCTTTGTATGGTGTTGTTGTTGGTGGCGTGATGTTGGAGTTGTTCTAATGATATTATAAGTAGCGTAACTGATGTCAGCTTCGTTATTATTGCTGTTGTTCCTTTTGTTGTTGTTAACGGTGGTGGTGATAGCATTGGTGTAATTGGTGTTGAAATTGTTACGATTATTTTTAGTTGTTGTTGCTTCTATTATTGGCATTCATCTGTTGAAATCCTACTGTCTGGTCAGAATTACTGTTATTTGAGTTAAACGCCATCATCTCTCAAACTTTCACTATTATCTCTTTCATCATTATAGATATTGACACACATTCGCATACATATATTTACACAAACGCATGCACACACACATAAACATATATCCAGATGCCCACAAACACATACACATATATCCAGATGTCCACGAACACATACGCATGTATTCAGATGCCCACAAACACATACACACACTGACTTACACGTACACTGAGACACATACAGAGATATAACCCCCCCCCACACACACACACACATACACACACAAACGCACACATGCAGATAGTCTACACAGTCGCAAATACATATACCGTACTGTACTTGTCTGGCAATTTATTTTATCGATCCCGGAAGAATGAAAAGCAAAGTTGGCCACGGCGAGATTTTAACTCAGAAGGTAAAGGGCCTGTATATATATATATATATATATATATATATAATAGCAGAAAACTGGAGGGTTATATCCGTAGTAGTAGAGCACTCGGTCCATGGGACGAGTTTGGTAGAAGTAGTTCCACAACCAGTTAGTTCACCATACCGAGAACAATTGTTTCACTTTATTCGGATCATCAGCTCGTCTAAATGAAGTTGTACAACTTCATTTAGACCGAGCTGATGATCCGAATAAGGTAAAACAATTGTTCTCGGTATGGTGAACTAACTGTTGTGGAACTACTTATATATATATATATATATATATATATATATATATATATATATATATATATATTAGCAGAATCTTTAGTGCGTTGAACTAATGGTTAGTAATGTATATATATATATATATATATATATATATATATATATATATATTAGCAGAATCTTTAGTGCGTTGAACTAATGGTTAGTAATGTATATATATATATATATATATATATATATATATATATATTAGAAAGTAAGGTTTTTTTTTACAAAATAAAAAATAACGGAGGTGTCCTACACGAGTGAAAGTATAAAGAAAAAGAGATGAAATCGAAAATGCAACTGAAGTCTTATTTTAAAAAAAATATATATATATATTTATTTGGTTCCTTTACCGGTTTCGCAGTTCTTCTGCTTTTCAAAAGGTGAGTTGAGATGGAGGGTCTGTGGTTTTTCTCACATGTGAGAAAAACCACAGACCCTCGATCTCAACTCACCTTTTGAAAAGCAGAAGAACTGCGAAACCGGTAAAGGAACCAAATAAATATATATATTTAAAAAAAAAAATAAGACTTCAGTTGCATTTTCGATTTCATCTCTTTTTCTTTATATATATATATACACATATATATATATATATATATATATATATATATATATATATACATATATATATATATACATATATATATATATACATATATATATATATACATATATATATATATATACATATATATATATATATATATATATATATATATATACATATATATATATATACATATATATATATATACATATATATATATATATACATATATATATATATACATATATATATATATATACATATATATATATATATACATATATATATATATACATATATATATATATATATATATACATATATATATATACATACATATATATATACATATATATATATATACATATATATATATATACATATATATATATATATACATATATATATATATATATATACATATATATATATATATACATACATACATATATATATACATACATACATACATATATATATATATATATATATATATTACTAAGCATTAGTTTAACGCACTAAAGAATCTGCTAATCAATCACACAAAAATATATAATACCATACTATCAGATAAAAAAAAATCAATGGAAGCAACTCAAACAAGTCCATGGAAATAATTTCAATAATTAATATTCAGGTTGATATGTAGAATTTATGTAAAAAGAAAGACAACAAAAGAACTCTTAATTAATGGAAATTTCATTTTTAGTTGAAGAAAGGAAACAATAACGTAACGACAATTGTTAGCAGTGCTCAGATAGTATCGAAGATAATTCCAAGAAATTAATAATTAATTTATCAAGCTAACTTGTTGGAGCTTCGTTGGTTTCTATCACCTAAACTTACAATACGTTAATTATTGTATAAGTGATTGAGTATTCCACAGACACGTGTACGTTTAACATAATTCTCAGACATATTCAGCATGATACAGTACGCTACAAGAATGGACCTTTGTATTACAAATACTTACCATGGAAAGGAGTTTTCATATAGGTAATTTCATTCAAAAGGCTTGGGACGACCCAAGAGGGATTGATGTCGAGAGCTCATGATTGTGAACCATTAACCACTCGGAGAAATTTGCATCGAAGTTACTTGCATCTTACTTAGAAAAGGGACATGTACCCAGCTGATCTGTGACTATAAGCACTCCCGACATTACCTTACGATATTATTTATGGTGCTGCGATCGCAGCAAGGCCAAATGATTAAGCGGTTCAATTTGCAATCATTAGGTCCCGAGTTCGATTCCATTGTTTGGCATCTTCGGAAAGTGTCATTATGTATGTATATATATATATATATATATATATATATATATACACAACACAAAAAAAAACAAGATGTTGTAGGACAGAATAAAGGAGAGGAAGGACACGAAATAAGAAATCAGTCACTGAAAAGGTCACAGAATGTGTAACGAAAGAGCTTTGACAAAATATAAACAACTACCGGATATTGAACTAACCAACCGGAAAATTAAAATGAATTAAAATGAAAATCATGAACCTCCCAAAGTATATATATATATACGTTAAAGAAAGAAGAGTAACATGGTTGGCTGTACAATAAGGGCTTTATTTAAAGTACTGACAATTGTTTCGTTGATTAGGTGTCTCTAGAGTTCGCTAATCGCTTGAGATTGCGTTATTTGATCTCCAATACATCGTTCACCACTGGTCAACACACCAGAGAACGTAGATATGAAAATAATTCACTCGAGGCAAGACTTATATAGAGGAGTAGCGTAAAACAAAACAATAACATCAATAATAGAATAGCGATTAGCGAACTCTAGACACACCTGATCAACGAAACAATTGTCAGTACTTTAAATAAAGCCCTTATTGTACAGCCAACCATATTACTCTTCTTTCTTTAACTTTTATTACTCCAAGTATAACCTGCACAGAAATTACCACGAACTCGCTGCATAACTATGGAAACATCTTGTTGAGACAAAAAAAGCCGTACGTTAAAGCTATCCACGACGCGGAGTACTCTAACTGGATTACCTATAACGATATATATATATATATGTGTAACTGCGTAGAGGCACATCGTATATATATATATATATATATATATATATATATATATGTATATAAAAGAAATAAGATTTCGCTTCAAGCATAGCTTTATACAAATATGCATAGAGAGAAATTTCGTATTTCTAAAGAAACACGGTTTTAGGAAGCCGTAGCTATGCAAACACCCAGGAGCTAACGCCCTCTGGTGGTATCCAGCAGAAGCAAGGAGGACAACCGTCTATGTATTTCAGGCTTGACTGACCTTCTTCAGGACGCTCCCTCCCACCCATTGCGACTGCTCGACTTGAAAACAGTCGTGTATATATAGTTTTCTCGTCTGTGTAAATGAGGTGACTAATATCATTTGCATTTGAAGCTGCATCAATTGGCTCAACTTATAATAGAAAAGAAATAGGATTTCGCTTCAAGCATAGCTTTATACAAATATGTATAGAAATTTCGTATTTCTAAAGAAATACGGTTTTAGGAAGCTGTAGCTATGCAAACACTCGGGGGGCTAACGCTCTCTGGTGGTGTCCACCAGAAGTAAGGGGGACAGCCATCGCAAGCGGTGGGAGGGACCGTCCTGAAGAAGGTCAGTCAAGCCTGAAATACATATATGGTTGTCCCGCTTGATTCTTCTAGCCATCACCAGAGGGCGTTAGCCCCGGTGTATGCATAGCTACGGCTTCCTAAAACCGTGTTTCTTAAGAAATACGAAATTTCTATACATGTATATATATATATATATATATATATATATATATATATATATACGACGTGCCTCTACGCAGTTTTATTCTACCTTATTTCAGGTAGTATTTAGTCAACCTAAGGCCATGTTAGAAAACACGTGCTGAAAATAGCAAGCAGTAGAGCTGCATCCAGAACCTGACGATTGCAAAGCGAACTCTTTAACCATACAGCTATATCTGTCATCTGTTTCTTTTGTATTTCAGTTGTTTGTCGTCATTGTAATTATAATTATTATAATTATTATAGATTTTAATTTTTTTTCGAGTTTTGTCTTTATTGTTGTCTCGGAGTTATGTTCTCTTGTACTAATGTAAATCTAATTCCGTAATAATACTGACGTCATTGTTTTACTAAACATTCTATGACTATTTATTTATGTTTACTCGTTCTTTTATCCAAATAGCACCATCAGCTATTAACACCAATCGTATATAGTAGCAAAAAGAACATCAGACTAACTGAATCTCAAATAGAGCTGGGGATTCACAGAATCATTCGAGCAATTGAGAAAATGTCTATTTGTTTCGGCACTTTACGTTCTAATTTCAAATCTTGCCGAGGTCCAAGTTGCCTTTCTTCCTTTCGAGGTCGATAAAGTAACGAATAAGTCAAATACTTAAGGTCCATTTAATTGATATTCTCCTCCTTCCTAAAATTGCTGGCTTGGTGCCTAAATTAAATGCTTTTGTTCCGACACACTGCACAATCAGTTCAAATCCCGCCTAGGTGATCTTTATCTTTATACTTTCAGAGTTGATAAATATAGCACCAATCAAGGGGTGATGTTGGCCCAGCTGGAATGTTCATGGGTATGTGATCCAACTTTGCGAGCTCTCAGTTCAAATCCCCTCTCCTTCCACTAGAAGTTGCGACTAGGAGAAAGTATAAGCAACGGAAAAAAAAAACAATTGGAACATCGCTTCCGTGGTTCGATCTGAGAATCGGCTTCTTTACTTCTTTCTTTCTTAATTTGTTTAGTAGGTTCCAGTTGAATTAACATTTAAGATGTCGCTACCTTCTGATATAATTCAGTAATATCCGACAACACGTTACAGTAATTCCTCTCTTCACAGCCCATCAACGAACATTATATCTTGATTTTATACGGAACATAACTACGGTGGTTTTACACATTATTTTATATTTCAATCTTTCAAGCACTGTTTGTGTCATAAAAAGACCTTAGCAAAGACTCATTAGTATTTTTCGACTACAAGAAGGGGCGTTGAGGTAAAATAGAATCAAGATTAGAATAAAAATATCCTTATTGAAGTTATATTCCTTTCCTCAGTACGGACTAGAATGCGATTAATTTTATTGCTTCGATTGAATTCCATAGTTTTTCCTTTTAACGATTCTAAAATGGCTACACATTTTCACAAGAGAAGTTATAAAATCTCACTTTAATTCCCCTCTTTTACGAAGAAATAGAAAGTCTTTGAACTGATTTCGAAATTAAAAACGTTTTTAACTGTGCATGTCTGCATTTCAAGTGAGTTTTGAAGTTTGGCAAGAAAAAACATTAAGTAGAATAGTTTCTACATCTCATCAAAAGATGGTGTTGTTAGTTCTTTTTTTATTTGCCTCATAAAATGTGAGAATCTCTCTTTCTAAAATAAAAATGAAAACATACACGCCAATGCCCAGACGTACACACACATGCACTCATACAATACACACACACATGCACTCATATAATATACACCCCCCCCCTATATATATATATTCATATATATATATGTGTATATATATTGTGTATATATATATATATATATATATATATATATATATATATACACACACATACATACATAAATATTTATATATATATATACATATATATATATAAATATTTATGTATGTATGTGTATATACACACACACACACACACACACACACAGACACAGACACACACACACACACACACACACACACAGACACAGACACACACACATACACACACACACAGACACACACACACACACACACACCCACACACACACACACACACACACACACACACACACACACACACACACACACACACACACACACACACACACACACACACACACACACACACACACACACACACACACACACACACATATAAATAAAGATACATAAACATAAATATATAGACTTATTAGTGATGTATGTCTTCATAATATATATGTTTAAATGTGGAAGAAAGCGTAACATTTCTGTTTCGACTTAAAAAATACAGCTATACGCAGACACACGCCCACATACAAACACACATACATAAGCAAATATGACACGGGCACACATACAAACATACAAACAGATATACATATGACATTTATTCAAATCTGAAACTTCTTATGTAACCACTTGTAAATTCTCGTTCCCGATCTTCAGGAAACACAAGCTGTCTCGGCTGCAAATAATTAATATAATTATATTATTCTACTCTATGTAAGTGAATAGAGTACATCTTTTACCTAATTGTCTTTGTTAAATGAGGAACTACTATATATATATACAGTGTACCTCCGGCTTTCGCGGTTCCGGTTATTCGCGGGATTTTTCCTAGAACCTAACTAATAGATGTTCGTGGAAACAACCGCGTTTTAATGAACCACGTCTAATATTTGCGGGTTTTCACTCTTCATGTGTGCTTAATATGTGAGTGTGTGTGAGTAGATCCTGAATGAAATCACGGGTAACCACAGTCGATAAGACACTCAATACACAAATAGAGTGAGAACAACGAAATTTAATATAGAATGACTTCTACAGAAAAAGAACTGTTTCATACGTATGAAATCATCAGGAAATTACCTGATCATTTCATACGAATGAAACATTTTTAGTCCCGTAGAAGCCATTTTATTTTAATTTCGTATGTATATATGTATATATATATATATATGTGTTTGGTGTGTGTGTGCGTGTGTGTTTGTACAGTGTAACTCACTATTATTATCATAATAATTATTATTAAAATTAATATTATTATATTATTTTTGTTTTTGTTATTACTAAGAAACCTTGTATATATGAATATACAGAGATAGATAGAGAGAGATAGAGAAAGAGAGATAGAGAGAGATTATATATATATATATATATATATATATATATATATATATATATATATATATATATCGAGAGAGAGAGAAAGCAGAACTGTCTATAGATTTACACGTGTGTGTATGTGCGAATGTAGCTTGATATTACAGTTATTTATGTACTGTTGCTATCAAATAACTAACTATATAAGTGTCATTGTTGACCTAAAACGACAAAGTAAACCCTTAAAATGCATCTTCCCATGGCGGCTCTTTGGTGAATGTGCAGCTGTTTCTGGAGACACTCAACGACCTCCACAAACGAGGGCATCAGTTGTTTACTAAATAGAATTATTGACTTGCTTCATAGTGAAATAGCTGAATATTCAAGCGACACCTCCAACTCTAATATAATAGAGAATTAAGGTAGAACCAATATGAGTAAGGCACATAACTCCATGGCTAGATTGTTGGACTCACGATCATAAATTCGTTGTTTCAATTCATAAACCTATAGGGCATTTTGACCTTGAACAAAACACTTCATTTAGTGTTGGAGTCCACTCAGCTGAATTAGAATGAGTACCAGGGTTTTAACATATGACATGTTAGTTTCCACCCCAAAGGAGAAGTCCTCTACTGTCAGTTAGTATCAATAAAACTAAAGTAAGCCCCGGTCAGATGTGACTCTAGTGACTCTAGAATCATTGAAGCATTGTGAGTGACTATGCCGGGACTTTAGATTACAAACATAGTCCACCTTTCTATACATTTTCTTTCAAACAAATTTGCACAGAAGAAACACTTGCAATCAAACTCAGAACTTTACGATTGTGAAGTGGTATGTCTTAACCACGTGTAAATAAATGTGTTAGAGATAATCAGTCAGAGATATATTCAATATTCATAGTATAGTGATCACTCTTATGACTCAAATTAATAATTTAATGTCTAATAGTTTAAAATTGAATCACTATAGATAGCGATGTTTAGCAAACATTACTAATTAATGTTTAATTCAACTAATTAATGTCTAATTTCCTCATTAACAAATTTCCACTTTTGCGATGTCTGCAGATCAAAGCGATCGTTAATTCATAGCATAACCATTAATCAACTAATATATAATAAATATTATAACAGAGTGTAGGTGAGTTTAGTGGTTAGTGTGTTCGGTTCTCGTTTCTAAGGTAGTGTATCTGATTTCCAGCGGTCCTTTGCGCCCTTGAGCAAGACATCATATTTTAGTCTACTCAGTTGGAAAAAATGAGAGTATCTGCATATTGAATAGGCCTGTCTTGTCACTCAGTATGTCAAGCTGTTGAATGGTAAGCTACTAACAGATAAATTCCATGTTCTGTTGTTAAAAGATTTGGAACACACACTGTTGAAACATTTTTACAACTATTCAGTTTTGCGAAATTATCTTTTAATATAACCTCAGAGTGGAAGCATATTATATCTCTCTGTATGTTATTATATATATATGTGTGTGTGTGTGTGTGTGTGTGTGGATAATATTAAATATGGATACACCCCTCACACACGCACACACACACACACGCACACTCAGAATCTTCACACAAATACACAGACACATGCATATATATATATATATATAAATATATATATATTTATATATACATATTCATATATATATATATGTATTTTAATAAATATTTACTCTAGGTTTCTTATATATTTGATATATATTTATCCTTCTCGAGCCCTCTTTGGATTTTAGTCTTCAAATTTATTATTATTACTATATATATATATATATATATATATATATTAATTAATAAAAACAAAGAAACAGTTCCTTATATTAAAAAGTTCATCATTTTACGATCGTTTCTAGGATATATGTGTGTGTTGGTATGTACATCATATAGATCTCTGTAAAAATTCTACAAACTATCAGAGGGAATATACATACCTACACATATATATGCTGTCTTCAGAAATAATCGAACACATTTTTGAATACATCTTCTCTTTTCATGATATTTGGATTACATTGAGTTGTTCATACGGATTGGATAATACCGTATGTTTTGGTAGATTTATCTACATATACATATATATATATATATATATATAGTTGTTTCTATTTTTGGCACAAGGCCAGCAATTACCCAGTGCATTACTGGCACTTTATTTTATCAACCCCTTAAGTGTTTCCGAAGAAATAGAGTAAGGGAAAAAGAAGCCAAAATAAATTGTCTGAATAAAATCTCTTCAACAGGCATAGGATATTCTATGACTGCACGTTGATACTTATGTATAGGTATCGCATATACTTGCAACATATGTAGTGTTGACGAACGAGGTAGTCTTTACTAAAAGGATGGAATGGTCACAGAATTTAGAACGCCTTTGATCATAGATCTGCTCGGTCAGGACCAACCTGGGGTAATAAAAGACAACGATTACTACTACTACTACTACTACTACTACTACTACTACACTTGTAGTGAGTTTGTTGTTGAAATATCATTGGTTGGTGTTAAAATTTTTTACCGTCCATCAAGTGTTTCACACATGCTCCCGGATACTTTTACTAACAATTCAACATGTTAAGACACTTCCTTTTCCCCACAGCTTTAATTGTTGAAGATACGGATTACGACTTTTGGAAAATACTGTGTCTTTCTCCCCCAATACTCTCACAGAAATACACATCATTAGTTTTATTTTTTTAAGTAAAATGTTTCCTAGTTTCCTAGTCTTCTTTTTATTTCTTTGTAGAAAGGAAAAATCTGATAAATTGCACCAATTTGAACAATCGTTAAAATTTGGGGAAACAATAAAGTAAAACAAATTGTAATAATGCTACAAGAGAGTAAGAATGATGATAACGATGGTGTCTAAATTTTTTTACTATTATTATTAATATCATTATCATCATCATCATCATCATCATATTTATATGATACCAATTATGAAAATAACAGCGGTGATGATGATCAATCGTTGTTTAAAATTAATAAAAATATATACATATTATATCATCATTATTATTATCATCATAATCATTAGCATGTTCATCATCATCAGCTGTAGTAGTAGTAGTAGTAGTAGTAGTGTTGAATTGAGAAGATGTCGCCTTCTTTTGTTTTGTTCCAGCATGATAATTGAACCCATTTGTTAAAACCGAAGGTCTAACAGCTCACTAACCCTTGCAGCATTCATTGTGTTACCGGTGACGGTGTGACAGGGGTATGGGCCAGGGTAGAGCGAGGCTGGATGTGAAGATGTAGTTTACGGATGGTGGTGAAGCCAGTGGTGATAGTTACCGAGAAAATAGTTGTTGCTATTGTTATTGATGTGTCAGTGATAGTGTTTATGTGTATAGAGGTGATTTGTGGACGCAGCATATCTGAATGGTTAAGAAGTTCCTTTCGGAATAATGAGTTACAATGTTTGATCACCCTGTGTGAGCACACTGTGACATCTTCGACAAGAGACATTTACCATAGCCACGGGTCGACCGAAGATTTCTGAGTTAAATTGGTTAAACGAAGCTGTGCTGACGCCCGTCGGATAGACTGTACAAGCAATTCAAACGGTGAGCCTTATCACACCTTTTATCACACTGGATCTCCCTAAGAATTACGTTAAGGATATACTTGTCTATCTCCAGCAGGCTGTTTCATTGATCGAACAACTGGAACATTCGTCTTCGCAAGCGACGGAGGTCTAACATACAGATATACACCGAAACAGGCATACAATCAGAGGTGATAGAATTATAGGTGGTGGTGTTGGTAGAAATGCCATAATATAATGGATATGATGACTAGATGAATATACATATGATGATAATGATGCCAGAGCTACAGCTGTTCTTATTGTTGTTGTTATTATTACTATTGGGTATTGTTAGAGATTATTTAAATTGCCTGTTATAAAACTTGTCCAAATGTCGCCACCAATTAACGTGTAAAAACCTTTCGTTAGATTCGATGTATTTTTACGAGTTTCTCATTTTATTTATTTATTTATTTGTCATTTATGTATTTGTTAATTTATTTTATTTCATTTATTGTTTTAATTTCACTTTTAAACAACAATTACAATCTTCTTTGTTTTCTTCTTGTGTTTTTTTTATGGTTTATTAGTTTGTAATGTTTTTGTTTTATTCATTCTTTTGGTTTCATCGCTGAACGAAATCGATGTGGTGGTGGATGAAGTTGTGATCGTTTCTATACAACTACGGTACGGTGGTTAAGTCACATATATTATTCGGGAGTGAAAGTTGCTGTTGATGTTGTTGTTATTGTAATTTATGTACAACTTTGATGTTGCCATTGTAGTTTTGTTTCATTAGTGTATATGTAGTTTGTTATGGCGATGAATTGTTCTTGTAGTAATGTGGGTGATGTTAGTGTTGTTGTTGTTAGTGTTGTTGATGGTGGTGCTGGATATAATGTTGGTTTCATTGTAGGTTGTTGTGGTGGGTTGGTGTTATTGTTGTTGGTGTGGTGGGTTGTTGTTTTTGTTGATGTTATTGGCGGTCCTGGAGATAGTTGTTGGTTCTATTGTGAGTTGCTGTTACTGTTATTGTTGTTGTTGGTGGGTAGTTGTTGTTGTTGTTGTTATTGGCGGTGTTGGTTTCATTGTCGATTGCTGTTGCTGGTGTTGTTGTGGTGGGTTTGTGTTCTTGTTGGGTGTTGTGGCTTATTGGTATTGATGTTGTGGATTGGTGGTGTTGTTGTGGGTTGTATATAGTCTTTGGTGTTTTTATTGCAATTTATAACTGTCGGAGTTATTGTTGCTGTAGATATTATTGTTGTACTTTATGGTTGTTAATATTGTAGATATGGTTTTTTGGGGTGTTGGTGTTGTACGTATTCTTGCTGAAAGCTGTGGATTTTGACGATTTTTAGATCGTTATGACTGTTGTTATCGGTGTTGTTGTTGCTTTATACTATGACTTTGCCTTTCATCCTTACGGGGTCGATAAAATAAAGTACCAGTAATGCACTGAGATAATTGCTGACCTTGTGCCAAAAGTAGAAACAATTATTATTGTTTCCATTATTTTCTACCATTGTTTTGTGGTTGAATTAAATGGTGATTTTATCAACGTTGTATAGAGGTTGTTATATTTGTTGTTGCTGTCCTTGTTTTACAAGATTACTATAATTGTTGTTGCCGGGGAAATTGATGTAGTTGTGTCCTAACTGCTGTGTCTTTTATTATTATTATTATTATTATTATATTATTATTATTATTAATGTGGTATTTCGGGGGGAAAGGGGCATTTTAAGTAGCATCTTTCACAATTGATTTTTGAATAAAGAACAATTTTAACCATCACTAACACCTTTCCTTTCACCCAAACTCAAATTGTCGGGCAGGAAAATGAAATAAAATAAAATAATAAAAAAAATATACGAAAGAATAAAAATTGAAGAATAAAGAAAGACAAATGAGGGTGTGTGATGGGAGGATTTGAAATTTTTTTTTATCTACTTTTAAATTTTTAATTGTTGAAAATGGTGTGTTGTGAAATGAACGCACACGAAAAAAATCAAAACAAAATAACAACCAACAACAACACATTCACACACATTATCACACTAAGATTCGAACACATAAACACACACAAGATTATATACGCAAATATATATAGTCCACCCACATACCGGTTCCAATTTGTAATACACCACAGCCCGCCCACATCTATAATAATGAAATAAATAATATGGACACTTAAACATCGTAAAATAATATAATATTCCAGAAGTAGGCGTGGAGATTCAGTGTTAATAAATTGGTGTCTATTTTAAAAATGTGGTTTAAAAGCCGAAGGAATTGCATTGTGTACAGGATATATGTACATACACACTCACATACACACATGCATGCACACAGATACTAACACTGTTTTATATGTATGTATGTATGCATGTATGTATGTATTTATGCATGTATGTATGTGTGTACACATGCGCGCACACGGGAATTTTTACGCACACGTATATGTACATGTGTGTATGTAGGAAGGAGAGACCCACATGTGTATGTACACAGCAGTGTATGTGTTTTATATATACGACGAACGCACTATATTATGGAATTAAACTTAATGCTCGTAAATTTTACCTTCCGTTCGGGACCCTGGGTTAAAGTCAGCAAAGCGTGGCTACTGCGACTGAAAATATTAATCAAATAGAGATGGCTGTAGGAGGGGATGATCGGGTGGAGCTGGAATATTCCATGGGTATTCAGGAAGGCAAAGACGCTGCTAACCTCGTTACTACTTCCCTAAAACCTCGTAAATAAATAACATAGTTG